>CM062819.1:722787645-723050145 GCA_031772625.1 Pinus tabuliformis
TTGACAAATCATTCCCAAAATTCACACAATTTTCAAACTACCAACTTTTTCCTCAATTTTCGTGCAGATGAAAGTGAATATCCAAATTTAGAACACTTTTTTTGTTCTAACTATAGGAAATTGACTAAGCCTCAAATGGTTTTCCAAAACTAATCATGGTTTGGAAGATCCTAAGAGTTCTTTGAGGTAGATTTGTAAAAAAACATGTTGAACCCATATTTGTAAAAGTATCCAAGTAATCAACTTCATGCATGATTTTTGAGGCAATATAGTTTAGTCAGAAAATTCCAAGACATTGTGCTTGTCAAAAATATGAAAAATTAGGCTCCATATGAACAATTTTGCAAAATTTTCCATGGTTAGGAATATACGAAAGGATTTTTGGGGCCAATTTGTTAAAAATGGATAATTTTCTAGAATTGAAAAATTGGGTTGTTAGAGCCAAGATTCCTCCTATAACTTTCATAAAACACCCAGCCATGGCCTATGGAGTGAGGAGGGTGTTATTCTAAATTCCATAATGTTGTTTTGGACCTTGAGAATATGCCCTCATATGTAAAAGATTGATTATATTTCAATATACAAGACTCATGACCAAGTTTTATTCTATTTACTTCTACACTGTAAGTTTAATTTTGTCTTTGTGATTTTAGATCTTTCAAAGAGGGGATGAGTTGGCTGGTTTTGGCCCACAAGTCCATCTTGCCTCCCTATGTATTTTGTTCATTTACTCAATAGGTTGCAGATCTTGTATTTGGAATTATTATTTACATTGTAGGTGTGCTAATTTGACTAGTTAAACTCACATCTAAAGGTTCTTGTTGCAACCTATTTTTTTTTGGCAACTGCATAATCCTTTTTGTTATATGTGGTTTTATTTTACAAAAGATTTGAAGGCTTTTTATTGATGTGCATGTTATTTTCAATTCATTATTGTGACCATTCATTGAGTGGAACTTTTTCATAAGCCATAGACAATTTGGGATCATTTCAAATCTGTTTTGAATGTAAAGCTTATTGGATGTTAACAAAGGGTATTTTATATTTATTAATCCTTTGAGAGATATGAGTTATATATCCATGAGATATTTAATGCATTTGCTTATTCACACTGTATTATGTCCATAATAATGATTAAATCCAAAAATTATTGTACATGACTGATGGCCATAACTCCTGCAAATAAATGAGCATATTTTCCTTTTATTTGGCTGAATTCATGGCAAAGATTTTGCATGACATATCATATGAGCATTGGACCTCAGATTTGGATGGAATTGCATTTAAAGTTCATAATATGGGTATACAACCACATTTTTCTATAAGCATAACATACATGAGTCTTTTTGGATGAATTAGAATATATTTTATGATGACTTTGAAACTCGTATAGTGTTATATTTAGACCTATTTTACTTGCATTGCCCCAAATCCTATGGTATGCACTCCTCTCATAAATTTGAGTTTTGGTATCATTCTAGACTCCAATTTTGATACTTGTCACTCTTACATGACCTTGGAGTGTTATCCTTTAACTCTTTTATGTTTGTGCTTTGAAAAAGGTTATAAACATATTGTTTATTATAACACAAGATTTGAGGTTTTTCGATGGTGATGTTTTAATATATGAAATATGTTTACTCACATTTTCTAATATGTGTTAGCCACAGAGAGGTTTGTGTTAAAGGAATATTCACAAGAGGAGTTAAGGGGCTATTTACAAGAGGAGTTTGATTACTCATCCATAAGTCTAAAACTTTTCCTGACCTAGGTTCAACGTTAGTTATCCAAACAAATCCCTACACTACCAACCCTTTTGGCACCATCTCGTGGAGTGCGGACCAAAGTCTCACCCGAAGCAGTATGGGGGGATGTTGGAACCAAGTTTCCGCACCCTGAGATGGTCTTAATGTCGGTTTATTCCTTTTATTCCTGCCTTCATGTAGGTCACTTAGTTCTAGGGCTTGCCAGACTAGCCCTCTATTCCACCCTTTAGTACCTCTGCAAAAAGGTACGATTGACCCTTGTGCATCCCTAACTTGCAGCTTAGGTACTTTCGCTTTGCTAGGGTAGCATACTGTGCAGATTCCAAACTACTCTAAGTGTCTTACTTATCTTATTAATCAATCTTAGTTAGCACCGCGTAAATAGATGTTCTTACTTGCGTTCACCTAACGAACGTAATTACATACATTCGCGCATCATATAAGAATTATAAATGAAATTCATATACAATACGACAGGATGCCTTAACCGAAATAAAGACACTGAATTTGTAGAATACTTCTCTTTGTTGATATCTTCAAGTGATTACAGACTCTATCCACCCTCTGCACATAGTTGCATGGGTCTGTGCACTCAGCTATAGAATTACATCATAGGCCTCTGCACACTTAGCTGTAGAGCCTCTACCTATGCTATGACCCAAAACTTAGACTTCTTACTTCAGAGCTATGCCTATCTTACGTCAACTCATGATTCTAAAACTACTTAGAGCTTACTTACGTAACTCTTTTTATACAATCCCATGGTCCGTGGACCATGGGTAGATATTTTACAATTGAGTTTACTTTACAAAAATAAGGGCAGACAACCCTTTATGACTTATGACACCTTCGTGCTCCGCGACCACAAAATGTAGAGACTTTACAATTTTATTACAAAATTTGACCCAAACATGGGCTTTTAGCCCCAAAAACTGTCCTTGGGGGATCTCATTCCTAATAGGCTCCCAAAAAAAACATCGTGACTCGTCCTTGAGTCACTCGGTAAGTGCGGAGATCTTGGCGTGAAGACCTTCCAGCTTGACCAAGATGATCGCAACATCAGCAATGTATTAAGCTGCCACCTGCTTCGCGTCTTTGACCATCTCCTCGGTCACTAATCCTGAAATGTTGGCTTGAAGCTTTTGTTGCATTTCTTGCAGAGTCGCAAGCTTTCCTTAAATAGAGTTGGTCACTGTGTAAGCTTCATCCAGCTAGGGCTTTAGCCGTGCCTTTAGCACTGCTTCCTTGTGCAGCACTGTGTCCACCTATTCTTTCAGTTGCTTGGCCTCCTGTACCTTTGTTAGTCTTTGTGTCAGGGTGACAGTTAGTGTTGTTCCCTTGACCTCATCATAGCATTGTTGTAGCTTGTGTGATTCCATCTCTAGTCGTTGTACGTTGGGGTCCTCCTGCAATCTTGTTAGTACCTCAAACGGCTGCTCAAAATGTTGTGTGTAGTCTGCTACTGCACTATCCACATCCCCTATTTCTTCTATGATAGCAGTTGCACACTACTCCTTTATTTCTGGTAGAGTTAAAGGTTGGGCCTTCAACTGTAGCTCGGTGATCTGTAGGTTCAAATCCAACTGAACCCTCACCATCTTAGTACGAGTGTCACGCACCCTCGTAGCCAGCTTGCGGATGCGCACCTTGACTAGCTCCTCCTCAGGAATGGGCAACTCTGGGACCATTCAGCATGTCTCCTCGATGACCTACATAATGCGTTTGTTCTGATTGGTCACTTTGGTCATAATGGCAATGCAGAGTCTTGTTGTAGTGCCATTTGCTCATTATTGATCCATTGTTCATTGATCAGCTAGAGGGCGCGGTGCTCACGGGCCCTCAACTCTGCAATCAATCCATCTTGTAAGAGGTGGAGTGCTTCACCAGGGAGCATTGCAAGATTCAACCCTACTCCCTTTACGGTGCTGACAGTGAACCTGTCAGCCTCCTTCTTTATGGTCAGTGCTCCATCGGGTAGCACTATCGCATTAGAGGCCTTCGCGCACAGCATCTCGACACCCTCTGAAGTGCCGATAGCAAGGCTAGTGGACATTGTACCAGCCTGAGATGCATGGGTTTGCAGCTTCTGTAATCCTGTCTAGATAGCCCCCAATATTATCTACTGTTGCTGCTCAAACTATTGCAGGGCCTTCACGGTGACATACCGCACCGTGTCAGCGATGTCGTACAGATCACCCTCTGTTAGTGTGATAGGGTCTAGTGATGTCTTGGTAGCCTTTAATTTCTTCCTGGACCCTCCTTTCTCTTGCTCCCTTAGGCGCTTGATGCGAGCAGACATCTCCTGAGGGTCTGCACTGTGTTGTTTTGTCTACTCATCTATCTCCTCCTCTATCTCAGGTGAAGGCGACCTCGCGCCTTTGTCGAAGCCTCGCTCTATCCCACATGTCTGATTTGTTGTCTATTGCATGACATCGCACTCTGCTTGGGCCTTATTAGTGGCCTCCTTCTTTCTCTTTTTGGCCAACTGAGTCATCTTTAGCTTGGCCTCCTTCTTCTTTCTCTGTGTGGTGGACTTGCTTCCTCCCACCTCCAAGTCTGTTGTAGTGTGCCACTTTGTCGGCCATTGATCAAATACTGCATCAATGGCATCATCTGTTACCAGGTAAGGCAAGTCGTACCATTTCTGCACAGGGTCCTTCCACACCTTGATGGAAACATGGTGGAAGTCTGCTTTAAACTCTGCATATCCCTATAAGTTATTGTACAACATAGGCGAAAATCATGGTCTGCAATTGATGGCCATGTGGATGTTAATCTCAATCAAGATCTAGAATATCTTGATGTCCTTGACTCACTGCACGTCCTTGGTCACCCACAACGAAGCGTACTTCACTGCTTCTGGGAGGTCTGGCGCGACTGAAGGGAATTGGTTATCCTCTGGTTGCTCCCATGCTACCAGCATAATTGATAGCAAGATCCACATGTAGTGGAATGCCTTGCTGATCTCCTCTACTTTGTGGTAGTTTGCTAGGAACTCTCCTCGAACCTAGTCTGACCAGTTGAACTAGACTCCTTCAGTGCACTCGGCTACTAGCGTGAGAACAAGCGTCGGCACCTCATCGGCGCGAAATTTCCTCATCACTTTCCTTGCTAGAATCTGCGTAGCTACCTTTACAGTAGGGTCACAGATGCTGGATATGGCATATCTGCACGACTTCACCAATTTAAACTTTTCCTTCATCAATTCTGTGAGGGCCTATTCACCACCTTTTTTGCCAAATATCATGGCCAGATTCTCTCTTGTGTAAGGTATTCACATTATCCTATGAATCAATCTATCTATGATGGGTATTGGCTCCTGTAGCCACAGACATCCATCATGCACCAAGCACAGCAGCTGCTTGTTAACCAATACTATAACCGCGGTGCAGTTATAGTGCGGTACCTAAAGCAAGTTGAGAAACCCTACCTTGTCTACTCCTCTGAGCCATCTTCGTGGCTCTAATGTAGTCATTCTGGTGTTTGTATCGATGATGCGGCACATCAAATGCTTAGTCTCTAGGTTTGGGAACTTCTCGTGATCGGCAAAGCCTCAGTCTTCAAGTTTCAATAAAGGAACCCGCCCCAAACGTGGTCCTTCGAAAGCAATCTCATCCGGCAGCACGGGGCTTTGCAAGGGAGTCTTTCTGTCATCGATGTCTTTCGGCACCTCGGTCTTGCCCTTGCACGGAGGGACATACTCAAGCAACTGAGTAATAGGGTCAGTACCCTGGGCTTCAACCTCCTTCACTTCAACTCTCACATCCTCCTCATCCATTTGGATGTCTTCAATTTCTTCCTCCTTCGGCTCCAAATTTATGGCTTTGCCCTTCTATTGTGTGGTGGGATTCAGTGGTTTTCTACATGGTGATGTATGCATCGGTATTACAAGTTGCTTTCCCTTCTTATCCTTTGTGGTTTCCTTCGTTGGGGTTGGCTTTGGTCTCGGTGTCCTCGGTGATTTGGGGACTTTAAATAATATCTCGGCAACCTCTAGAGTAACTACTTCTGCCTCCATCTCCATTTACGACATTGACTCCTCTACTTCATTATCTATAGCTTCTGTGGGTGTTGACATAATGCTTTCCAACAGTGCTCGTGATGTCTCTAGTAAGTTTACAAATGCTGGAGTCGCTTTCAAAGCCTCGAAGAAGTCTCAGTTCATGTGTGCCTGAGAGCTCAACAAATCAATTCTCAAAATTCCAAGTGTTTTTTGCTGGACAGCCCCTTGTAATTTATAGGGCATTTTGAATTCAAATTCGACTGTCCACCCCCCAAATCCGGTTCATTAATGCTAGATTAGAGCAGATTTTCAAAAATCTAAGCCACAAATTTCATCTTAAATGTCAGCCGCCGACTCCATTTGGCCACATTTCTCCCGTAAAATCATGAATAGTGACTTTAATGGTCACTTTCCGATCGACCTGCACAATTTATCCCTAGTTAGTGTATCCCCCTTCACATTGTCACGAACCCTGTGACACTTCCTTGCTTCACACAATCCTCTAATCGCACAGATCCCCAGCCTAGGAAGTGTAGTTTATAGTCCTACACCTCCTTTTAGCTTCCTGGAGCACTAAGACTGTGCTACCTTCATCTCGTCACATGGCTGGACCGCTGGTGTATGGCTCCAATCAACTTCCATTCACCTTTCTTGGGAAGGGTTCTCCATTCAATTTTACCAGCTATATTGCTCCTCCATCGGTAATCTCCTTAATGACATAGGGCCCTAACCAGTGCATCCCGAACTTCCCTGGAAATTTATCAAACTTGGTGTCATATAACAAAACCAGGTCATTTACCTTAAAGGTGCACAGCTTAATGTGCCGATCATGCCATGCTTTTTCATGCTGCTTTTGGACCTATTGGTGAAATCCAGCTAGAAATCTCTTTTCCTCCAGTTCAGCCAGCTGTGCAAGCTAGCTCCGTGATCCATCATACCCATGAGTGTCGCTATGTGCAGACTACGCAAAATATATTCCATAGGCATTATCGCTTCAACACCATAGACAAGCCTAAAGGGTGTTTGTCCAGTCAACTTCTTGAATGTCGTTCGATAAGCCCATAACACTACAGGTATGTGTAAGTCCCAATCACTTCACTGAGCATTACAAACCTTGGTCACCGTGTTCTCCAACACTTTATTGAATTCTTCCACCATCTCATTAGCTTACGGGTGATAAGGCATGCTCTCTTGGTGATATACCTGAAATTCCTCCGTCAATGCGTTGATCGTCTCATTTAGAAAGTGCGTATCGTTATCGCTTGTCAAAATATTTGCATAATCAAATTGCGTCACTACATTCTCAAAGAGGAAATTCACAGTAGTCACACCTGTGAAATCCTTCACAAGTTGTGCCTTCATCCAATGAGTCAAATACTCCATTGCGATGATAATGTATCTCGCCCTTGTCTTTCCTTGGGGCTAGATGGGTCCCACAAAATCTAACGCCCATTTCTCAAAGGGTTGTAATGTCATCTATGGATTCAGAGGCATCTCATCCCTTCATGATGGCCTACCAGTCCTTTGACACACATCACATGCCTTGCAATATGCTTTTGAGTCCTAATGGAGGGTTGGCCACCACAACCCTACGCATAGAATCTTCTGTGCGATCGCTCTCCCTACATAATGTCCTCCCATAGTGCCCCCATGAGTGTCTGCGAGGATTTTTCTTCTTTCAAACTTTGGTACATATCGTCACAATATCTCATTAGACCCCATTTTGTACAGATGCCTAGCAATGACAAAAAAAAATTCTACGTGCACCACTAACTCCTTCTTCTACTAGACAGTATATCCATCCAGGGCAAGACCTATCGTTAGGAAGTGTATTATATCCTCAAAATGACCATTCATGATGCACACTACAAATAGCTACGCGTCAGGTAGTACCTCCTCCAAATTTGTGGGATATTCCCCTATTTCGATCCGCGACAGATGGTCTGGTCCTGCATTCAATCGTCCAGGTTTCACAGTAACTTATAAATCATATTCCTGAAACAATAACAGCCACCTGTAGATTCTCACCCCCAACACATGCTTATTGACCAAGTACTTCAGCGTGGAGTGGTTCGTATACATTTTAAAATGACCTCCGAGCAGGTAGTGTTTAAAATTCTGGAGCGCATATACCATAGCTAACCCTTCATGCTCACTGGTGGAATAGTTCATCTCCGCCTTGGATAACCTTCTACTTGAAAACACGATAGGATGGTCCAAGTCTCCTCCACTAGCCTATTTCAATACTGCTCTTAGTGCTATACCTGACGCGTCAACATGTACATGGAACTCCTTCTTCCAATCTGGGAAGACTAAAATCGGCGTGGTGACCATCTTTTCTTTCAATACATCCAAGCTCTTCTTACAATCCTCGTTCCAACAGAATGTGACATCCTTCTTCAATAACTTCTCCATAGGCATGGTGATCAGGGCAGAGCCTTTGATAAACTTTCTATAATATCTTGTATGTCCTAGGGTAGTGCACAACTGTTTCACACTCCTCAGCACTTCCAAGTTTAGTATCACTGTGATCTTTGTGAGATCTACCATCAGCACCTACCTACAAACCACATGACCCAGAAGGGTCCCAAAAGGAACACAAAATAGGCACTTCTTTAGATTGAGCGTGATCTAGTATCTTTGACAAGTATCTAGCAACAGGCGTAAAATCACGACATGGCGCTTCATTAGCCCAAACACAGTTCAGTCATCAAAGTATGCCTCTAGGAACTTATGAATAAATTCTTTGAACGTAGCAATGACTACGCACGAAAAATCGCAAGCACATTCTTCAATCCAAATGGCATTACAGTGTAGTGAA
Organism: Pinus tabuliformis; assembly: GCA_031772625.1. Classification (NCBI taxonomy): domain Eukaryota; kingdom Viridiplantae; phylum Streptophyta; class Pinopsida; order Pinales; family Pinaceae; genus Pinus; species Pinus tabuliformis. The sequence continues at coordinate 722,796,236 of CM062819.1, forward strand.
AACACCCCCACTCAGTCGCGAAGGTCGTATTGCTCCTATACTCAGGAGCAATTTTGATCTGATGGTACCTAAAGAACCCATCAGTGATGAAATATGCTTCCTGGCCACCTACATTGTCCAACACTTTATCAGTGAATGGAGTCGAGAAAGGATCATGTATGTAAGTGTCATTCAGCTTTCTGAGATCCACACGTATCCTTATTTCATCCTTCTGCTTCTTCCCTTGTACCACCATTGGGATTACCCAATCAAATTCTTCCATAGGCTCAATGATCCCTACCGTGAGCATCTTATCTAGCTCTAAGTTTACCTTCTCCTTATACTTAAGATTTAGATGGTAAGGTCTTTGCTTAACCGGCTTCACGTTGGGCTTCAACGTGATCTTCATAACACCTAGGTCCCCGATTATCCCTTTTATATCCGTAAACTTGTTAGGGAATAAATCCTGGTATTTGCGGAGAAATTCAATGACTTTATCTACTGTCACATCATCCAAGTAATATCCAATCTTCGCGAATTTGGGCTCTGCCTCCATGCCAATGTTTACCTATTTTGTTTTCGGTGGCACGGCTATATCAGGATTCTCAATCTGTAGTCCTTCAACATCGTGGTGACCTTCTGTTTCAAGGACTTTAATCTTTCACGGATCCTCATCCTCTTCTTCAACAGTTACGTTATATCATTCCAACACGTGACTCAACTAAGTGGTCCAACCACGCTGAATCAAGTCAAAAGGATCTTGCGGTATCCTAAAGATTGTTGCTTTCACCTCTTGTAATGCCTCATCAATATAGTCAAACCCATCTTCAAAGATGATTTCATTATGAATTCCTCGTACAAAATATCCCATTCACCTGTACCATGGCGAAGCTCTATTTCTACATACCAGTTCATCGGGATGACGTGTAGGGTGTGACAGAACAAGTGCACCCATTCAGGTTGGGGCTTCTCTCCATATGCCTGAGCCCATTTGGCCAAGTGCGCATGCAGATCATCCTACTCATCATACTTGTCTATTATTCTTATCTTTGACTTCCCTTTTAGGGCCTAAATCTACCTCAGGCTGAGAAAGGCAGGTCTAGGGTAACATCAAACCACGCTTAACTTGGTAGCTAGCCCAACCAGGTTGGGAGAGGGCTCTCTCCTTGTCAATCTCAAAGAAAATATGGAAAGTAAGGCTTGAGATAACTGATATTAATTCTAATTTTAGGCTAGGTATGTTTTCTCATAGGATTTTGTTTGATTTTAATGGTTGATTGCTGGATCAGATGGGGAAGGTAGCTTTGGGTCCGGGAAATCAACTCAGATTTGCAGAAGTTTCTATGGGGCAAGGTAGGAAAGTGTTTTAGCACTTTGAAATGAATTTGATGGTGAGTATAAAGACTAGTGAGGAGTTGGAGAGGGCATGAAAATGTCATGAGTCCTCTTCAAACAACAGAAAACATGTAGAACTAAATAAACCCCATGGTAGAGCACTGAAACACCAATGAATTCCACCTTTAAACTTGACTCATTTAGTTATGTAGAAAGAGAGAGATGATTACACACATAAACATAATATCAACTGAAATACAAAGAACAACACAATGCTAAATCACATTACCACAAGAATCCCACAAAATGTTGCAAAACCCTAGTTTATTTCCTTGCCAAACTGCAGAAGTGATGTACAAAGTAGCTCAATGCATCCACAAGAGTTAAACCTTCTGCCAAAGTCCAACCCATACACTATGAAATTCATAAAATATGTACATTTTCTCATCCTTGTACTAAGGGAATTGAGCTCAACCATTTTCTTCAAAATAGAATCAGTTACATTAAACTTGGACCGAATTTCTGAAAATAGGTGTTGAAGATGAACTCGTATCTCCTAAACCATAGAACTTATTACAAAACTGAAAGAGATTTTTGTAGATAAGGTCATATTGGAGAAAAACATCTCTCAAATTTTGGAAATTCATTTCTAGTTGTTTGTAATCTATTCCACAAAATCATCTCGAAAACAAAAAATCTTTAAAAAACAATGTAAACTTTGAAACGGGAACTATAAACTCAAAACGGGAACTCTGGCCAAAAAACCCCAAAAAAACATCAAAAACAGTGCTAAAAACGAAAAGTGTGTATACTGGAACGATGTTTTTTTTTTAGGTGTCAATTTTGAACGTGTTTTAAAAATGGCAGTGACTACGAAGTTTACTACGAAATTTTCGTGCAAAATATAGCTTCAAAACGAAAGTGTTAATACTGGAATAATGATTTTTTTTTTAGGGTCAATTTTCAAACTTTTTAAAAAATGCTAATAAAACCAATTTTTTATGTCTCAAACAAAGTTAAATTTTAAGGAAAAAACACATTAATGTTTCTGGTAGAATATCATTTTTCTTTCCTAAGTATAAATTTAACATGTTTTCAACCACAACATGCTAGATACAAAAGAAATTGAAATTTTTTCAACTATAAAACTAAAAAAACATGACATTATGAACAAATTATATCACTGAATGAATTCAAGTGTCTTTATTTGTATACTGAATAAAACAGACATTATATCTCTAATATGATATTGCATTGTAAATATTTAAACAATAAAATTTATCATACTTAAGACATAATCCAACAACATAAAAATGCTTCATAACTTCTCATCTAACAAAATATGGAAAACATTAATTTTATTTGAAGATACGATGCATACATCAGTTATATAAACTGTCTTAAACAATTATTCAAAATCACTCATATTTTCTTGCACACCATCAGAATTCACATCTTCAGATGAGTGACTGGATGCTGACGAAGATGTTCGATATTCTTCTCTTTCATCAACTAGTGCCCCATTTGAGTCCACATGCATGCCCAACATTCCAGGTTTCAAAAGTATTCTAGATCTACGACTGGTTTCAGCAGACTCCCATGTCAACACTGTTCCTTCTGGTAACAACCTTTTCAGAATCTCTGTCGCCTTTTCAGAATCTCTGTCGTCTTGAAGCGAAGAGTTCCTCTTTGCCTATCAAATGAAAATTTGATGATATTTTCCTATTTTTCACGCCTTTCATTTTACGTTTTATGAAAATTTATGAGTGTTGACCCCTCTTTATCTCTAAACTCACTTTCAACTACCCTTGCATTTCAACTTTCATTAATCTTTCCAAAAATTATTTTATTTTAACAATTTTTAATTAAAAATTTATTTAATATACACCTGTGAATAAAAAGTACATTATTTTTTATAACTATTCATCTTTGAAGTATTAGATGAATAAAATTGGCTCACCACATGAAACTAAATATTTTTTAGTTTCCAAAACACTCCATATTTTTTTAGATTTTACAATTGAAAATTACAATTTCAAAAAATCCATACCCAATTTAAAAAAAATTGCCTGGAAAAAATGGCCCAACAAAAGGGAAAACTCTTATACTAGTGCTAAATTATATTACTAGGAAAATCATGATAAGATAAAAAATATATTTAGCCAATCACGAAAGTACTGACCACAAAGCGAGAGCATGAGAAAAAGCTTATCTCAAATTTATTTTGTTCATCCCATTTTATCAGAAGAGAGCATGAGAAAAAGCTTATCTCAAATTTATTTTGTTTGCCCCATTTTATCAGAAATGGAAAAGCATGTACACAACAAATTTTACTTAAATGATCATTTATCTAAACATTTATTCACGCAACAGTTATTCAAGTAACCATTTTTCCTGTTGATTTTCGACAGATGATTATAAAGATAAGGTTCAAATTATAAAGATAACCTTCCTGGATTCAATATCGAAGGTTACTAGAATGAACATAAATTTTGTTGTGTTTGATGTAGATATATTATCACCATCATAAAAAAAAATTACATCTTTATCTATTTTAATTCTTTATGTGTGTGTATGTGTGTGTGCATATCTCCTGTGTCCTATTTCAAGGAGGGGATCTACAAGTCCATTTCAGACACTCGAAAACGCATGTCCCCATATCCTATATCCTAGTATCAAGTTACTTCACCTAGGCCTCCCACTCCTTACTATCTCTAACAAAGATGAATCGCTTGCCCCTGCATTTCTCACCCAACAAACACTACTGAATACCATGAAATAAGTTTCCGTATGCCTTCTACCACCTCACTTTTCTAGTAAAGTAACATCCAGTATTGCTCTAGTAGAAACCCTATTCAAAACATGTGCAGCACATGCAAATGCTTCACTGCAACTCCTTTCTAGTAATGTAAACAGCAGTACCTCAAAATGGAACATTTAAACTAATCATAATCTTAACAATGCAAGTGAATCATAGTAGTTGCAAGCCTTGTTGCGTATAAGAAAACAGGATCCATACCATGACTTCAAAGTAATTATAGATAGATTGTGCATATCCAGAAAAAACAATAACAAATCATTTGAAACATGGCAGTTTCCATTTACCTATCATAAACAAATACGGCCACATCGCATGCAGCCAAGAATTCTTTATTTGCCAAAAGATTGTGCACTGCACCTTCCAGAATTTCACGCATGACTAGCATCTTCTTTGCCCCCTTCATAGGAAAAAAAATACGTTCAAATCAGGAGTCTCTTTATAAAACCATAAATATCCCAAATCAGGTTATAATTTTCCAGTAAATTTTTTATTTTCTTACAAATAAAAAGCAGATATCATATACAATACAAAAAAACAGATAAACATATAACTGGATTCTATGCATATGATAGTATTGACAGGATCACAACCCAAAAATATTACAAGGGTCAATAGTAAATACTATTGTTTTCCTCTACGCCATTCCAATAACAATAATATGCACTAAAAAGTCCCTTACTCTAGAAGAGTTTTAAAAAATGTGAAATAATCAAGTAAGAATCTTTGTGATCACAGAAGAGTGAGATGATCCTTCCAAATGCCTTGTGAAATTTACAATTTGTGTCAGCTGAACAAGAGTGAAGTGCACCAACGTCGTTGAGTGAGCATAAACTTACCTTTCTACTCTAGAGTAGGATAACAATTTAGAGCCAAGTGCACCAATGTTGAAGAGTGAGCATAAACCTACCTTTCTACTGTAGACTAAGATAACAATTGCCAGCTACTCCAAAACAAAAGAATCCAATAGAAACAGTTTTTTCCCCAATAGAACATCTTTTTCATAAATTTCTTCAGTTCTACTAGAACCATATCCCTTTTTTGTTCTTAAATTCGTTCTCTTATTTAAATTTTTACTACCTTTGCAAATTTAGTTGAAAAATGTCTCATGTTAGTAGAATTGTAATTTTTGTCCACTGCCTCCAACCAAAGTACTATTTTTTCTGCTGAGAACTTAAAGTAGCAGATGGACCTCCCTTTTCTTCCAGCCTCAGCCTACAGCTTAAACTGCTCCTTCAATGTTGTGCCCGCACTTGGATCCATCTCTTTCATGTAATTGGCTTTATCCTATTTTACACTATTTCTTAGCTTTGCAAAGTTTGCATTCTCTTTTCGATCTTTTTATCTTTACTTATAGATGTTCACTTAGATATAGTAGCTGTCGTGACATTACCACCAACATTACAACATCAAGCAACTTTTAATTCAGAGTAGAGTCTGGTTGAAATTAGTTAAATATCTTATGCTATGAATGGTACAAAGAATGCTTGAACAAAACACCATAATAAATACAGTAGAGACACTCACTGGATTTTGGACTAAGAGAATCATAAAATTATAACTGAGAAAAGTTTAATAAAGCTGATTTACCAGACAACAGAGACATTCAGTGGAATTTGGAATTAGAAAATCAAGAAATTATAACTAAGAAAGAATGAAGAAAGCACAGTTGTACCAATGACAATTGTTGTGATATTGGAAGCATCGATTCCTTGAATAACTTCTTCCTTCAACAGTGGAGGTCGATCCAAACCCACTGGAACCAAACTTTCCCGTTACAAGAGAAGTCTCACCATTGAATTAAAACCGACAGTCAACAACTACAAATCCTGGATTTGGATTAGAATAGGATTCTGTTAAGAAATTAGCGCTATAATATGATCCTTATATATATCAATTTCAAATTTGCATCAACACCCTCCCAACCAACAACACAAAAAAATGTGGGCATGAAATATGTGATTTGGTGGAGCCGAGATGAAGGATACACCGAATGAATGAATATACCTACTCGTCCGGCATGGATGGAATTCACCAACCATAATCTTTACTCTCTGAACAAATTTTCCACTTCTTCAATATTCCCAGTCTACCGTCATGGATGGTGCCTCACTCGGCCCACACTCTTTATACTTCCTCTGCAAACACTTACGAGTTCCTATATATAAAACATTCTCATTACTGCATTTCCTGTGTCCAATCATTCTTCCTTCGAAGAACTTGGATTTTATCTTTAACCAAAAATATTATATCATGTTTACAACTTGGTGCTCTTGTTTGGAAAGAGACTACCATGATGGGCATATGATTTCCCTGAGGGGAGTGAATTAGCACAACATGACATTTACTTTTGCAAGGAAAAGCTTTGCAAACCACAAGAGTTATATAGTGATATATGCAGTGTATATATATATCTGCATGTTATTTTTCTCTTTTCGAGAGAAGCCAAATCTCTCAACCTCTGACAAAAATCTAACACTGAGAAATGATATTTTACACACATAAGATTTACAGGCAAGCCTGGCCTGAGAACCCCCTCAAAATAGCAAGCTGCAGAATTCTGGGCAAATTGCAAAATCCGGGACTTAGAAAATGAAATGTTACGACTATTTTCCATGGTAGCCACCCTTTCACAGGAGAGACACATGTTAAGCGTGGTGGTAGGTAGAGGCATGTAAAAGTTATCTTGTCCTATCACACCCAAAGAAGGAAATGCCTTCAGAGAGCTAAGCTCTTGCAACTCTTTCTATAGCCTTTTGTTCTCCCAGCACCACTTCAGAACCTCGCAGTCTACCTCTGTCTACTCTAACTTTGTTATGCAAAACCACAAAACTTATGTTAATAGCCGCAAAATTACATCCAACGTACAATCTTGCTTTTTTATTTTTTCTTTTTAAACGTCCCTGAAATGAATTCTTACGATGCTCTTCAATTCTGAAACCAGGCCTCCATCTGGAGAGGTTGAAAATTCAATTCCTTGTTTAGGGCGTTCTTCAGTTTCTGCTAAAATTAAAAAACTAGATCAACGTGTAGTCTTAAATCCATGAATTGCTCAGGGTTCAAAAAGAAAGCAAACAATAAAAGATCACTGCGATTAACGACTGAAGGATGCATTACCGGATTCAGAGTGTTGTGCTCCAAGAAACTTTCGTCAAGAGTGCAGAGTTCTCCTTGGAAAGCCAAAGATTTTTCCCTGTTGAGCCTATCTTCTCCTCGTCGTTGGTCCTCAAACTCATGTCATAGGTTCGATCCCTCTCTTCCTCCAACTCAAAGGTTCTTTCTCGTTTTCGCTTCACTACCACAGAACCAGTGTCTACTATTTGCAAGGCATCGACCCGGAGAACTAACGAATACTTAGACTCATTGGTTTATAGAAGGTGATTCATGTCTATCCCTCCACTGCGCACGATCCCCCTCCGCGGCAGCGGCACCCCCTGCCCTGCCCGACCAGCGGCGGGTCGATTCCGGGAATCAACCCGCCACCGGTCGGGCGGGGTGGGGCTGCCCAGGGGTGGCGCTGCGGGCGGGCGCCACCCCCGGGCCGCCCTGCCCCGCCGCCGGTCGGGCAGGGCGGGGCGGCCCGGGGGTGCCCCTCCAACAGGGATAGAGTTGACAGTGGAGCCGAAAATGCTAAAGTTTTGCAAGAGGGGCGCTGCCTCCAACAGGGATAGAGTTGACACTGGAGCCAAAAATGCTAAAGTTTTGCAAGAGGGGCACGTAGCGCCACCCCCGGGCCGCCCCGCCTCGCCCGACCGGCGGCGGGTCGATTATGGGAATCGACTCGCCGCCGGTCGGGCGGGGCGGGGCGGCCCGGGGGTGGCGCTGCGGGCCGGTGCCACCCCCAGGCCGCCCCGCCCCGCTCGACCGGCGGCGGGTCGATTCCCGGAATCGACCCGCTGCCGGTCGGGCGGGGCGGGGCGGCCCGTGGGTGTTGCTCCAACAGGGATAGAGTTGACAGTGGAGCCGAAAATGCTAAAGTTTTGCAAGAGGGGCGAGAAGTTGAGCTTCACGCTGACCGTCAATGCCAAGCACCAGCAACTTACCCCGACGGTCAATTCTGAAACATTCTTTGCGTCGCTGGCCTGGAGCGATGGCAAGCACGTTGTCCGGAGCCCAATTGTAATAACCATACAGCAGTAGCACTTTGTAATAACCATACAGCAGTAGCACTTTGTATTTCATAACTTACGTTATGTAAGCTATCAAATAATGGTTAGTTCCTCCAGCACTTTCTATTTGATAGAATAATGGTTTTGTTGGCTTTTTTCGGTCACGGTTATGTAAGCTGAGGTGTGATGTTTCTCAAAATTATAGTTCGCAGTTAAGTGTTTCGAAAAAAATAGAATAATGGTTTTGTTGGCTTTTTTCAGTCACCGCTATGTAAGCTGAGGTGTGATGGTTTTGAAAATTATAGTTCGCAGTTACGTGTTTTCGGTTGCTTCTGGTTTTGCGTGACTATGCTCATGGTTTAAAACATTTTAATTTAATGGTGATATAAAATATGTGTTATCCATATAATCTTTTGGAATTTTAGATTACATTTATTTTAATTTTTTATTAATAATATATTACATTATTTTAAATATCTATTTCAATTTATTAACATCATACGGCACATCACATTTATTTTAATTTTTTATTAATAACATATTACATTATTTTAAATATCTATTTCAATTTATTAATATCATATGGCACATTGATTTTTTGTTTATTTAAAAGGTAAGTTAATTTAAACTTTAATTTTACATTTTAATTTATTTATATATTAGATTGTAAATAATTTTATATACATATAAAATATTTATATTTTGTTCTTATACTTTTAAATTGTATATACTACATAACTAAAACTTATAATTCTAAACCATTCATGCTAAAGTTTCATATATTAAAAATATCATTTGGATTATAATATTTATATCTTGATTCTGTATTAAAAATATCATTTGAGGCAAAAATATGCATAATCTTTTCAGAGAAGATTAAAGGAAAGAAAATACAAAAGAAGATAGATATAAAGAATCATATCTAGTGAATGATAAAGCGTTCAAATCTATTAATTACATCATTTCCCATTGCAATTTAGGAATCCGGTGGGGGGGCGGGGTGGGCGGTCGGGGGGTGGGGAGGGGGAGGTGGCGGTGGTGGGCGGGGAGGGGTGGGCGGGGAGGGGGCGGTGGCGGTGGGCGGGGTGGGCGGGGAGGGGGCGGTGGGCAGGGAGGGGGTGGTGTGGGTGGAGGGGTGGGCGGGGGGGCCGGGAGGGGGCGGTGGCGGGGGAGGGGTGGGCGGGGAGGGGGCGGTGGCGTTGGAGGGGTGGGCGAGGTGGCGGTGGAGGGGGGGGGATGGGGTAGGGCTAGGGCACAGGGGTAGGGGTGGGTGGGGGCTGGGGAAGGGTACGGTTGGGCGGGGGGTGGGGGGGTGGGCGCAGTGGCGAGGGGCGGCCACGGGGAGGGGTTGGGGGGATGGGGGGGCGGGGTTTGGGGGGATGGAGGGGGGCGGGGTAGGGGGGATGGGGCGCGGGAGTGTGGGGGGATGGTAGGGGGTAGGGTGAGGGAAGGGGAGGGGGGCCGGGGAGGGGGGTAAGCTTAGGACACTTCATTCAATCAGAAAATTCAGCTGAAAACAAACATCTAGCGTGGCATGCAAAGGATGGACCACGAAGAAATACAGAGTTGGCGAGCGAAACAAAGAGAAAACACATATTTGATGGATGCAGGGAGTACAATAACTTGGTAATCATATCGAGGGATTTGTCATCATCATCATTTTCGGAGATTGGATCACGCGTGTTACTTTAATTATTAATGTGTAGTGAATCCAGGCAAGAGATCTCTCGTGAGAGGAATAAGTTAATGGGGCCGGGGCTTCAATGTAGTCGTCAGGGGGTTGTGAGGGGCGCATGGGTAGGGGCTCACCCATACTTGCCTAATTGTCCACTTAGCCTCATTATCCCTTACCTGACCTCCCGCTCGCCCATCGACCCGCCTGCCCGTTAGAGGTGGCTGGGCAATTCTGATTATACAAATAAAAAATTTATGGTATATTTTTGTTGTTAATTTAAGTTAATATGTTTTTTTATTTACTAATTTATGTGTTATTTTTTAGGAAAATGGCATCAAGGAAAATTTTTGTGAATCTTTCTGGACCAAAGAGTCTTAAAGGTGTATCTTCAAAAAGCATTGGTGAACGAACTCCACCTGAGCTCATGCCTACAAATATTTCAAGTGCTTTAAGTGATAAGAAGCTAATCTCAGATTGGAAAATTTCAAAAGAGGTGAAATTTCCATCAAGAGTCTGGTATGTGAAAGAAAAAGAGAGCACAACTGTGATTTTCGCATTGATTTTTAAGTTAATTATTATTCTTTGAAAAAAAAAGTTGTTATTATTATTTTTTTGACATGAAATTCATAAAAAAAACTATTATTTGACCATTTTTAGTTAATATTTTTGTATAAAAATTGTGATTTTGACATGTTAATTCTAGCAAAAAATTATCAAAACGTTTAGTTTTTTTTGTTATATTTATGTTAAAAATGGTTATTTTTATGTCCATTGTTAAAAAATGTTGTTTTTTAGAAACAATTATTTCATGTGGATTGAAAAATTAATTAAGGATGTATAAATATGTAGATTATCTAAAATTCAAACTATCGACTTTCTAATTTAAAAACGCAAAACAATAAAAACCTGCCTAAAAAAAAAAAAATTAAGATAGAGAACAAGAAAATATGAATAAAATGACGACTTCAAAAACTATCAAATTTAGAAAATATTTTTTTACATTTCACACACTAGAAAATTAAAAGTAAAAAAATAGGTCTTTTAAAAAAAGGGTGTGATGCAGAATACTCACTTTTTAAAATCAGCATGAAAATCACTACCATTCTAAAACTTGATTTCATCCTTGAACATGAAAAAAAATTAAAGTTCCAAAAACCATGTTCTAAAAAAAACATGTGTATTCTGCATCACCACTTTTGAAAATCGGGTCATTTTTTTGCTATCTCTACGAAACGGGTAACAGTATCAGTTCCCGTTTCAAAGTTTACATTCTTAAAAGTTTAAATCTATGAAAATGCGCTGTAAAGATCTAGTCACATATCCCAATTCATGGCACTCGTGAATAAATTGAAAGAGGTTTTTTTTATATGGCTCATGATTAACAAAAATTCGTTGGGTTTTGCAAAATTACTTTCCATCTGTTGTAAAATGGCACTGCACTAAAATGACTAAAACAGTAAAAAAATATGAAAAAATTGCTTTGTTTTAATGTAGGCTCCAAATATCACTGTATATCTCCCACATAGTAGCACCTGTGAATAAATTGAAAGAGGTTTTTGTTACTTGGCATGCAGTGAACAGAAACCTCTTTCACCTTTGAAAAATTCCTTACCATTATTTCAGAAATGGATTTTGTACTAAACTTGTCATTGTGTGTAGCAACTGACCTCAAAACATGCATAACGAAGAATCACTCATACATTTCAATCATATCTTCTAATCTGGGAGCCAGTTACAGGAGTGTGATATACTGTTGGAAATATTTTTCTAAGCTTCTTCTGATGGACACGCTTGTGACATGTTTTGTGGTGAACATCATGTGAAAAACATCTAAGAAAACCAAACATAGTAAGAGCTCATGCTGATCCCTGGTGATAGGTTGTGAAGATTGGAACTAACAAAAAAATATCCCATTCACCTATACCATGGCAAAGCTCTATTTCTACATACCAGTTCATTGGGATGACGTCTATGGTGTGACAGAACAAGTGCACCCATTCAGGTTGGGGGTTCTCTCCATAAGCCTGAGCGCATTTGGCCAAGTGCGTGTGCGGATCATCCTACTCATCATACTTGTCTATTATTCTTATCTTTGACTTCCCAAAGCATGTTCTCATCATTCTCCTCCATTTGTGCCAATCATCAAAGCTTCCCTTGTGCATACCTCACCATCTTGCGGGCGTAGTGCGCAGTTCCCAAACCAACGCCTAGAAGCACTACCTTTCTGGTACCTCCCTCTCAAAGGAATTCGAAAAGATATCTACATCATTCAGGCCATCATAAGTGGGAAGATTCCTTACCTCCAAAAACACACAACACAATGACCAGTTCATCATGTTGTAGATTATTGTAGTTACTTCATGTAACCGATTTTGCAAGTGTTCTAATTCTTCATCAGAGTCTGAGGTGCAGGAACTCTCATGATCCCATGTAATTTGTCCATTCGATGTTGGATTCACCCAATCTTGGTCTCGCGCTATTATCTTATAGATACAATCTAGATCGTCATCGCTCTCATAATCGCAGGCTGGTTCAGTATAGTGTGATCCTTCAATAGGATCTAGGAGTACTATTACATGGAGCGATTTCTTCTCAAATATCAATTTTCGCTTCTTTAGGTTGATTACCCTATTCATATCAATAGCCCAATCAATTCCAAGGAGCGCAGGGTAGGGGTTTCTTCCATCCACAATTTCTATTACCTCAAAGTCAGCCAGCACGCTCACGCCTTCAATATCTACAGTCACCCCTTGCAGCCACCCCATGGTGATGATCTTCTATTGATTCTCCATCCTTAGCTGAATCAAAGACCACTGCAGTGCGGCTCTCCCCATCCATTCGCAAGTTTTCTTTGGTAGGACGTTCACATCTGACCCTAGGTCCAAAATAACCTGATCCATTTCATACTCTTCTATCTGCACGGTTAGTTTCATCTCCCGTCCCATCCTTGTTTTATGCTTACCAATCTTTCGTACTACGTGCACTCACCCGGAGTGTTTCCGAAACATTTGTTTATAAGCTCCTGTAGCCCCTTCACAGCCTTACTATCACGCAGTAACTTCATGCAAGTCTCCAGGAAAGTTGTAAGCATAGAAGGTTCCATCTCCTGATTAGGCTTATCCTTGCTTCCTGAGGTGGAGGCCTCATCGAAGCTCTTCTTCACTTCCATGAATGTTTCACATGCGCACTCCAGAACTAACTCAACCTCCTTTGCTGGAGTGTTGCGAACCCATGTACTATCTTCAGGTTTTTTCCCATTGTCATCTCCCATTGTGATTCCACTTCAGAGCACTATATTCACGTTCAGATCCTCTTCGTGCAGCTCAGACCTCATCATTTTCATGTTCTGAGTCGGCTGAGATGGTAGTGCCCCTTTGTCACGTATCCTTGGTATCAGTGTGGGACAGTCTTTTGTTTCATGATCAAACAGAGTGTAATACTTGCACGACGGTCATGTTGGGTTAGTGCAATCGTGGGAATAATGTCCTGGTCCTCCGCAATTGTAGCAGATCAGTTGTCCCCGACCTCTACCAGGCCCCACTCTGCATCGGCCTCATCCCTGCCCCTAAAAGCCAATCCACACCATCCCCGTGCTCTGGTCAGGGGTCACGTTTCTGCCTGAACCCTATAGGCGGGAGTTCTATCCATCATTAGTTCATAGCTTCTGCAATTATGCTCATCTGCCCTACCGAACTGCATCGTGATTTCCTTGAACCCCACGATTGTCTGTGCCTCATATTTAGGCCTACTGAATTCTTTATTCAGTGTTGTTTAGATGTCTGACACTCCAACATTCTGGTTATCATTAGAGTACTTCATGTACCAAGTTAGTGCGCGATCCTGCAGGGCACTAACCAGTGTTGCCTTCTTCATGTGATCTTCTATAACTCCTTGAGCTTCCCATACAGCTTTCACGACGAACCATAACTAGTATGGGTCCTCTATTCCCAAGCCTTCGAATAAAGGCATCTTTACTGAGTTTTCCATACTGAACTGCGGTGGAGGCAGAGGTGGTACGGGTGAAGTTGTTGGTGATGGTGGTGAAGTTGGAGGCGGTGTGGGTGGAGGTGGAAGTCGCTGGAATCCTTTTCTTATTAACTGAATAGCACTTTGTGGGGAAGTCTACGCTACTCCTTCTTCATCACCTAATGGAGGTGAAATTAATGGACTATATTCAGGACCCTTTCTCCCTTCGTTCCTATAAGTTTTTCTGCTTCGCATAGCCTTGAACATCAAGGTATCTGCATAACCCATTTTTCGCACAATAACATTTTAATCCAAGTATTCAAAGATTTCAAGTACTTACCTCGCGGACCTCTGAAAAGGGGCCACTCTGCCTTGTTGTAGCTAATTGAGGTATCGACCACGAATTCAGTTACAAATCCTCCTATGATGCGATCGAGCCAATGATCGATAACACTAGTGATATTATCCTCCGATGCTTCAATCTTTGTACTAGCTCGAGGGTCCAAACAATAGGACCGTCAAGTTTCCACCTTCCTTGGCTATCTTCTAGCTTCTTGATCCACTTGTATAGCTCAACTAAAAAGGAGCAGAAAGATATCTCATAGATCTTTGTATATAGGTACCTATCCAGCCACTATCCTTTGTTAGTTGCAAGTTTCTGTTCTCCTACGCTGCAAATTCATGGATCTTCCTATCCAACCAGTCTCTGATCTCTTTCTTAGTTGGATTCTAGTGAAATGACATGACACATATCTTATGCAGATTCTAGTTTCGACAACACAACCATTTTTTGGCTTGTTGGGGCCTGACCTAGGTTCAATATTAGTTAGCCAAACAAATCCCCACACTAATGGCCCTTTCGGCATCAGCCCACGGAGCACGGACCGAAGTCTCACCTGAAGTAGTATGGGGGGATGTTGGAACCAAGTTTCCGCACCCTGAGATGGTTATGATATTGGTTTATTCCTTTTGTTCTTTCCTTCACGCAGGTCACTTAGTTCTAGGGGTTCCGAAACTAGCCCTCTATTCTGCCCTTCAATACCTCCATGAAAAGGTACGATTGACCTTCGCACAGCCCTAACCTATGGCTCATGTACTTTCGCACTGCTAGGGCAGCATACCATGGAGATTCCCAAACTAATATAAGTGTCTTACTTATCTTATTAACCAATCTTAGTTAGCATCGTGTAAAGAGATGTTCCTACTTGCGTTCACTTAACAAACGTAATTACATACATTTGCGCATCATATAAGCATTATAAATGAACTTCATATGCAATACGGCAAGATGCATTAATCACAACAAAGACACAAAATTTGCAGAATACTTTTCTTTATTGATATCTTCAAGCGATTACAGACTCTATCCACCCTGTGCACACAGCTCCAAGGGTCTGCGCACTCAGTTGCAGACTTCCACGCTAGGCCTCTGCGCACTCATCTGTAGAGCCTCTACCTACACTATGACCCAAAACTTGGACTTCTTACTTCAGAGCTATGTATATCTTACTTCAACTCATGATTATACAACTACTTGTAGCTTACTTACTTAGCTCTTTTTATATAATCCCATGGTCCGCGGACCATGGGTAGATCTTTTATAGCTGACTTTACTTTACAAAAATAAGGGCGAACAACCCTTTATAACTTATGACACCTTCGCACTCCAAGACCACAAAATGTGAAGAATTTACAATTTTATTACAAAATTTGACCCAAACATGAGCTTTTAGCCCCAAAATTGTCCTTGGTGGATCCCGTTCCCAACAAAGTTGCAACACATTGTTTCTAAAAACCGTAAGATTTTTTTCTTTTTTCTTTTCTTCTTATAAAGGTGTGGAGCATGCATACAAGTTTGAGGAGAGTGTGAGTGGATTTGTTTGCTACTTTTATGAAGGATTAAATAGAGTGTTGTGTGTTAAAATTAATTCATTCATGATACTTTATGAAATTAGCACATTGGTAATGGATTGAGAAAATTTGAGATATTTTATTCATTTCTTTTACACACAGATAGCTTATAATAGGGCTTAGTGCAAGATCACAATAAACTAAGTGGTTTCTTTTGTTTTTCTCTTAAAACACATTTTTAACATTTGCATGGTCAATTCTCAAGTTTCCAACTAATTAGAAGCTAGGTTTTTCATTTTGATAGTTAGGGTTTTCTCTTTAAATATCCTTGCTTGTTAATTAGGGTTTGATTGTTGAAATTCACTAGTTATGGTTTTTCCTTCCAATTGCTAATAGTTATAGTTTACCTTCAATTGTCAATAGTGAATGTTTTCTTTCAGGGATTGATGAGAACTGTAGGATTAATTTTTATAGTTCATAAAGATTGTTTTTGAGTGCAGGAATCATATTGATCATTGTCTTCAGGAATTTATAAAGAGATTGGTGAAGCATGTTAGCGTACGAATTTGATTTGCAAGTTTCTAGGGGCTCTCTCTAGCATTTCCATTGTTGTGCCTCCAAGTTTATGAACTTATGGATTGAAAATTAAATGTTAGGTTGTTTATTAAACCCAACATACAATTCATATGACTCCTCATATAGGCCATAAGAGAAATCAGTGAGATGGGAGAAGTGAATCATGCATCAAGGAGCAGGAGACTATCTTGATCTAAAAGATACATTAAGAACTCTGAAGGTAGATATCATAGGTTTCAAATCAGATAACAAGATATTGATTGAAGCATAAGAAAGGCTTAAAAAAGATTAAGAAAATAAAGATGAGGTTAACGCAATTATCCTCCAGAGCCTTTCAAATTTCCAGAAGCAGGGACAACTGGGGATTAGACATGGAAATTGACGGGAAGAAAGGAATAATGGTGAAGATGGAAGTAAGTCTTAGAAAAGGTACAAGATGGATAGGGATGATATATGAAGAGTGGCATACTCTTGGATACACCTAAAAGGAGGGATAATAGGCATTTATTTTATTCTAGGTCTACTTCTGGGAGATATCATCATCATCGTCACCAACGTCATTATAGGAGCAGTGAGAAGGGGTATTTGAAAGATCAATTCAAGAAAAACATGCCTCCTATATTTTGATGGAGATATGATTAAATCAAAATATGAAAAATCATGGCTACTTTGAATGAGGAAATTCTTCAAACTTCATGGTTTCTCAGAGAATATGAAAGCCAAGATAGCTACCTTCACTCTTAAAACAAAAGAAAATATCAAGGAAGATGTTGAGAATGTTAGGGGAATTAGTGAACAGAAGTTAGCTTCGAAATAATTTGAGAGACTCTTTAGAAATAAGTACTTGTCTGAGAGGTATTATGATGGAAAAGGTAAAGAATTCTATGAGCTCATGATGGTTTCCATGTTGAATGAAGAATGTACAACCATATTTACATAGTTGTTGGGATATGTTCCCTATCTCATGGATGAGAAAGAAAATATCCAAAGGTTCATTAGTGTATTTCCATTATCATTGAAAGACCAGATTGAGTTTGACGGGCCTCATTCATTGAAAGAATCCATCAGGAAGTTGAAGAATTTTTATTAGTAGTTAAAGTGCAAGCTTGAGTTCAAGCGTGACTCGAATGGTAATGAGAATATCTCAGGATGTAGGTGGCAAAGAAAATTGGGCCCTACATAAGAATTTCAATGCAACTGAGGAAAGACATGGGTCTCATCCTATGGAGCAACAGAATAAAGGAAGTGATAGAGAACCATTAAAGTGTTAGATTTGTGGTAGAGATCATCATAAGAATTATTTTCCATTGTATCATGGTGGCAAGCCTCATATTTACAGTTCTCAAGAGGCACATATAGTTGGGTATGTAGGACAAAGCATTCCCCAGATTTATGCAACACTTCATAACGGGTAGGCAGATCACTTGGCAACCATTATCGAGATGGAAGGTAAGCTTTTTTATCAAGTTATTTCTATTTTGATTGACCTTGGATCAAATTATAGCTATATTAGTGTTTTCTTGGTGGATTAGTGTCATTTAAATAAGGAAGTGATAGCAGAATGTTGGTTCGTATATTTAGCTAGAGGGACCAAGAAAAAAGTTCACTATTGGGTGAGATCTTGTTATTTCGAGCTTAATGGCATACCTACAATTCTAAATCTAAATTTTATTCCTTTGGGTTCATATAATATGATTTTGGGAATGGATTGGATATTTATTCATACGAACAAGGTGGATTTTTGTGACAAGGCCATTGAGTGCCTGGATGATGATGGAGAAAAGAGAGTCTTGTAGGGAAAGAAGAAGCCTTCAACAATGAAGATAGTTACAACTATGCAAGTTAAGTGCAACCACCAGAAAGGATGTTTATTATTTGCAGTTCATGTTTCTAGTTATAAAGGGAAGGAGGATGAAGATGATGAATTCCTCGGGAGTTATCCTATCTTGCAGGAATTTCAGGATGTGTTTCCTGTAGAGATTGCATAGTTTCCTCCTCATAGAGAGGTGAAATTCTCTATTGATTTCAAGCCAGGAGTAGCACAAACATCTATGGCACCATACAAGATGAGCACTCATGGGATGGTGGAATTGAAGTTGCAGCTTAAAGAGATCATTGATGAGGGATACATAAGGCCAAGGTTGTCTCCTTGGGGTTCATAGTGTTGTTTGTAAACAAGAAGAATGATACTCTTATATTGTGCACTAATTACAAGAAATTGAACAAGGTGAATATGAGGAACAGGTATACATTGCCTCATATTAATGATTTGTTTTATCAGGTGAAGGGATTTGAAGTATTCTCAAATATTTATCAGAAATCAAGATATCATTAGATGTGAATCTATAACAGCCCTCGTGAAACTTCAATGTAATAAACTAAATAAAGGAAAAATAATAACCACGGTTATGGGACACTTATTCCAATTTGAATGTTGGGAAAAACATCCTAGTGTGGGTGTTCACTTGGTTTATTATGACTAAGGAAATTGGCAAAGGAAATGGAAAAGGCTTTGGAAATGCGTGAGGCATTAATTGGCATTTTATTCATGAAAGTAATGGAAATTATGAGAAAAGGAAGGCGAAAGGTCACGAGTTTCATGTGAGGAGGCAAATGAAGGAAAATAATGGAAAACGAAGAAAATAGAGGAAGGCTTCTGAGGATCAGTTGGTACCTTTTTTCAATTTAGTTTTGGAGCTCTTTTTCTATTTTCTCTCCCACACACTCTTGGACACTTCGATTTTTCTTGGATAACTCTAGCATTGGATCAAGAAAGAGAAAAAAGGCAAAGGAAAGTAAGGATCAAGCAAGGAAGAGCAAGATCTAGCAGCTACAGTGTGATTATTTGCAGATATTAATTTGCATGTGTGATTTCCTTGCTAATTTTGAAATGCATGGTTATGCATGTGTGTTCTTACTTCTCTTACTATCATTGGCATGGGTTTTTCTAGGTGTGACAGTGTTTTTCAACCTAGCCTTTCCAATTTTCAGATAGCCATGGTGTCAAGGGTGTTGAAAATAATACTAAGAGGGGGGGTGAATCAGTATTATCAGATTCTTTTTCAATTTATACAAAGATTTTCAGATCTGACTAATGAAACTTGCGTATACCTTCCAGACTTATAATTTAATTTATTCTTCATATGTTGATCATTAAACTGTGTGTCAGAACCATATAACAGTAAGTAGGAATGGAAAAGTAGAGCAGACAGTCACACAAAAGAACACAAGATATAAGGTGGAAACCCAATCTGGGTGAAAACCACCCGCTGCAATATGTCTCTATCTTCTTTCAATTAGAAACTTCTTTTTACAATGATTCTCACTGGTGCAGTCTTATACCAACATGCAGGCTTCAACCTGCCGAAGGCTACAACCTTCTCTTTTCTTCCAGGGACCATGTTTCATAAAATTTCAGACTGGATCCATGAATATCAATCAAACATCAAATAGATATGCAATTAACCAACTTCCTCATACAAATACTAAATCAATAACTTCTTAGAACATGGTACTAGTAACCAGACACCAATTGACAACCCTGAACATTGCATTAATAGACAAAAGTAGCTAAAACATATTTTAAGAAATGTCTGCAACTTCACCAATAGAAACCTGCATACGTACGCAGTATTCACTTCCTTAACATGCGAGTATCCGCACCTCCGCTATGTCAAGCCTACGGGTATCTGCGCCTATGCTGTGTCAAACCTGCATATATCTACGTCTGTGTTGTGTCGAGCCTACGGCTATCCACACCTACATTGTGTCAAACCTGCATATATCTGCGCCTCTTCTGTGTCGAGCCTGCGGGTATCCGCGCCTGCGCTGTGTCGGACTTGTGGGTATAGATAATTTATCAGACTTCAATTTTACCCTAGATTATCAGATTTATAGATCTAATCATGCACCAAAGAGATCTCGACCCATCAATATATCTGTCTTGTAATGCTCAGGTTTCTCCTTGATTCAGGTCTAGCTATAACTCACCAACCGATCACCAGTATTTCATATCTTTCTCTTCTCAAGATATTCAACACATTAGTCACCAAGCCAAATGATCTCCTTTCCTTTTTATAGTCAAGCCTTACTCGAACCATGGTCCAAAACCATAGAGATCCAATACTAGGGACCTAATACTTGGGTTAAATACTTTAGATGCAAAACCATGGACCAAATCATAGGTTCAAAAATGTTGGACTAAATACCATGGAACAACCATAATATTTCCCATGTGCGCACTTTTCTCTACATGAAAGTGCGTGAACTTTACGTATGCACTTTCTGTTCGGTACACCTGCGTATATGTACGCACCTTTTGTTCGGCACACCTGCATATATCCGTGGCTTTTTGAACAGGTACCTACGGGTATCTCATTTTCTACTATTTTGAGAGCCTAAACTTGTGATCTTCTATTTGAGTGAGTTGCCATCAAGGACAACACTTATGTCATCGATCCAAACCTGTGCCAAACCTATGTCATAATGCCAACAATCTCCCCCTTTGGACTTGATGGCAACCCAAAGTCACTCAAAGTCTTTCCTCCCCCTTTGACATCAAGGGCAAAGGGTTATTCTCCCCCTGAGTACATGCTAAAATCTCAGCTCTGCTGTGTTGTCCAAACTTCCCCTGACATATAGGCAAGATCTGCAAGAAGATGTTCTACAAAAGAAATCTGACTTTATACATCATAATTGACCTTCCTATCATCAAAGACTCATACATACAACTCCCAACCAAGTGGGAATATACCAATATTGACTCATCCACCCAACAAAGTGGGGATACATGACATACTAAGCACATTACATTATCCATCCCATGCATAGTGGGGCAACCAAGATAGGCCGTTCCATTACCTTGACAAAAGAAATATAAGACATAGAGACAAAATATCTATAGTAAGATTCTGACTAACATCAGCAACATCTGTCAATCATTATTCAGATCAGTATCCATGTTCTCCTTCTGCACTTGCTCCTCCTGAAATCAAAAAAATTAAAGAATTGAACCAATATCTTCTACGATAATGCCAACAACAAATTATTAGAAGAATAAATGCTCCCCCTGAACCTGTGCCAGATGGTCTCTGACAGACCCATATCGGACTCTTCTCATCCTTGCTTTTCTTCAAGTTGACTGTACCCACATAAACCAGCATATGTATGCGTATACCCCATATGAAACTCACGTACAACCAACAATATTTGAAATAGACAAGATTCAACAGCAAGATGATGCATCAACTACCCCTAGCTTTTGTCTGAGGTATTCAAAGGTCTCCCTGGGCAGTGGTTTGGTGAGAATATCAGCAACTTGTTCCTTAGAGGGAACATACTCCAATTTGACCTTTTGTTCAAGCACTTGTTCTCGGAGAAAAGGATACTTGATCGGTATGTGCTTAGTCTTTGAATGCATGACAAGATTCTTTGAAATATTGATTGCACTTGTATTATCAAAGAAAATGGAGATAGGTGGATTACAAGTGATTTTCATATCATGCATTGTTTGCATCATCCAAAGGAGTTGAGTGCAGCAAGATGCAACAGCTACATATTCTACTTCAGCTGTAGATAATGCAATAGAGCTTTGTTTCTTGCTGAACCAAGATACTAATCTAGGACCCATGAAGAAAGAACCACCACTAGTGCTTTTCCTATCATCCATGCTTCCTGCCCAATCCGCGTCTATGTATGCATGATGTGTGAGATCTGTACATCTAGGATACCATAAGCCACAATTTTGAGTTCCTTGAAGATACTTGAAAATTCTCTTAACTGCCTGAAGATGAGTTTCCTTTGGATTTTCCTTAAACCTTCCAACTATTCCCACTGCATGCATGATGTCTGGTCGGGTACCTGTTAGATAGAGCAGACTACCAATCATGGATCTATAGGTTGGTTGATGTACTACTTCCAATTCATCATTTGCACTAAGGCTGCATCCTGTCACCATAGGGGTACATACTGGTTTCGAATCCTCCATCCCATATTTCTTCAAGATCTGCTTGAGATACTTGGTTTGTGATAGAAAAATGTCGTCTTTGTGTTGTTGGACTTGTAAGCCAACAAAATATGTGAGCTCACCAAGCATGGACATTTCAAACTCTTTCTGCATCACCAAGGCAAAATTTTGACTCATGTCTTCTTCATTGCTACCAAAGATGATATCATCAACATACACAACAAGTATCAACAACTTATCATTGTCAATTTTTATATATAGATTGCTATCAGTTGATCCTTTTATAAAACCTTGTTGATGGAGGTACTTATCCAACCGATAATACCACGCCCTTGGAGCCTGTTTAAGGCCATAGAGAGAATTTTTGAGTCTGCATACAAGTTTTGGATCACTTCCATGAATAAACCCATCTGGTTGTTCAATATATACTTCTTCATTCAAGTCTCCATTTAGAAAGGCAGATTTTACGTCCATCTGAAATACCTTGAACTTCTGAAAGCTAGAGAGAGCAAGGAACATTCTTATATCCTCAAGTCTGGCAACTGGTGCAAAAGTTTCTTCAAAGTCTATGCCTTCTTGTTGTGCATATCCTTTACAAATAAGTCTTGCCTTGTTTCTAACCACATCTCCATTTTCATTCAACTTATTTTTGAAAATCCATTTTGTCCCTATGACATTCTTATCTTTTGGTCTAGGAACCAACTCCCAAGTGTTATTCTTTCCAATCTGCTCGAGTTCTTCCTCCATGGCCTTGACCTAGCATTCATCTTTGCAAGCCTCTCTTACATTCTGCGGTTCAGTGGAGGAGAGCAATGCTAGATAGCTTCAAGCTTTTGAGATGGTTCTTCTTGTTTGTACACCTGCCTCTTTCTGCCCCAAAATTTGAGATTCTAGATGATTCTTCTGAACGTATCTGGATGGAGCCTTTTCTTCTATCCTTATCTATTCTTCTGGTGCCTCATGGGTTTCTTCTTCGTCATGAATTTGATTTGATGTTGACGGATAGTCTTCTCCATCTTCGAAATCTTCAGATTTTACCTGCCTAGGAGTGTTTCCTTCTTCATCAACCACTACATCAATACTTTCAAAAATTTTACCAAGTATTTTATTGTAACATTTGTAAGCTTTGCTGTGGGGAGAGTAGCCAAGTAAAAAGCCTTCATCTGCTCTAGGTTCAAACTTGCCAAGATTTTCATCAGTCCTTTTAATGTAGCATTTGCTTCCAAAAATTTTGAAGTATTTTACCGTGGGAGTCTTACCGTACCAAAGTTCATGAAGAGTTTGAGTGTTGTTTACTCGGATGTTTTTCTTGTTGAGAATAGTAACAGCGGCAAATGCGGCTTCACCCCAGAAGGTTGCAGGAGTTCCAGACTCATCAAGCATAGCATGAGCCATTTGTTGAACCGTTCTATTCATCCTTTCCACTACTCCATTTTTCTAAGGAGTCCTTGCAGCAGAGAATTCCCTTCTTATTCCATGTTCTTCACAAAAATCGAAAAATTCATCTGAGGTAAATTCCTCTCCTCGATCAGATCTAAGGCATTTGATTTTGCGATCTGATTCTTTTTCAACCAAAGCTTTGAATGACTTGAACTTTTCGAAAGCTTCATATTTATACTTCACGAGTCCTATCCAACACATCCTTGAAAAGTTGTTAATGAACAATATGAAATACTCTTCTCCTCGAGGTGACCTCTTCCTAGTTGGACCACATATATCGGTGTGGACAAGTTCAAGTGGCCTGCTAGCTGATCCTTCCTTCTTAGGGAAATTAGTTCTGGTTTGCTTACCAAATTGACATGATTTGCATATTGTATTGTTTAGAATTCTAATATTAGGAAGATCACGAACTACTTGATGTTTGCATGCTTTCCTTATCTGAGGGAAGATAAGATGCCCTAGTCTTCTATGCCATAGCCAGTGTTCATCATTCTTGCTTAAATAGAATTGTTGTTGTTCTCCCTTGAGTACGTATAAGTTATTTGGAGTTCTTATGCCTCTGATCACTATTTTTCCTGTATCAAGCTCACAAACAATACATCCATTTGATCAAAATATTACCTCAGTTCCTTGATCACACATCTAACTGACACTCAATAGATTATGATTTAAGCCATCAACATACATAACATTTCCAGCCTTGACCTTTTCTTTCAAATGAACAGAGCCTTTACCTTTTATGAATGCAAGGGTGTCATTTCCAAATGAGACCTTCTTTTCCTCTTCTAAGGCACTATATGACTGAAGTTTTTCTTTATCACCTATCACATGTTTCGAGCATCCACTGTCAATGTACCCTTGATTTTCGTGTCCTTCCGCATATAATTCTATCCCACATCTTTCTGGTTGCGTTTCTTTCTTTTTCCATGTTTTTGGAACTTAATGAAGCTTGCTCCTTCTGAGTTGTTTGCCGAAACCTGCGTCTGCGTTCAAAATCTTCATGACCGAAGTTGTTACAGATAGAACATTCTATTTCATCTTTAAGAGCAGAGAAGTTATTATAAGTTCTTTTCATGATTCCTATCATACTCCTTTGCTTTTGAGCTTCCCTAGTCATGATGGTCTTGTAGGAAACACATTGAGCAGCTTTATGACCAAAGTTATGACAAGAGAAACATTGGCCATTGAAGAAATTCCTGCAATTATCAAATCTACCAACCATATGATTGTAGTTTCCATCCATTCTTGATCCAAATTGAGAATGATTTACCCGTGGTTGGTTGAGGCTTCTTTTCATCCTTGACGTAGATTGCCCCCGATTTACTTGATAATCTTTTATCATTCTTGAAGCAAATTGTCCTTGATTTACCTGGTGATCTGCATTATGCTTTTGCTAATGATTGTCAACTTGTTCACTTCTCCTTGCTGCATCAAGATAACTTTTGGAGGTGGATGGCTTCTGCGCTTGCTTCTGAGCTTGAGATGCTTCTTCGGAATATCCGAGACCAGTGTTAATTAGAGGAGAACACTACACTTTGATAATCTCATCTAGAGTTTCAGATCCTTTAACAAATATGAGATTAAGGACTTTTGTTTTCTCAATTTCTTTTCTAAGTCCCACAATTTCACATTCTAACTCCTCATTGTGTTTATCTTTTTCAGCAAGTTGGAATGTTAGAGTATCTATAATCATATTCTTTTCCTCTAAACAAACTTTAAGTTTAGAAATTTCTTCATAAAGACCTTCTTCATTTATAGCATCCAAGAAATCATCATCTTCAAAAGCCATCAAAAGTCTATCATCACTACCTTGTTTATCTTCATCACTATTTGACAATCCATCACTGTCTTCATGCATGTAATATCTCTTCTTATTTACATTCTGTTTTCTGTTCCATCTAACAGGTTCCTTACCTTTCTCTAGTTTATCTTTATGAGGACATTTTACAGCATAATGACCGACTCTTCCACAAGCAAAGCATTTGAAAGGCAGCTTACCTCTGAATATTCTAGTTCTCCGTTGAAGGTTCCTGACAAAATTTGATTCTTCCTCTTCTTCTAACATATGTCCTGACTCATAGTAATCTCCTTTTCCTGAAGCCTTGAATGCAACTTCTCTCCTGTCTGATGGTCCTCCATTTCTCATTTCGTAAGCAGTTAGAATTCCATGCAGCTGTGACATGGTAAGGCTCTGTAGATTCTGCTTTTCTTCTATGGTAGAAACTTTTGAATCAAACTTAGGACACAAAGATCTTAGAACCTTTTCAACCAAAACAACTTCTTTTATTTCTTCACCCAAGTTTTTCATACAATTTACGATCTCATCTATACGTAGGAAATAGCTAGCCACACTTTCATCATTATGCATTCTGAGACTTTCATATTGAATTCTAAGAGTTTGTAATTTTGCTCGTTTTACCTGTTCATCTCCTTCATAGCTCAGAATGATCTTCTCCCATATTTCTTTTGCGCTTTTGAGCTTTATAACCTTGACGAATTCTGATTGAGATAGACTTCCTAATAGAGTATTGACAACTTTTGCATTTGTTTCATACTGCTTCTTACCAACTGCATCTGCAAGAGTTGCTGATGGAAATGTGTATCCTGTTTCCACAATATCCCAAACTTATGTACCAAGAGATTGAAGATAGGCAGTGATTCTTACCTTCCAATAGATGAAGTTGCTCCCATCAAAAATTGATGGCTTGATAGATGCTTCCTTTTCGTAGTTACTCATGGTTGATAGATCTTCCTTCAAGCGATCAAGCTTTTCCTAAAGGACCTGATCTGATACCAATTGTTGAAAATAATACTGAGAGGGGGGTGAATCATTATTATCAAATTCTTTTTCAATTTATACAAAGATTTGCAGATCTGACTAATGAAACTTGTGTATACCTTCCAGACTTATAATTTAATTTATTCTTCAGATGTTGATCATTAAACTATGTGTCAGAACCATATAACAGTAAGCAGGAACAGAAAAGTAGAGTAGACAGTCACACAAAAGAACACAAGATATAAGGTGGAAACCCAATGTGGGTGAAAACCACCTGCTGCAATATGTCTCTATCTTCTTTCAATTAGAAACTTCTTTTTACAATGATTCTGTACTGGTGCAATCTTATACCAACACGCAGGTTTCAACCTGCAGAAGGCTACAACCTTCTCTTTTCTTCCAGGGACCACGTTTCATAAATTTTCACACTGGGTCCATGAATATCAATCAAACATCAAATAGGTTTGCAATCAACCAACTTCCTTGTACAAATACTGAATCAATAACTTCTCATAACATAGTACTAGTAACCAGACACCAATTCAGAACCCTGAACATTGCAGTAATAGACAAAAGAAGCTAAAACATATTTCAAGAAAAGTCCGCAACTTCACCAATAGAAACCTGCGCACGTACGCAGTATTCACTTCCTTAACCTGCGGGTATCCACGGCTTCGCTGTGTCAAGCCTAAGGGTATCAGCGCCTGCACTGTGTCAAACCCGCGTATTTCTGCGCCTGCGCTATGTTGAGCCTGCGGGTATCCGCGCCTGCGCTGTGTCAAACCTGCGTATATCCACTCTTGCGCTGTGTCGAGCCTGCGGGTATCCGCGCCTGCGCTGTGTCAGACCTACAGGTATAGATAATTTATCAGAATTCAATTATACCCTATATTATCAGATTTACAGATTTGATCATGCGCCAAAAATATCTCGACCCATTAGTAGATCCGTCTTGTAATGCTCAGGTTTCTCCTTGATTCAAGTCCAGCTATAACTCACCAACCGATCACTAGTATTTCAGATCTTGCTCTTCTCAAGATATTCAACACATTAGTCACCAAGCCAAATGATCTCCTTTCCTTTTTATAGTCAAGGCTTTACTCAAACCATGGTCCAAAACCATGGAGATCCAATACTAGGGACCCAATACCTGGGTTCAATACTTTAGATGCAAAACCATGGACCAAACCATAGGTTCAAAAATGTCGGACTAAATACCATGGACCAACCATAAGATTTCCCACGTGCGCATTTTTCTCTGCATGAAAGTGCGTGAAATTTACGTAGACACTTTTTGTTCGGTACACCTACGTATATGTACACACCTTTTGTTCGACGCACCTGCGTATATCTGCGGCTTTGTGAACAGGAACCTGTGGGTATCTCATTTTCTACTATTTTGAGAGCCTGAACTTGTGATCTGCTATTGGAGTGATTGTCCATCAAGGACAACACTTATGTCATCGAGCCAAACCTGTGCCAAACCTGTGTCATAATGCCAACAAAGGGGTTCTCATGTTTTGGTTGAGCTAGATTGTTGGATGGATTCAAAACTAAGTGAGGTGGATCTATGAAAGAAAGAAAACATGGCCTAGTGATCCCTGAACCAAGTTGTGGATTGCGGTAAAGCCTTGACCTAGTAACCCCTGAACCAGACTGTGGGTTGTGGTAAAGTAAGATTTTGTGTTACCTCAGTGGGCCTAGGAATCCTCGAACGGTGAATGATGGGATATACAGTAAATCCTAGATGTGGGTGCCCTTGATCAGGCCTAGGAATCCTTGTTCAGTGAATGGTAGGGTATATGGTAAATCGTAGAGGGTGGTGTCTCGATTATGGCCTAGTGATCCTTGAATCAGATTGTGGATAAAGTCGAGAGACTAGGAGGTAGTAAAATTCCTCACGGTGTAGGTGGATAAATCCAATGGAATCCATGCTTATTTGGTTCTTTTTTGGTTATGAGTCCCACATTCATTCTTGGTATATGGCATGGGGGTGATTGGAAAAAAGAAAGATTTGCTTCATCTAATATATGGTTGGGTGGTTTGTGGAAGTCCCAAACCCGGTTGGATTTTGCATTCATTAATAAGAGTTCCTTATCCTTGGTATTTCATTTGTAAATATATTGGTTTATATGTGGATTCTATGGTTTTTGTATCCTTATTATTTCTGCTATTTATATGTTCATTATGAGTATGTTTTATGACAGTGATGATGTATGGCTTTCATCATGTTTTGATTTGTAAATGAATGAACAATGGATATATGACCTAATAGATGATAATGTAGCTAATGTGATAAGGAATCAATGCTTCTTAGCGATTCTCAGATAAGTATGAGACCCCTATGCTCAGATCTATTGTTATGATCTGTAGAAAGTATATCTGTGACATGTTTGACAAAATGCCTTTCATGGCTAGTAGGGTCCACTGAAGACTTTGTTCAAGTATTTTCATTATCATTGTTTCAATGTTAATTTTCATTTATGGAAGTTCCATGGAGTTTTGAGGAGTGGCTTGAGTCCTGACACTAAAAAAGTGGCACAGAATCTGGTGTCTTGGGCTCTGAATTAGCTAGAAAAGACCCCAATCGCTTGCATGCCCTTATTGTGAGAGCGACTATGATCTAGGATACTTTTTCTTATAGATGTATGAAAAGAATCACATGTAAAAAAAATTGCAGCTTAACACATAATTATAAGGTGCACACAAGAAAAGAAGAAGAAATGCATAAAAAGCATCAAGGAAGACACAAGACTTGATAACAGAGTTCGTTCAACTCGGACTACGTCTCCGGGTCTTGCTCGACCAATGGGGAGGCCTTTATATTAGATGGCATAAAAAGAAGAGAATGCAATCATTTGATACATCAAAAGAGGCTTACACCTCCATTCTGAAAGATGGCTGAGAACAGATTAATTCAGATGGAGAAGTGGGCAGCACCAATGCGTTCGTGGCATTGAGAGGGGTTGAAAAACATCTAAAACTTGTCCAAAATAGACAAAATACACTATTGGCCACCTGAAAGGTCTCCTGCCTCGAACAATGTGCTGAAATTCCTCTCCCCCCTTTTCTTTTTCCCAATCATTGGACTTTGTAGTGCCTTTGTTAAGATAAATCCCTCTTAAATCAGGGTTGTTTGGCATAAAATAGAGGCCATTTCAATGGAAGGCTTGGTGGGTGCAACAGAGCCTTCAAAATAGTCTTTTTATCATTAAAGTGATAATACATTAAGAACGCCGTAAAACACTAAAATCCGACCAAAAAATGTTTACCTGGATTTCAAAAAATATTAAATCGGGCATATATACTTATCGGGTCCGAGCTCGATATCGCATTCACAAGTCGCTAAGGTCCAAGGCACTATTTATCGGGGAACTTTGCTTACCGCTGATCGCTAATATTAGTGTCAGCCGATCGCACCCCTAATCGTCGATGCTGATTACCCCGATATCGTCGACACTACTTCCACTGATCCGATCGCCCTCTGATCGCCAATCTGATCTAATCAAAGATCGCCAATTGGGGGGTTTCACTGTGCTCCTTAAGTTCACCCCTTTGGATGTGCCAATTGCGATTTTTCCTTTTAAAGCTTAAAATTCCATTTTTAAAGGAAATGCCTCATTTTCCTAGGGAACAAAGCAACCTTCTTTTTGCGATAACTTCATCATCTCGACTCGGATTGAAGTGCCGTTCATGTCGTTGGAATCAGGACGATGAGATCTACGCTCTGGTCTTGGGTAAAATTCATTCTGAGCACTTCATTTTTAGAGCTTTTCCATGCCATTGTATCTGAAGATCCACTGGATCAATCCTCCCCATTGAGGAGCTTTTGGACCGCCAAAAGCTTTCATTAGTCAATTGGCAAGTGAGGGAATTGTTCCCTCACCTTTTCCCTCTCCAGCCATTTTACCTTGCTGGGGTGAATTCCCTTAAAACCCACTCGAAGGTATTCCACATCTCCTCACTATGATGTCCTGGTCCTTCTGTTAAGGATGATGTCCTCCAGTAACTCATCGAGATATTCTGGTGCAAAATCATTGACTGTAGG
Source organism: Pinus tabuliformis (assembly GCA_031772625.1). NCBI lineage: Eukaryota > Viridiplantae > Streptophyta > Pinopsida > Pinales > Pinaceae > Pinus > Pinus tabuliformis. The sequence continues at coordinate 722,826,777 of CM062819.1, forward strand.
AACTGTACCCACCTCATTTGTGTCCATGATCAATGGTGGTTCATACAGCTTTAGGTTCTCTACATTCACTATTGAGTACATCTTCATATATACTGGAAAATCAAGACGAAATGCATTATTTCCAATCTTCTCCAACATGGTGAATGGACCATACCGGATGGGTTGCAACTTCTTCCCTTCTCCCTTCATCCTATCCTTGCTGATGTGGAACCACACTTTGTCACCCACTTGGAATTGGTGGTCGACATGGTGTTTGTCATGTCGAACCTTATAACAAGCTTGAATTTTCTCCAACCACTCTTGTACTGCTTGGTGAATCAATTGGATTCTCTAAATGAACTGTTGAGCTTTGTCCCTATCATTACGTCCACTAGAGCCATCTTCCCTTCCAAATACCATATCAAAAGGGTCCTTTGACAGGTAACCAAAGCATGTCTCAAACGGTGAATGTTGCATAGATGAATGCACTGCTCACTTGTGGGAATGTTGTACATAAGGGAGATGCTTATCCCACAATAGCCTTGTAACAAGTGTACCACGGTATGGTTTACAACCTCTATTTGCCCATCAGTCTACGGATGAAATGTCATGCTTCTTTTCAATTTGGTGTCCATCCTCTTCCACAAACTGGTCCAAAACTCTCTGAGAAAGTTAGAGTCCCGATCTGACACAATAGATGTGGGTAATCCAAAATGGACCCAACACATGCTAAAAGAAAAGAGAAGTAGTTTGCTCTGCAGTAATCTGCTATTTAGAAGGCATAAGAATACACATCTTGCTAAAACGGTCAATGAAAACATATGAATAGTTGTGACTCTTTTTAGACACAGTTAGACCTCCTACAAAGTCCATTGACACACTTTCTCATGGACGACTCGGAATAGGGACTGGTGTGTAGAGCCCGAGTTTTCTATTAGAGGACTTTGAAACAGAACACATCACACACCCTTTTACATAGCGAGTCACAATGTTTTTCATATGAGGCCAAAAACAAAATCTTTGTACATGACATAAAGTCTTTTCGACACCAAAGTGTCCAGACACAAGAGATGTGTGGGCCTCTCGAATTACATGTACTCTTTCCCCTGTGGGAATACACAATTTACCAAGGTGATACAATAGTTTCCCCTGCAAGTGATAGTTGTCCACCTGTGAACCATGGGATAGTTTTGCATAAACCTCCTTAAAGTCATCATTGTTAGCATATTGTTCAGCATAACTTTCAAAAGTTAATGAAGCATTATGCAAAATAACAGAAGCATAAATAGGAGGGTGAGATAGAATATCGGCTACCTTGTTGCTAGTGCCCTTCTTATACTTTATTACCAGATGAAACTATTGAAGAAAACCCATCCACCTGAAATGATGAGATTGATGCAACTTGATTTATGACTGAAGGTACTGCAAGGGCTGATGATCTGTATGGATGATGGTCTCGTTGCCAATCAGGTAGCGTTTCCACCTTTTCACACTCTGCACCAAGGCATAAAGCTCCTTGTCGTAAGTGGGATAGTTTATCACAGCTTGAGAAAACTTCTCAGAATGGTAACAAATCGGCTTCTTTTGCTGCATCAGTACAACTCCCATGGCATAACCACTGGCATCGGTTTTGATCTCGAATGGTTGTTGGAGATCAGGAAAGGCTAACACTAGCGTGGTGTTGATCTTTTCCTTCAATGTTTCAAAGGACTTTTGATGTCTTCCTCCCCATTGGAAGAGATATTTCACACCTGTCAATGTGTGCAAAGGTGCTACAATAATAGAGAAGTTAGCAATAAATCTCCTCCAATACTGGACTGCACCTAAAAAGCTACAGACCTCGGTTACACTAGTAGGCTTATGCCAATTTAAAATTGCTTCAACTTTAGAGGGATCAATTTTTAACTGACCATGACCAACAATATGACCTAGGTAACCCAAAGAGGTTTTCCCGAACTCACACTCTAACAATTTTACAAAGAGTTTTTTTTTTCTTCAGTACATCAAGCACTTTCTTTAAATGACACACATGATCAGCCCAACTCTTACTAAAGACAAGTATATCATCTAAATATACAAGAACAAATTCATCAATTATGTAAGGCTGAAAGAGATCATTCATGACCCTCATAAAAGTGGTTGGAGCATTGCAAAGTCCGAATGGCATCACCATCCATTCAAACAACCCCTTTTTTGTTCTTGAAGGAAGTTTTCCATACATCTTGCTCTTCAATTCAGACCTGGTGATAACCACTACGCAAATCCAACTTGGTGAAATAAACAACATTCTTTAATTGATCTAATAAATCATCTATGTGTGGAAGGGGATAGTGATTTTTCATTGTAATTTTGTTGAGTGTGTGGTAATCCACGCACATCCTCCATGTGTCCTCTTCCTTTCGCACTAAGACAATTGGTGAGCCACATGGAGAGGTGCTCGGCTTGATGACCCCTTGGTCCCACAATTCCTGCACTTGTCTCTTGATTTGCTCCATGTCAATAGTCGACATCCTGTAGATGCCAATATTTCGCAGAGGATCGTCATGTTGCAAATGGATCTTGTGTTGGATTTCTCTCTTCAGAGGTAATCCATTCAATTCCTGAAACAACTCAGCATAGTTAGAAATTAATTCAGATAATTTATGTTTATGTTCTTGATCACAACCCTGGAAAGCATCAGTGATTTCGGCCTCTTTTTCCCTTATGACCATAAGCATGCAACCCTTACTGGAATTCCCCACTCTTTTCATATGTCCAGCAATTATAAGGCTGGCATTGGTTTTATTTTGATGAGCCCTTACTATATATTCTACCCCATATTTTGTGATTTGGTATTTGTTTTCATGATGAAAGAAGACTGCCTTTCTATCGTATCGGTATGGGCTCCCTAACACCATGCCACAAATATGTAGTGGTATTACATACAGTTCTACTTTGTCTACTAGCTTAGAAGCAATTACAAATTTGACCTCACACTATTTGGTTACATTCAATTTTTCTTTATCATGTATCCATCCAAGCGGGTAAGGTTTCAGGTGTGGTTTTGTTTCTAAGCCAAGTTTCTTTACCAGGGATTCTGAAATTAAGTTTGCTTGGGACCCAGTATCAAACAGAGTTTCAAATTTAGTATGATTTACAACAACTTTGATATGAAACAGTTCAATTCTCTTTCGGTCACTAGGAAGGGACTCATTTACAGAACTGGTGCCTTCATGTGATTCAGAATTGACATGAGGTGTAAGAGTACCTTTTGTTCCTGCTGCTGTGATCAATGCTTCATCTCCTGAATCCGATCCAAGGTCTTGCTGCGTTGTTGCCACTGTCTTTTGCTTCCCTTTTCCTCCATACTTCTTTGGACACTTTTCTGGGTGTTGCTTCCAACAATGATCATCATCGTGGCCTTCCTTTTTGCAATGATTGGAATACGACCATTCTCCCTCTTTGGTTGCTGCTATTTTCTTGTCCTTTCCCTTCCATTTCAATTTAGATTTGTCATTGGGAGGTTTGAATGGTGGTTTTCTGGAATGATTGTCTCTTTCATTTTTTCTCATGTTCTCAATATGAATTGCCTTTACACTGGTTGAGTCAATAGTGGTTGGTTCAAACAACAACAATGAATGCCTAATATAACTATGCAGTGAGCCAATATAATTAGTTACAAATTCAGGTGTATCAAGTGCAATACCCAAATTCAGTGCTTACTTTCTAAATTCCTCTGTAAAACTTTGAACATCCTAACCTTTGCCTTGCCTTAAAGACTGCCAATTCATTAGTTCCTTTTTCTTGTATCCTAAGGGATAAAATTGTTCCTTTAGCACATAAATAAAATCATGCCATGAGGAAAAGAGGTTACCCACATTCTTACTATGCTACAATTCTCTCTCCCACCAAATGAGAGCAGTGTTGCTCAACCGTAGAGAGGTTAGTTGAATCTTTGCCTCATCGTCCACAATCTGTTGAATCCTGTAGTAGACCTCAATCTGCCTAATACAATTATTAAGCTTTTCTGCATTGCTTTCACCATTAAACATGGGAAGATCAAATTTAACATCTAATTTAAAGAAAGGCTTCTTAGATGCATCCTTTGAATTTCTACGATTATGGTGGTGAGAGGAAGGAGAACCTTCACTCCCAGAAGGATAAGGAGGGGGTTCTTCTCCACCATTCCAATGTGCTAAACCTTGTCCTTCTAGGTTTCTTTCCTCTGCTTTCTCCAGCCTTAAAACTAGCTGACCGATATTGTCTACCATTAAATAGAAATTCTTGTGGAAATTGCGCTCCTCTTCAAGATGAGCTTCATCTTCTTCCATGTTTCTCCTTCGATGTGCATGCCCCGCTTTGGGATCAAAAGGCTCTAATTCCCCTTCACATCTTTGGATTTTGTCTCTTGTTAGCATACAAACATGCAATTCACATCTAAAAATACCTGCTCTGATACCACTTGATCCAGGATACTTTTGCTTATAGATGTATGAAAAGAATCACATGTAAAAAAAATGCAGCTTAACACAAAATTATAAGGTGCACACAAGAAAAGAAGAAGAAACACATAAAAAGAATGAAGGAAGACACAAAGACTTGATAAAGCAGTTTGTCCAACTCGAACTACATCTCTGGGCCCTGCTTGATCAATGGCTGAGAACAGAATAATTCAGATGGAGAAGTGAGTAGCACCAATGCGTCCGTGGCATTGAGAGGGGTTGAAAAACATCCAAAACTTGTCCAAAATAGACAAAATGCACTATTGGCCACCTAAAAGCTCTCCTGCCTTGAACAGTGTGATGAAATTCCTCTCCCCCCTTTGCTTTTTCCCAATCATCGGACTTTATAGTGCCTTTGTTAGGATAAATCCCTCTTAAATTGGGGTTGTTTGGGATAAAATAGAGGCCATTTAAATGGAAGGGTCAACAGGTGCAACGGAGCCTTCAAAATAGTATTTTTATCATTAAAACAATAATACACTAAAAACCCCGTAAAACACTAAAATTTAACCAAAATTTGTTTACCTGGATTTCAAAAAATATTAAATTGGGCATATATACTTATCGGGTCCGAGCCCACTATCGCAATTGCAAGTCGCTAAGGTCCAAGGCCTTGTTTATCGGGGAACTTTGCTGACCATTAATCACCGATATCGGCATCAGTCGATCGTACCCCTGATTGCCAATGCAGATTACCCCCGATATCGTTGACATCGCTTCCAATGACCCGATCGCCCTCTGATCGCCAATCTAATCTAATCGGATATCACTAATCGGGGGTTCTATTTCAATCCTTAAGAATGCCCCTTTGGATGTGTCGATTGCGATTTTGCCTTTTAAAGCTTAAAAGTCCATTTTTAAAGGAAAGGGCCTTATTTTCCTAGGGAACAAAGCAACCTTATTTTTGCGATAACTTCATCATCCAAACTCAGATTGAAGTGTCGTTCATGATGTTGGAGTCAAGACAATGAGATCTACACTCTGGTCCTAGGTCGACTTCATTCTGAACATTTTGATTTTGGAGCTTTTCCATGCCATTGTATCTGAAGATCCGCCTGGATCAAACTAGAGGGCCCCAGTCGCATTCATTCCCATGTCATGGCTACAAATGAGGCTCTAGGTCAGTTAGATGTTGATTTTCCTTAGGGGTTGGTCACCTGGGAAGGTTGGTTTGATTTTGGAGGTTCTATACCATGTGTAGAAGGTTGATTTGGTTTTGTTTTATTCGTTCCACTTCCTTAACTATAGATGGGTTGTTGAATCATATCATAATAGCCTCTCATCACATGCTTACCCCAGTGGAGCGGTTAAATTGGGTAAATGTGGGAGGAGGGTGTTACATAGTGGTATCAGAGCATGGTTCACCCCTTGGACTAGATGAGTGGTGTTTTGGTCATGCCTTCATATCAGTGGCATATGTGTTCTCTATGCTTGTGGTTTATGTGCTTGTTGCATATGCATGGTGTGGTCATGGTTGAAGTGGTGTCGCTATGTAAAAGTGGATGGCGTGTTGTGGGATGTGTTTATCATGAGTATATGTTAGTTATGCAATGGTTATGCATGATGGCTTTTTTATGTATCGTGTATGCATGCATGTCGTATATATGTTGATTATTCATACATTGACATGGTTTTAGTTGTCATGCATGAGGTCATCATGTGTGGTTGATATGGTCATGCATTGATGATTAGACTATGGTTAGGATGATATCTATATGTTGTTATGATTATCTTTATACACGTATTTCTCTAATATGGTTGATCTTGCAGATGAGATATGGACCCAAAACTATACTGAGGTATGTTGATTATGTTTATATTTTGGTTTAGTTGACATGATATACCTTTTAGGAAGAAAATAACAAAGATGACTAGCAAGATGGTAGACTACAGTTCTTGATATTCTTGTTACAGATTAGATGAGAAGCATGGTGTTGGGAATTATTTTCACTTAATAGACACATTGAGAATTTTGAATTAAGAATTAAAGAGTTGCAAGGAAGATAATGAACAAATCATGTAGGCACAGGAGAAAAAAGAAGTCAATGCAGTAATCCTTTAGAGTTTGTTAGAATTGCAGGGACAAGGACCACTTCGGATCCACCATGAGAATGAGGAACTAATGGGGTAGATGATAGTAGATCTCATGGTGAGCATAGGTAAGATAGGGATGACACAATTAGAGATGGAAGGCTCTTGGATACTCTAGATAGGAGAGGTGATAGACAGTTACTATTCTAATTCTAGGTCTTACGGGCACTAAGATCATCATCGTTGTCACCCTTTTAGGATGAGTGACAGGGGATATTTTCCAAATGTGTTTAAGAGAGATAGGCAACCTACTTTTGATGGATATTTGAAGAATATGGATGATGTAGAGGCTTGGTTACTTGGGATGAAGAATTTCTTTCAACTTCATTAGTACAAAGAGAATATGAAGGTCAGAGTAGATATCTTCAGCCTCAAAGGGAAAGCATACATCTGGTGAGAAGATGTAAGATAGGTCAGAGACATCAAGACATAAGACATGAGCTGGCATGAATTAAAGAGACTCTTCAGGAAGAAATACTTGTTAGAAAGGTACTACGACAACAAGGCCAAGGAATTCTATGAGCTCAAAATGGGATCGATGACAGGTGAGGAGTATATAGCCAAGTTCTTGGATATTTTGAGGTATGTATCATATCTTAAAGATGAGAAAGATAAATTTCAGATATTTGTCGGTGGATTGCCATTAACATTTAGAGATTGGATTGAGGATGACGATCCTTGGTCACTTGAGGAAGTTATTGGGAAATTGAAGAACTATTATGAACTGTTAAAGTTTAAATGAATCTCAGCAAGGATGGAAAGGAAAAGATAAAGGTAAAGGCAAATGGCAACCAAAAATAACAAGGCCTTAGAATAGAGAAGAGAAAGAGAATGTTGCACCATACAAGAAGTCCAACATAACTAGATAGGGACATGGCTCACAAAAGCAGAATATAGATGATGGTACAAGATGGTTGCAGTGTTGGACATGTGGTAAGGAGCATCATAGGAGGGATTGTCCACAACATTAGGCTGGTAGACTGTAGATCTATAGTGCACAGAAGGTGTACATTGTTGGGGATTTGGGCATAGAATTCATCGTATATATGTAGCACTGGATAAGAAGAAGGAAGATCATCAGGCATCTGAGATGGATGGTGAGATTTGCGATCAATTTATTTCTATTTTGATTGACCCTGGATCTAATTATGGTTATGTTAACCCTAACTTGGTGGATAAGTGTGGTTTGAATAAAGGAATGCATGTAAAATCTTAGTTAGTGTAGTTGGCTACTAGTACAAAGAAGTGAGTTCATCATTGGGTAAGAGCTTATTCTTTTGAGTTGAATGGTAGGCCTACATCAACACATTTGAATGTATTTCCGTTGGGATCATATAACATGTTGTTAGGCATGGACAAGTTGTATTTTGATAGAACTAAAGTTGATTGTTATGACAAATCCATTGAGTGCTTGGATGAAAATGGACAACAAAGAATCTTGTAGGCAAGAAGAAAGAAACATGAGTTAGGATGGTGAAAACTATGTAGGAAAAGCGTAGTCGCAGAAAAGGGTGTGTGTTATTTGCAGTGCATATTTCTAGTAATAAATGTACGGAAGTTGAGGATGTGAAGGTATTGAGTAGGTACCCGATCTTGTAGCAGTTTTAGGATGTGTTTCCAGTAGATTTTTTAGAGTTACCACCTCATAAGGAAGTAGAATTTTCTATTAAGTTGGTACCAGGGGAAGCACCAACATCTAAGGCATTGTATAGAATGAGCACACCGAAGTTAGTAGAGTTGAAGTTTCATTTGAAGGAAATGACTGACAAGGGATACATTAGGCCAAGTGTATTGTAATGGGGTGTGCTGATATTGTTTGTGAAGAAGAAAGATGGTACTCTCAGGTTATGTATTGATTACGGGTAGTTGAATAATGTAACCATCAAGAATAGATATCCATTTCTGAGGATTGATGACTTGTTTGATCAATTGAACGGAGAAGCAGTGTTCTCGAAGATTGATTTGAGATCTAGATACCATCAGGTATGCATTAAGGAAGAAGACATATACAAGACAACTTTCTGGAACAGGTATGGAAATTATGAGTTTTTTGTAGTTCCATTTGGTTTGAATAATGCTTCAACTACCTTTATGTTCTTGATGAATAGTGTGTTGTGTCCTTATGTAGACAAGTTTGTTATTGTATTCATTGATGATATATTAGTATATTCTGAAAATGAGGAAGAACATACCAAACATTTAGCGACAATATTGAGATTGTTAAGAGAGCATCAGTACTATGCTAAGCTCAGTAAATGTAGTTTTGTTAAGATAGAGGTACAATACCTGGGGCGTGTAGTCTCCAAGGAAGGCATAACAGTGGATCTAAAGAAGATATGGGCTATCATGAAATGGGTAGCTCCTAGGAATGTGGATGAGGTAAGATCATTAATGGGGTTAGCATGTTACTATAGGAGGTTCGTTTGGAACTTATTTCACATTGCATATCCTATTACGTCATTGCAGAGGAAAGGTAACAAATTTGAGTGGACAAAGGAGTGTGCAGCTAGTTTTGAACAGTTGAAGCAGTTGTGGACAAATGATCTAGTCTTAAAGATTCCATATCCGAACAAATAATTTATGGTATGCACAGATTCTTTCAAGAGAGGACTTGGTGGAGTCCTTATGCAGGAAGCATAGGTAGTGTGATATGAGTCATGGAAACTGAATGAGAATGAGTAGAATTACCTAACACATGATCTTGAGTTGGCAATAATCATCCATTCATTAAAAATGTGGAGTTATTGTCTTCTTGGAAGGAGGTTTGTATTGATGAGTGATCACAGTGGGTTGAGATACTTGTTTGACCAACTAAACTTGAATGTCATGCAAGCTAGACAGTTGGAAATGATTAGTGAGTTCGACTTGGAAATCAAGTACATCAAAGGTAAAGAGAATAGGTTTGTATATGCTCTTAGTAGGAAGATACATGTGAATCATATAAAAACTATGAGTTCTTATGGGAAAAACTTACAGGATTAGACATTACAGGTAGGTCAACAAGATCACAGGTAGATGGAGCTTATGCACATTTTACAGTAGGATACAGGTGGTCAGGATGTGGACTATCGTCTTACAAGAGATGGATTGATCATATTTAGGGACAAGATATATGTGCAAGACAATAGTGAGCTCAAGAAGACTATCTTGAGAGAGTTTCATGTGAAATCGTATTCAAGTCACCCAGGGTATCAAGAGACATTAACAGTGGTAAATAAGTTTTATTATTGTCTGAATATGAAGAACAATGTGGCAGAGTTTGTGGCTAGATGGTTATATTGAAAATAGGTAAAAGGAGAATCTAAGAATCCAAATGGAATACTATAGCCAATTGTGATTCTAAAGTGGAAATGGGAGGTCATTTCCTTGGATTTCATCATAGGTTTTCCAAGGAATTATAGACAAAATGACTCCATCATGGTTGTGGTAGACAAGTTGATAAAGGTAGCACACTTCATTCCAGTGATGTCTACTTATTCAACTAGAGATGTCGCACAGGTATTCAACAGAAATGTAAGATTGCATGGTGTTTTGAAGAAGATTGTGTCAGATAGGAATGTTAAGTTCACTTCCAATCTTTGGAAGGAGTTGTTTGTAGGTTTAGGGATAGAGTTGGCCTTTAATACATCTTATCATCCGCAGAAAGATGAAAACAATGTAAACTTTGAAATGGGAACTGACAATGTTACCCATTTCATAGAGATAGCAAAAAAGTGACCCGTTTTTGAAAAGGGGTGATGCAGAACACACGTCTTTTTTAGAGCATAGTTTTTGGCACTTTAATTTTTTTTTATGTACATTGCGTTTTAGAATGGTAGTGATTTTCATGTTGATTTTAAAAAGTGGTAATTTTGCATCAGGCCCTTTTTTTAAAAGACCTATTTTTTGACTTTAAATTTTCTAATGTATGAAATGTAAATAATTATGTTCTAAATTTAATAATTTTTGAAGTGGTCTTCTTCTTCATATTTTATTGTTTTTATTTTATTTTTATTTTTTTTGTTGTGAGGGTTTTATTGTTTTGCATATTTAAAGAAGAAGGTCGATATTTTGAATTTTCGATATTCTACATATTTATGCATCGTTAATTAATTTTCAATCCACATGAAATAATTGTCTCTAAAAAAATTAATTTTTAATAATTGACATAAAAATAACCATTTTTAGCATAAATATAACTAAAAAACTACACGATTTGATAATTTTTTGTAATTTTTTGCTAGAAATGACATGTCAAAATCACAATTTTTTATAGGAAAATTTTAACTAGAAATGGTTAAATAATTGGTTTTTTATGAATTTTATGTCAAAATAATAATAATAATCATTGTTGTTTTCAAAATATAATGATTAACATAAAATTAATGTGAAAATCACATAATACAAATATTGAACGCATAACAACCTTAATTGAGTGCTTATTCTTCTCATAAAATGTCAAAGTCAAAACATTACAAGTATAACTAATTAATAGTTACAAAAAATGAGCTTGATTTCCAAGCATAACTTAAATTTAATCAACAATGTCATGTAATCCAAACTCTTCCTCCTCTAGAGTTTCATCATTGTCTTCTTCCACAATATTTTCTGTCTCATTTTGCTCATTTTCCTCTTTTATGGATCTTTGATGTCTGCGAATCTCCCAATGTATGCATTTCTAATAATTATGTGTAATGATGGTTGGGATTCATTTGCCCTTTTTGCCACATGTGATTCAATAAAGTCCCCTTTATTCAACCCAATGTCTTACATTGCATCTGGAAGAAATTGAAGAGCATTAATTCTTTGCTGAATAAAATTGCACTGTATTGGATATTTTTCAATGGCAATGCAATTTCTTCCTATTTGAAGGCAACATGCTAGTGTTGTACCTAATTATCAAGCACAAAAGAAATAATGAAGTAAATTAGTACAATGACATATAAATTAGGAAATAACATATTGAAATTCAACTTCATATAATAAAACTTACTTGAGCTAGAAAATAAATCTAGAACCCAATCTCCTTCATTTGAACATATGTCTATAAGATAGTTAATCAATAACTGTGGTTTCTGATAAATGTTAACTATCTCCCTTTTTTCTTCTTTGTCCTCATATGTTAGTTTTCTCACAATAGCATCAAAAGTCAGTATTTGGATATGGCTCTTTCCATTTACCCGATTAAAAATCATAGACATATAACTATCATCTTTTTCCCAACTATCAATATGGATGAATTCACAATCATTTATAAATAGTTGATGCTCACGGTTAAGAAGATTTGACTTTCTCTTGTAACATGATATAGTAAAAGTTTAATTAACTTTTACATAAATGGATTTTTTAACGTTAATCAAATATACATTTTAAATGTCTTACCATGTAAGCTGCATCCTTGAATTTGTTTTCTCCTTGAAGCTTGACAATAACAATAACCTCGGCAGACCAATGGCCCGTGGGGGTGCCAGAGTGATTATTGGAATCACCCCACCACCCCCGTGGACTGTAGGTCCACCGGGGTGGGGCGAAAGCTGCTGTGATTCTTGGAATCAACCCGCCACCCCTGCGGGCCGTTGGGCCACCGAGGTGGGGCAGAGGGCGTGGTGATTCCTGGAATCACCCCACCACCCCCACGGGCCATTGGGGAGCCTAGGTAGGGTGGAGGACGGGATGATTCCTGGAATCACCATGCCACTCCCGCGAGCCGTTGGGCTGCCGGGCTAGGGCGTAGGGCAGGGTGATTCTCAAAATCACCCCGCCACCCCCACGAGCCATTGGGCCATCGGGGTTGGGTGGAGGGAGGGGTGATTCCCAGAATCACCTCGCCACTCTCACGAGTCGTTGGGCCACTAGAGTGGTGCGGAGGGTGGGGTGATTCCTGGAATCACCCCACAACCCCTGTGAGCCGTTGGGCCGCTGGGGTGGGGCAAAGGATGGGGCGATTCCCGGAATCACCCCGCCACCCCTGCGAGCCATTGGGCCGCCAGGGTGGCGCGGAGGCAGGGAAAATTTTAAGAACCCCCCCTAAATTTATAAATATAATAAATGGGTGAATCTCCATGGTATATAGGAAAAATGGAAGGCGATTTTATCAATAATATAATATGTATATATAATTTTTTGGCGAATCTCTCACCAGGCATGGCGAATATTTTACTCAATTATAAAATCTTGTAAGATCTTGGCGAGTCTTTCACTAAATAATAAAACTTTGTAAATTCCTAGTGAATCTTAGCATAGGCTACATGCTAGTTTAATTCCCCCATTTAAATAGGCTACATTCCAGGTGAATACCATGGGTCAATACCATGTGCCATTTTGGTGAATACCATGGGTCAATACCATGTGCCATTTTTATTTTTATTAATTCTAATATTAGGGTTAATAATGGTTTTTTGCATGGTATTAATAACAATCTAGTCCATGGTATTTGTCCCATAGTATTTTGGCCATAGGTTTAACCTAAATATAACCCATTTTTTGAGTGTTCGTAAATATAAGGTGACTTATGGAGTAAATGTAAAAAAATGTTTTATTTGTTTACCATACCTCTCGTTTATTTATATTTTTATTAATTTACCATACCTCTTTTACAAATATGGTATTTGGCCCATAGAATTCACTTAAATAAAACCTCTTTCTTGAGCCTTCATAAATAGAACGAGGGTTATGGACTAAATATAAAAAGAGGTTTTATTTATTTATGATACGTCTAGTTTATTTATATTTTTATTTATTTACCATACCTCCACTTTACTTATATTTTTATTTGTTTACACCCTTACATGTATATAAGGTGACTTATGGAGTAAATATAAAAAATGTTTTATTTATTTACCATACCTCTCATTTATTTATATTTTTATTAATTTACCATGCCTCTTTTATAAATATGGTATTTGACCCATAGAATTCACTTAAATAAAACCTATTCTTGAAAATGGGCGAATGGATTCACTTAAATAAAACCTATTCTTGAAAATGGGCGAATGGAAGGTTGTAAGTCCTAATTTCAAGGGCTAAATTTACCTTTTTTACCCTCTCCCTTAAAATAAGGTGGGCTATTTGAGGTGATTTGTAAAAATGTACTATGATACAAAATATTCGCCCACTAAAAATTTCAAAACCCCTTAATTTCGCCAAAGGGCGAACATTCGCCCCTAAAATCATCCTTGCGCGGAGGGTGGGGTGATTCCCAGAATCACCCCACCACCCTTGCGGGCCGTTGGGACGCCAAGGTGGTATGGAGGGTGGGCCACCCACGTAAGGTGTTGGGCTGCCGGCGTGGGGCAGAGCACGGGGTGATTCCAGGAACCATCCCGCCACTCGTGCGGTCCATTGGGCATCCAAGGTGGGGTGGAGGAGGAGGTGATTCCCACAATCACCCTGTCACCCCTGTGGGCCGTTGGGCCGTCGGGGTGCGGTACAGGGTGGGGTGATTCCCAGAAACACCCGGCCACCCTCGCGGGCCATTAGGTCACCAGGGTGGGGTGTAGGACGGGGTGATTCTCGGAATCACACCTCCACACCCACGAGTCATTGGGATACTGTGGTGGGGTGGAGGATGGGGTCATTCTCGGAATCACCCTGCCACCCCCGTGGGTCATTGGGCCGCCGAGGTGGGGAGGAAGGCAGGGTGATTCCCGGAATCACCCCACCACCCTCGCGGGTTGTTGAGATGCCGAGGTGGGGTGGAGGGCGGAGGGCGGGGTGATTTCGGGAATCACCCCGTGGGCCGTTGGGCCCTCAGCCCCACCCTGGAGGCCCAACGGCTCGTGGGGGTGGCGGGGTGATTCCAGGAATCACCCCGCCACTGGAATCACCCCGCCACTTCCGTGAGCTGTTGGGTCATCGGGGTGGGGCGTGTTAGGTTCATATACCAATAGGAGTCATAATTTTAAATAAGTAAGGTTAAGACTTGTAATATTCTACATACCTTTGCTTTCTACAAATGTTTTCCATATTATAAAAATTAAAAAATGTGAAGAGGATATGTCCTAAAAGAAAAATCAAAGGACAAAAAGAATAAGAGAAAGTAAAAATAAATAAAAGTATATGAACCCCAAAAAACAAAAAGATTATGAAAGTGTGCAAGTCCAAATGCCACTACTATTTACTTTTATGCATAATAATGATTGTGTGCAACTTGTTATTCATGCCACAATCCATGGTAATCAAAAAGTTTAATCTTGGATCTTCCATGCTTTGAATTTTGTGTTTATAGATTAGTGAATAAAATTTGACCAAACAGTTTAATCTTGGTAGATCATAATTAGGTAGAAAAAATAAAAGGAGCTCATAAGCTTAATCTGAGACGTTGGATGATATAAGGTTAGAATTAGATAGATTAACTTTTCAAAATAAAAATAGATGAATAAGGGTTTGCTAGCCTAAATGCACCCAAGGAAATGAAGAAAATATGTTAGAGGTAAAAATGGGTAAATAGAAGAAAGGTTGTTGAACTACAAGGTTAATTGGATCAAAGCACATGCATCATGCTTAGATACATATTTCAACATTTATGGTTAGCTATGCAAGCAAATACAAAGGTTTACAAGTTCATATGATTAACTCACCCTCATTCACTTTTCCCCTATACTTACTAATTTCCTATCCACAAGTATGTTCTAGTACTTTAAATCCTACAAGTCAAAGAGGCTCAGAGCATTTCTCTGACTTTTTGTGGGATTGGACCCTCAACTTAATGACTTATGGGCACAAGTGCTAGAATCCCCTTCATAAAATCCATTTGCCCTCGTCACCCTAAGAAAATCCCTTTTCCTGAAGGAAAACACCATTTACCTAAGAAAAGTAAAAACCCCCAAGTAAATCCCTTTTCGCTCAAAAACCCACAAAAATCCGTTTATCCTAAGTATAAAGCTAAGTGTGCAAATGCATACACTTTACCTCTTTATTTAGGAAAAGACTTCACTCTGCTCATTTCATATTAATTATTAATTTTTATTATATAAATCCCGATATAAACCCTTTTCCCATATATAAACTAAATCCCTAATTAAATACCCCAACCCTTAGTTTTAATAAAAACTAATAGAAATACCCATATCCCAATACAACTTTACTTAGTTTACCTAATCCCGATAAACTGATGTTAACCTCATTATTAACCTCACCCGACTCCCTAATCTCATGATTAAGCCCCGCCCGATCGCCTAACCCAGGATTTATTCCTAAGTTAATCCCAAACCGTTGCGATTAAAACCCCTGCCCCCCCCCCCCCCCCCCCCCCCCCCCCCCCCCTCAATTCCCATTCATTTCCTCCATGCAACTTCTCCGCCTGACTACCGTCAAATAGTAATCGCCCAAATCTAACGGACCATACCCATATCAGCCAAGCCTGATACCCAACATTTACCCACCTGATAAGGTGGCTTTCCCGGACACCTTGATATCTACGTGTCACGCTCTAACATACATCAGGAGACCCCTCCTAAGAACCGTCCACGCCACAAAAGTAGTGCGACAACCCTTAAAACCGTCTCCCCACCGTTTCGATAAACTGCCTATCTTAGGTTTCTATACCAATAGGAGTCATAATTTTGAATGACTTAGGTTAAGCCTTGTAATATTGTACATACCTTTGCTTTTTGCAAATGTTTTAAGTATTATAAAAAATAAAAAATTTAAAGAGGGTATGTCCTAAAAGAAAAATCATAGGACAAAAGGAATAAGAGAAGGCAAAAAAAATGAAAGTATATGAACCCCAAAAAATAAAAAGACCATGAAATTGTGCAAGTCCAAATGCCACTACTATTTACTTTTATGCATAATAATGATTATGTGCAACTTGTTATTCATGCCACAATCCATGGTAATTAAACAATTTAATCTTGGTTATTCCATGCTTTGAATTTTGTATTTATAGATTAGAGAATAAAATTTGACCAAACAGTTTAATCTTGGCAGATCATAGTTAGGTAGAGAAAATTAAAGAAGCTCATAAACTTAATATGAGCCCTTGGATGATATAAGGTTATAATAAGATATATTACTTTTTAAAAGAAAAATAGATGAATAAGGTTTTGCTAGCCTAAATGCACCCAAAGAAATGAAGAAAGTATGTTAGAGGTAAGAAATAGGTAAGTAGAAGAAAGGTTGCTGAACTACAAGGTGAATTGGATCAAAGCACATGCATCATGCTTAGATACATATTTCAACTTGTATGGTAAATTATGTAAGAAAATACAAAGGTTTACAAGTTCATTTTATTGATTCCCCCTCATTCACTTTTCCCTTATATTTACTAATTTCCTATCCACAAGTATGTTCTAGTACTTTAAATCCTATAAGTCAAAGAGGCTCAGAGCATTTCTTTGACTTTTGGTGGGACTAAACCCTCAGCTTAATGACTTATGGACACAAGTGCTAGAATCCTCTACATAAAATCATTTCCCCTTCATAAAATCCATTTGCCCTCGTCACCCTAAGAAAATCCCTTTTCCTAAGGTAAAACACCATTTATCTAAGAAAAGTAAAAACCCCCCAAGTAAATCCCTTTTCGCTCAAAAAACCACAAAAAGCCTTTTATACTAAGTATAAAGCTAAGTGCACAAATGCATCCACTTTACCTCTTTACTTATGAAAAAACCTCACTCCGATCATTTCATATTAATTATTGATTTTTATTATATAAATCCCGATATAAACCCTTTTCCTGTATATAAACTAAATCCCTAATTAAATAACCCAACCCTTAGTTTTAATAAAAACTAATAAAAATACCCATATCCCAATACAGCTTTACTTAGTTTACCTAATCCCAATGAACCTAAGTTAACCCCGTTATTAACCTCGCCTGATTCCCTAATCCTGTGATTAAGCCCCACCCAATCGCCTAACCCAGGATTTATTCCTAAGTTAACCCCGAACCGTTGTGATTAAAACCATTGGGCCCCCCCTCAATTCCTGTTCATTTCCTCCATGCACCTTCTTCGCCCGACTACCGTCAGATCGCAATCGATCAAAACTAACGGACCATAGCCATATTGGCCGAGCCTGATACTCAAACTTTACCCCCTGATCAGACGGTTTTCCTCGACCCCCCGATGGCTACATGTCATGCTGTAACATACATCGGGTGACCCCTCCTAAAAACTGCCCATGCCACAAAAGCGGTGTGACGACCCTCAAAATTGCTTCCCCGTTGTTTCGTTAAACCGCCTACCCTCCATAAATATGAATTTCGCACCATATTTGAAAAGTTGCCCGTTAAAGACTTTAAAACTTGAAAACCCATGTTTTCAAGCCTTTTGCCCGTTTAACAGTGTAAACCCATAAAACCCTTTGGCACCACCCCGAACCTTTGAAACACAATTCCACCTCCGTTCACGCCCAAAACACTGCCACAACCCCTTCCCCAGGCATCCCTGTGCAAATGAAGTCATCAATCGCCTTCCATGCAGACCAATGCTTTCTTAATTATTGTTGAATTTTACAAGTAATCCAACGAAGCCCGAGCTTAGATAAACATTTCTAATACTAGTCACAGAACCTATTTATTCCAAAACTCAACAAGAAAACTGTTAAAATACTATATTCGTAAGAAGAAGACCATTATACAAAGAACCGAGAAGAAGACAACTACACAGAGCCTTAACAATTAAAACAAAGTAACTAGACCAGAGACGCAGTTAGAAGAAAAACAAATAAAATATACGGAGACTCGATCAAAATCCACTTTTTGATGCTCATACACATAAAAACAAAAGAATTTACTGTTGAAAAACACAGTAAAAGGTTAAATTATAGCAGCAAAGGGAAAAACATAGGTCATCAGAGTGAAAGAGTATCAGAGTCAGAGACTATCAGATGAAAGCCAGAAGTGAATAAAACCTCCAGCTTAATGATTCAAACAAGAAAGAGAATAAAGAGATAAAAACAAACCACAAAAGACAACAATACCACAATAAAAGGGATAGCATGAAAGCAGTTCAATAGCTGCCTCTATCTTATTACAAGAAGATATTTGTATTTCCTAGATTAAATCTCAAGTTAGTTTGAGATATTTATAATAAGACCTTAGTATAAATACTTCACAATTTTAAGTATGTAGGTGTAGATTCTTAGACATTTCTATAGATTTCTTGATCGAAAGACTCTAAAGCCATTGGAGCATTGATTGAGCCAGCAAGATGAATTGATGAATAAAGACCAGATATTTCAAAGGATTCATGTGCAGAGCGAAGTGTAGACAAGTCTTTTCTCACATTGTTTTTATCTCTTAAAGTTTTTCATACTGTTGATCTAAATATGAATGCCATAACTAGAAGTATTGTATCAGAATTTGTTTAATTACACTCTACTTTAAAAGTCAGGCAAATACATGTTTTCTACAGATAATCTAAGTTAAGGAATTCTTAATTGTTCCTTAGGTTAGGTTGTTTTCTTGTAATCTATAGCAAAGGATTCTTAATTGCCCTTTGTTTCTGATTACCCTATGTTCCTCGTTTCAATCCCGTTCTGAGAATTCTTAATTGCTCTCTCACCTTGGTTAAAACCATTCCATCCCTCTGGCCTAAAGACCTGCACTCTATTCTGCTATCTTTCCTTTTGAACATTCCCTTTAATGAGTTGATCTAGTCTTGCTGCTCTTTTCTTGACTCCATATGTCCAATGGTCTAGAGACATCATTCTATCCATTTGTTTCAAGAACCCCACCACCCAATCTTCAATATAAACCAAAACCCCCTTGAACTTTCATAACTAGCCTAAAATCCCATCAAACAATGCTAAATCATATAGAGAACCCTCTCTAAGCATCAGGAAGGCTAGGTCCTAATCTCCAAAAGTGGTTTATGGTTACCCCGGTGATCCATTTCATTAACCTTTGGAAATTACTGGGTGATAACAGGGTGGAGGGCTCCGGACAACCTCTTCTCCAACTAGGCAGCACAACGGCCCGCAGGGGTGGCAGGGTGATTCCTGGAATTGCCCTGCCACCGCTATGGGCTATTGGGCCACCGAGGTGGGGCGAAGTGCGAGGTGATTCCTAGAATCACCCCGCTATCATTGCGCGTCATTAGGCCGTTGGGGTGGGGCGGAGGGTAAAGTGATTGCTAAAATTACCCCACCACCCCCGCAAGCCATTGGGCTACCTGGGTGGGGCGGAAGGCGGGGTGATTCCCGGAATCACCACACCACCCATGCGGGCCATTGGGCCGTCGGGGTCGTGAGCAGAGCTGGGTGATTCCGAGAATCACCCCGCCACCCCCGCAGGCCATTGGGCTACCGGGGTGGGGTGGAGGTCAGGGTGATTCTCGTAGTCACCCCGCCACCCCCACGGGCCGTTGGGCTGCTGGGATGGGGCGAGGGCAGGGTGATTCTTGGAATCACCACATTGTTGGGTGCTAAAAGGTGTCTTTTAAAACTCCTAATTGCCTCACATTAGTTATCAACCTGGGTAAGTCTTTTTTTTTCAAGAGTGTACACAATATGTGTAAGCTATAAATCCAGAGAGTAATGCTTTTTAACTTGAACTATAAAACTTGATACAAGAGTAACTGGATGCAATCATAAATCTCAAGCTGTAACTTTTAAAGGAAATAATAGACATATATACAATAGACAACCAATATTTTGGTCAAAACTTTCTCATATGATATCTAAAATGATTGATTCAAATTTCCTTGTAAACTATATTCATAGTGTAATATACCGTAGAAATAGGTTTTGAAAATATAGTCATTTAGGCCTCCAAAAATTGACTGTCCCAACTCTGTTACTAAGCTGCCTACTGGACACCCTGTTAATGTTTTGGTTATAATTTTTTCATTTCAAATCTAAATTGAGTGATTCAAATTGGGTTGGAAATTATATATCAAGGTCTACTTAGGATAGAAATAGGCTTTAAAAATATAGTCATTTAGGCCCCCAAAAACTAACTCTGCCAACTCTGTTCCTAAGCTGCCTACTAGACACCCTGTCAATGTTTTGGTTATAACATTTTCGTTTCAAATCCAAATTGAGTGATTCAAATTGGGTTAGAAAGTAGAAATAAAGGGATATTTAGGATAGAAACAAGTTTTAAATATATTCCCTTTTGGTCCTTCAAAACATGACTGTCCCGACTGTGTTTTCAGAAATTTCATCAAGCCCACAAGCCAAAAAAATATGATATTCAAGAATTTTTTTCAAATCGGTGATAAAAATGAATATGAGTGTTTGTAGAACTATTATTTCCATTATAATTCATCTACATACACAAATGAATTAAAACATTTATCACCGATGTTGATTTCCACAGCGTGTTGCAACAAAAACAACTATTTTTACATAAAAACAAAATGTATTTATTTATGTCCTTATTTATTTATTTTTATTTTCATTTTAAACTAACCTACTCTGATTTGAAAAATGAATATGATTATGTATAAGAATACTTCCAGTGGAACAATTTTCGAAATAAGGCTTCAAGTATGTACATACCTAAATTTGATAAATGCATGTTAATAAATATTAGGGTATGAGAAGCCAACTTCCCTTGAAAAGATGGTATCAAAAATTGTTGAAGTATGGAGTGATGCTGCAAAAAAATGATGGAGTGAAACTAATCTTCAATATATCCTTTACTTTCTTGATTTAGCCATCATATCGTGAAGTTCTTGAGCTTTTAAAACAACTTGTTGATGCAAACTAGAAGAAACGCCATTTTTTCCATAACCTCTACAATTTTTGGATTTGAAACATTCTGAATCTCAATATGTGTTTTCTCCTATGGTGCATGTGAGATAGAATGGGTGGGAAGTCTGGGTAAATTTTTCAGTTCAATACTGTAAGCATGTTGTACTGGTTTATTATGGTGAGGGTGTGGAATGAGTTGAGCAGGAAATTGTGTACGGAATGGAGCATTTTGATGATGTAGTTGATTGGGTTGAGTGGATGATTTTGATAGGTAAGCAAGATGTTGTGGAAGAGCTGGTGGAGAATATGGAGGATGTGTTTGTGCTACAAGATGAGGGAGAGTAGTCATGCAATCATAAGATGAACCATGCCAAACTTGTAGACAATATTTGTGGGGGTTATATTGAGATTGACATGGCTGCCCTAACACATGAATATTCAATAATAGATTATGCAAGTAAGAATATGGAGAGGAAGTGTTTTGAACCATACCTATAGGCCATGCTTTCCATGGTTTTGACCTCGTTTCAGCTTTCTCATCTCTTTGATATGCTACTTCCATCCTAGATAAGGAAGAACAATTATATATGGGATGCTCCTTTTGGTAATGAGGGAAAAGCACTTCTTCAATTTTTTGATTTTTCTAAACCTGAAAAACATCCAATTTTAAATTTAGAGAGCTAATAAAATCAACTTTAAAATTTTCAAATAAAACATTGATTTCAGCTCTTATGTCTCTTGTTCCTGTAGCAGATTTGGAAAAGAAAGAAGAAAATTCTCTAGAATTCTTACCAGCCTTGGAGATTCCTCTTGAATAACTTATGCACAATTGAAAAACATCATCATATGACAAATGAAAAACATTGCCTTTTCCTATCATATTTAAGAGTTCTAAAAATTCATCTTTGATTCCTTTGAGTAGAAATGTTTTTAAGATCTCTTTTTCCAAATAATTATGCTTTGATTTTTGAAGGTTGTATCGAAATCGCTCCACATAGTCCTCCAAGCTTTCATCTTCCCCTTGTATCATATCGAAAATATCTTCATTGTCCTTGCAAGAGTCCTGGTACTTCTTGAAGAATATGTTCTTCATGTCCTCCCATGTTTGGATGCAGTTCCCACCTAGGCTCATGAACCATCGGAGAGCTGTTCCTTTTAGAGTAAGAGGAAACACTTTCAACCTTTGATCATTAGTATAATAATCATATCCTCTACAAAGTATTTCAAACTCAAATAAGAATGTATCTAGATCTTCATTTGTTAAACCATGAAAATTTGGTAGAGAAGATGGGGGAATTATGTGCATTTGTGTCACTCCTCCTAGATCTTTGACAGGGAATTCATAAGTAGAAATATGAGCCATTTCTTACCATAATAGAAGATGTTTTTCATGTGTTTTTTCGAGGCTCCTCCTTCAAATGTCCCTGTCAATTGGTTAGTGAAATGGGTGGTGCTTACGTCACCACTTGAGTGGAATTATGTGATTTTTCAAAAATTCTACCTCTAAATTTCCTATTTCAATTCCTACAAAATTTTGTTGAAAAGCAGATGGAGGAGCAAGAACTTTACTTTCTCGTTACACAGGTTCTTACCTCCCATTTTTAATACCCAATTCTTTCACAGGAGACAAATATCAAACACCTACTTCAACTTCTATGCAATTGTGCTGAAAAGCAAGTGGAGGAGCAAGCACTTTACTTGCTCATTATGTAGGTTCTTGCCTTTCGTTTTTAATACCCAATGCTTTCCCAACAACAAATATAAAACATACATCACTCTCTGTGAAATGGAAACACTCTCCCCGTCGATGACACCAAAATGTTGAGTGCTAAAAGGTGTCTTTTAAAACTCCTAATTGCCTCACATTAATTATCAACCTGGGTAAGTCTTTTTGTTTCACGAGTGTACACAATATGTGCAAGCTATAAATCCAAAGAGTAATGTTTTTAAGTTGAACTACAAAAATTGATACAAGAGTAACTGGATGCAATCATAAATTTCAAGCTGTAACTTTTAAAGGAAATAATACATCTAAGCATCAAGACTTAATCTCAAGCAAAACCATAATCAAATCTAAAGCAAGCAATTCAATTGAAAATAACATCAACCGAGAGCATAGTAGCATTAACCAATCTCTTCTAGCTGATTCTATCTAAATCACACTCAATCTCAATTAAACAATTCAAATGGAAATGATGTCAACCGAAAGTTCAGTAGCATTAACCAATCTCTTTTAGCTGATTCTATAATAACCACACTCTCATGTATGCCCTATTATGCAATGCTGTAAATGAAAGAAAATGAAATCAATACTCTAATCCACACCTTATCCACGCCTACTTGTGTAAAAATAACACACGCTTATGCTAGAAATTAAACACTCTGTAATGAAATTAACACACACTCTGCAATGAAATTAACACTCACAACCTATAGAATTGATAGAATGGAAATGCAACCGGTAATGGAAATCTACAGTGTTGGTGCTAATCTAGCTAGATCTCCTAGTTCTGGGGGGCCCTTGCCACTTTTGGGAGGAAAGAACTTACAATAACCAAATAATTAAAAACCACTCAGGCTTAATCAACACATCACATTTGATTCAATTTGTACGCCTCAAGGGAAATCAACAGACTCTTTCATTGAATGAAAATAATATAACATAGTCTACCTGTAATTCAACAGTGATTACATGTATGTATCAAAATCTCTCCATTATCCCCTCTCCTCCTATCCTATCCAATCCTATCTCTAATGATCCATCCCTAATAATCTATCTCTAATAATCTATATCCCTCTTTGATCTTTGTTCTCATTTAAATACACAAAGAGCAGAGAGAATTTACAACAGATATGATTACAGAATGATTCCCATAAAAAAATGGATTGTTCACAACAAATTGATCAGCAAGATCATATCTAAAATATCTTTCCATCATCATTTGACAGGAACAGTTCAAATTTGGTATTGCAACTGAGATAATTTGGAAACCGGCCGCAACAACGAATCTTAGAAAAACGTCTTCAGAGAACCTTCTGTTTCTTTTAATACATACCAAATTTGGGAAAACTGCACATTACAAAACTAATTCAGTCCATTTTGAACAAAACCCATGTTTCGGATTTTCTAGATTATTCTACATTTGCCTGAAACGTCCTATACAAAACTATCTCTTCTTATTCCAACAAATTGTTGAGTTTGGAATATTTAATGATGAGCTGGAGATCACATTTGGAATCTGGAAAATATCTTGGAGGCTAAAATGGTGAGTGATGTTACAACAAATTTATTAATAAGCCATCATTGATAAAATCATGCATAATAATCATCAATTTATTAAATATAAAGGAGAAGAAATAATATTTTCCCATAAGAGCATAAATAATAATAAAATGGAATTATATGATAAACCATGATAAATGACGTGATAAAGAATGATAGAAATGGATGAAATAGGCCTTAAAGATTGATAATAATAATGACAAACTAGTAGCCCAACACCCGCCACCCCCGTGAGCCATTGGGCTGCCAGGGTGTGGTGGAGGGTAGGGTGATTCCCGGAATCCCCCTGCCATCTCTGCGGGCTATTGGGTCGCCGGGTTGGTGTGGAGGGCAGGGTCATTTCCAAAATCATCCCACTACCCCCGCGAGTCGTTGGGCTGTTCGGGTGGGGCAGAGGGCGCGGTGGTTCCAGGAATCACCCCGCCACCCTTGCGGGCAGTTGGGCCACCTGGGCGGGGCAGAGGGCATGATGATTTCTGGAATCACCTCACCAGCCCCGCAGGCCATTATGCCACAGGGGTGGATAGGAGGGTGGGGTGATTCCTGGAATCACCTAGCCACCCCCTCAAGCCTTTGGGCCACAGAGGTGGGGTGGAGGGTTACAGACAGCCTCGGCCTCACCCCAGTGCCCCAACAGCCTGTAGGGGTGGCGGGGTGATTCCGGGAATCACCTCGCCCTCCATCACAGCCTAACGGCCCAACGCCCCGCAAGGGTGGCAAGGTGATTCCCGAAATTTCCCCACCACCTCCGCGGGCCATTGAGCCGCCAAGGTCAGACGGAGGGCGGACAAAGGCTGTCCGTAGCCCTCCGCCCCACCTCGATGGCCCAACGGCTTGTGGGGGTGGAAGGGTGATTCCTGGAATTACCTCACCACCCCCGCGGGCTGTTGGGCCGTCGGGGTGGGGCAGAGCCTATCCACAACCCTTTTTCTCACCCTGGCAGCCTAATGGCTGGAGGGGGTGGCAGGGTGATTCCTGGAATTGCCTCGGCACCTCCACGGGCCGTTGGACTGCTAGGGTGGGGTGGAGGTTGTCTGCAGCACTCCACCCCACCCCGACAGCCCAACAGCTTGCGGGGGTGGTGGGGTGATTCCTGGAATCACCCTGTCACCCCCACCCTCCACCCCACCCTGTCGGCCCAACAACCCACAAGGGTGGTAGGCTGATTCTGGGAATCACACCACCACCCTAGTGAGCCATTGGGCCACCGAAGTGGGGCAGAGGGCTGTGGACAGTCTTCGCCCCACCTCGGCTACCCAATGGCATGCGGGGGTGGTGGGGTGATTCCAGGAATCACCTCGCCCTCCACCTCACCCTGGCGGCCCAACGGCCTGCAGGGGTGGTAGGGTGATTCCCGAAATCGCCCCGCCACCCCTGCGGGGCATTGGGCCGCCAGTGCAAAGCAGAGGATGGGGTGATTTCGGGAATCAACTCGCCACTCCCATGGGCCGTTGGGTCGCAGGGTGGGGCGAAGCTATCTGCAGCCCTCAGCCCCACCCCTGGGGCCTAACGGCTCATGGGGGTGAATCACCCCACCACGCCCGCAGGACGTTGGGCCCCTAGGAATCACTTCGCCACTCCCGTGGGCCATTGGGCCGTCAAGGTAGGGCGGAGGTGGTCTACAGCCCTTCTCCCCACCCCAGCAGCCTAATGGCTCAAGGGGGTGGCGGGGTGATTCCCAGAATCACCCAGCCACCCCCGCAGGCCGTTTGGCTGTTGGAGTGGGGTGGAGGCTGTCCGCAGCTCTCTGCCCCACCCCGACAGCCTAGTAGCCTACGAGGGTGGCAGGGTGATTCCTGAAATCTCCTTGCCACCCCAGTGGGCCTTTGGGCTGCCAGGGTGGGGTGAAGGTTGTCTGCAGCCCTCCGCCCCACCCCGACGATCCAAAGGCCTACTGGGGTGGCGGGGCGCCGCGCCACCCTCACAGGCTGATGGGCCACCTGGGTGGGGTGGGGGCTTTCCACAGCCCTCTGCCCAACCCCGATAACCCAATGACTTGCATGGGTGGTAGGGTGATTCTCGGAATCACCCCGCCACCCCCACCAGTCGTTGCACTGCCGAGGTGGGTCAGAGGGTCAGGGTGATTCCCGGAATCACCCCTCCACCCCCGCGGGCCGTTGGGCTGGTGGGGTTGGGTGGAGGCTGTCCGTAGCCCTCTACCCCACCTCCGTGGACCATTGGGCCATCGGGGTGGGGCGAAGGCTGTTCACAGCCCTCTGCCCCACCCCTGTGGGCCGTTGGGTCACCGAGGTGGGGTGAAGGTTGTCTGCAGCCCTCTGCCCCACCTCCGCCGACCATTGGGCTGTCGGGGTGGGGTAGAGGCTGCTTGTAGCCTTCCATCCCACCCCGACAACCCAACGACCCAAGGGGGTGGCGGGGCGATTTCGAACAGCCCTCTGCCCCACCCTGGCAGCTCAACGGCCCAAGGGGGTAGTAGGGTGATTCTGAGGTAATATAATTTTAATGTATTTCAGATCCCATTATTTTATCGTTATGGTCATTACTAAAACATGTTGAATTTATACTTAGGAAAGAAAAATTTTATTCTACCAAAAACATTAGTGTGTTTTTTTCCTCATAACAAATGTTTTTTTGCAGATAAAAATTCTGTTTTACTAACATTTTTTAAAAATTGACCCTAAAAAAAAACCATCATTCGAGTATCAACACTGTTCGTGTTCACGGTGTTTTCTTCACAAAAAATTTGTTTTCACTGCCATTTTTAAAACATGTTCAAAATTGACCCTAAAAAAAAAACCATCATTCCAGTATACACACTTTTCGTTTTTAGCACTGTTTTTGATGTTTTTTTGGGGTTTTTTGGCTAGAGTTCCCGTTTTGAGTTAATAGTTCCCATTTCAATGTTTACATTGTTTGAGGAGATGTAGAGGGTCAACAAGTTAATGGAGGACATGTTTAGCATGTATGTGATGCATCATGAGCAGAAGTGGGAAGATTATCTTCCACTGGTTGAATTTTCTTACAATAATGGGTATCAAGAATATTTGAGGATGAGTCCGCTTGAGACATTTTAAGGGCGGAGTTGCATTACTCCCATCAGTTTGAGTGATCCAGTGAACCTGGTGTTGATTGTATCAGACATGTTGTTTGAAATGGAACAAGAAATTTAGGTAATCAAGAAGAATGTAAAGACAACATTGGACATACATAATAGCTATGTAGACCGAAACACATCGTTCAAAGAGTTTTAGGTTGGGGAATAAGTGAAATTGTGCATCAAGCCAAAGAAGAGCTCCCTGAGGATTGGATCATGTTCCAATCTGACAGCTCAATTGTGTGGACATTTCAATATCATTGAGAGGATTGGACTAGTAGCCTATCAACTTGCACTACCTTTGAAAGTGAAAGTCCATGATGTTTTCCATGTTTCATTCCTTAAGAAGTATGTTAAAGATGTTGATCATGTGATTGACTATTTTGTACTGTAGGTGGAGCCAGATGGAGAATTCCAATCGGAACCATAGTGTATATTGAAAAGAAAGATGCTCATGCTCTGGAATTGATAAATTGAGCAGGTTAAAGTTCATTGGAAGAACTTTGGACCTCATGAAGCTACTGGGAGATGGAGGATCAAATGCAAGCTATGTATCCTTCATTATTCACTAGTTGAGCAAATGTTTATGGTATCTATTTTAGTGTGATGTTTTAGTTTACGTACATATGTATATGGAAGTAAATTCTGCCACGAGCTTTGATAAAAAGCTCCAATAAGCAGTATGGGTGTCATGTCATTATGGTTATCATGTTGTTTTTCTTCCAATAGGTTGATCATTGTAAATACCACAATAAGCTATGTGATAAAGCTACATGGGCAGTATGTTTTTCTTAAAACAGTCTTGTTGGTTGTAGGTTTCATTGAACATTGAGGATAGTGTTCCCCCAAGGGGGAGGTTTTTGTAACAACCCTAGTGAAAATTCCATGTAATAAAGTAAATAAAGGAAAAATAATAACCACGGTTATGGAACACTTATTCCAAGTTGGTTTATTATGGCTAAGAAAACTGGAAAGAAAATGGAAAAGGATCTAGAAAGGAATAAGGCATTAATTAGCATTTTATTTATGAAAATAATGTAAATTAGGATAAAAGGAAGGTGAACGGTCACAAGTTGCATGTGAGGAGGAAAATAGAGGAAAATAATGTAAAATGAAGAAAATAGAGGCCTCATTAATGAAATGCTTTTGAGGATTAGTTGGTACCTTTTGTCAGTTCAGTTTTGGAGCTCTCTCTTTATTATCTATCTCTCACACTCTTGGACACTTAGAGTTTTCTTGGAGCACTCTAGCATTGGATCAAGAAAGAAGAAGAAGGAAAAGGAAAGAATGTATCAAAAAAGGAAGAGTAGGATCTAGAAGCTACAACAGGATTACTTGCAGGTATCAATTTGCATGTGTGATTTCCTTGCTATTTTTGGCATGCATGGTTATGCATGTTTGTTCTTGGTTCACTTGTTTTCATTGACATGGGTGTTTCAAAGTGTGACAATGTTTTTCATCCTAGCCTTTTTAGTTTTGGATAGTCATGGTTTGATGGGTTTCTCATGTATTGGTTGAGCTGGATTGTCGAATGGATTTGAAACTGAGTGAGATGGATCTATGAAAGGAAGAACACATGACCTAGGGGTCTTTAATTTTGTTGTTTATATGCTGGTTATGAGTATGTTTTATGACAATGATGATGTATGGCTCTCATCATGTTTTGATTTGTAAATGAATGTGTAATGGATATATGACCTAATACATGACAATGAAACTAATGTGATAAGGCATCAATTCTTCTTAGTGATTCTCATATAAGTATGAGACCCCTATGCTTGGATTTGTTGTTATGACCCTCAAAATGCATATTTCTGACATGTTTGACAAAATTCTTGTCATGGCTAGTAGGGTTTAGTCAATTATTTACATTTGTATCATTATTTTGATGTTACGTTTCATTTCTAGAAGTTCCATGGAGTTCTGTGCAATGGCATGATTCCTAGCCCTAAAAACGTGGCACAAAATCATGGGTCGCTGGCTCTTGACTAGCTGAAACGACTCTAGTCGCTTGCATGCCCTTGCCATGAGAGGGACTAGAGGGCCCCAATCGCATGCATTCCCAAGTTATGGGAGTGACTAAGGCTCTATGTAAGTAATTTGTTGGGTTGTCTCAGGGGTTGGTCACCTGGGAAGATTGGTTAGCTCTTGGAGGTTCTGTAGCATGTGTAAAACGTCTGGTTGGTTATTATTTGTCGATTCCACTTCCTTAACTGTACATGGGGATCTGAGTCATATCACAGTAGCCTCTCGTCACATGTTTACCCAAGCGGATCAGTTAACTTAGGTAAATATGTGAGGAGGGTGTTACAACATCAAAGAACAAACAATCTATAAGAATACATTTCATACAAGGTATGGGTGCTATGAATTTCTGGTTGATCTTTTTGTTCTTACCAATTCTCTGGCCACCTTCATGTGGTTGATAATAGTGTGTTGTGCCCTTATTTGGATAAGTTTGTGATAGATTTTTTGATGACATATTGGTCTATTCAAAGAATGAGGATGAGCATGTAGAGCACCTTGCAACAATATTGAGATTGTTGAGAGAAGATAATTTTTATTCCAAGCTCAGCAAGCGTAGCTTCTTTCAATTTCATATTCATTACTTTGGACATGTTGTTTCCATGTAGGGGATAGTAGTGGATCTAGAGAAAATTAAGGCTATCATGGAATGGCCAAATCTAAAGAATGTGGATGAGGTCATATCATTCATCGAAATAGCAGGTTATTATAGGAGGTTTATCATGAATTTCTCCAAGATTCGTTATCCTATCACATATTTGCAAGGGAAAGGAAATAAATTTGAATGGATTGATGAGTATGC
Source organism: Pinus tabuliformis (assembly GCA_031772625.1). Lineage (NCBI taxonomy): Eukaryota > Viridiplantae > Streptophyta > Pinopsida > Pinales > Pinaceae > Pinus > Pinus tabuliformis. Next base: position 722,857,115 of record CM062819.1, read on the forward strand.
AAATAGCTTTGATTAGTTGAAAGAATTGCTTACCAATGTTGTATTTTTCAAGATTGCAGATCCTAATAAGAAGTTTGTGGTTTATACAAATGCATGTAAGGAAGGACTTGGTGGAATCTTGATGCAGGAAGGGCAGGACTATCAATCACGAAAGTTGAATGAACATGAGTAGAATTATGTGACAGATAATCTTGAGTTGGAAGCTATTCTTCATGCATTGAAGATGTGGAGACAATATTGCCTTGGCATGAGGTTTGTTTTGATGAGTGATCATAGTGTACATAGTTACTTGTTTGGCCAGCCTAATCTAAATACAAGGCAAGCAAGATGGTTGGCTACTCTTAATGATTTTTTTTAAATCAGGTACAATAAAGGCAAGGAGAACCCAGTTTCATATGCTATCAATAGGAGATTACAGGTGAATAATATTTCACCTATGAGCTCTTATGGGATAGATTTGAGGGAGTATATCATACATGCAAGGAAACATGATGAGAGGTACTAGAAGCTAAAAACAGATATTGTAATAGCAAGGTGAAGGTGATAAGGATGAGGAGCAACACCTCAGAGTGGATGGCTTGGTTAGATTCAGGAGCAAGATCTATGTGCTTGAAAATAGTGAATTGAAGAAGCTTATCTTGAGAGAGTTTAATTTCAAGTTGTATTTAGGCCACACATGATACCATAATACTTTGGTATCTATTAAGAAGTTATAGTGTTGGAATAATTTGAAGAAATAGGTGGTTTTTGCTAAGTGCTTAGCTTGTCAACAAGTGAAATTTGAATGCAAGCATCCAACTAGTTTTTTGCAGCCTATTCAGATTCCACAATGGAAATGGGAGGTCATTCCCATGGATTTCATTACAATTTTTTCTAGGTTGTCAAGGAAGCATGGCTCCATCATGGTTGTGGTTGATAGGTTGAACAAGGTAGCTCACTTCATTGTAGTGAAATCTACTAATTCAGCTTGAGAAGTGGCTCAAGTATTCATTAAGGAGATAGTGAGGTTGCATGGAGATCCCAAGAGGATTATATCAGATAGAGATGCCAATTTCACTTCCAGGTTTTGGAATAACTGTTTTTTAATATTGGGGATAGAGTTAGCCTTCAGTTCATCTTATCTTCTATAGATAGATCGGTAGACAAAGAGGATTACCAGGAGACTTGAGGATATGTTGAGGATATATGTCATGTAGCAACAAAGAAAGTGGGAGAAGTACCTTCCAATGGTGGAGTGTTCTTATAATAATGTGTATGAATAACCCTGGAAGATGAGTCCATTTGAGGCTTTCTATGGGAGGAGTTGTAACACTCCTATCAGTTGGAGTTATCCAATGATCAGGGTGTCGATTGGACCAGATATGTTGAGAGAGATGGAGCAGTAGATGCAAGTTATCAAAAAGAATTTGAAGGCAACAAAATATATGAAGAAGAGCTATGCAAATCAACATAGAGTATTCAAGTGATTTCATGTTGGAGAGAATATGTACTTGAATATAAAGCCTAAGAATATCTCCTTGAATATTGGGTCATGTGCTAAGTTGGCACCTCGATTTTGAGATCATTTTGAGATCCTTAAGAGGATTGGAGTAGTGGCATATAGACTCGTCTTGCCGCCATCAGTGAAAATACATTATTTTTTTCATGTTTTGTTGCTTAAAAGGTAGATATAGGATGTTGGTCATGTGACTAATTGGTATGTATTACAGGTGGAACTAGAAGGAGTGTTCCATCTAAAGCCTTAATGCATCCTATAGCCAAAGAAGCTCATATTTCATGCTCGAAAACTAAGCAATAGAGAAAGTTAAATGTAGTTGATGTGCTTTGGGTCCAATGAGGCTATATGACAGATAGTTAATGAGATACAAGTCTTATATACTTCTTTATTTTCCATTTGAATAAAATCAGTTTTTGGTATGTGTGTGTGTGTGTGTCATTGTAAATACTACATCAAGTTGTGTCTACAAGGCTCCATAAGCAGTATGTTTGTCAAGTTCAACAAATTTTTTTTTTGTAAGTGTCATAGAACATTGAGGATGGTGTTGCCCCAAGGGGGAGGGTTTTGTAACAATCCCAGGTTAAAGTTTCATGTAATAAATTAGCATTATAAAGGAAAAGATAAAACCAAGCTCACGGGACATGTATTTCAAGTTGAATGAAGGGAAAAAATTTACATTATGATCCACTTGTTGTTAGTTATTTATTCACTATGAAAATTGGAAATGGCAGGAAGCAAAAGGAAATAAATGGAAATTAATACAAGAAATAAAGGAAAATAATAGAAAAGGAAGATGAAGAGACAATAATATACATGCAAGGGAAATTGAAGAAAAAGGAAATGAAAAAGGAGAGAGAGAACATTCATTCATTCATTGATGATTCACCTTTGGAAAAGGGAAATACGACAAGAAAAGGGAGAGAGCACTTGGACACAATGAATATACAAGAAAGTAAGGAATAAGAAAGGGAGAACAAGAGGAAAGTTGGACAACAATAAGTAAAGGAAAAAAATCAATCAAAGAAACAACAACCAACAAGAGGATTTTGCAGGTAACATGTTGAATGTATGTTTATCTTGTTGGGGTTTGAATGCATGGTTCATGCATTTATTTTATTGGTCAACTTGTTTTCATGGGCATGGGATTTTCCTAGATTGGTAGTGGTGTGCAACGTTTCCTTTTCCATCTCCTAGATAGCCATGATGTAGTGGGTTCCCTTTGGTTGAGCTTTGGATTTCCTATAGATTTTGGATCATGTTGAGGTGGTGTCAGGAAAAGTACCAAGGGTTGAGGGTGGAGATGGTTTTCTCTTGGAAGCTATTGATAGGTGGGTGGAGATAGGAAAATTCCTATGGGTATGATGAAGAAATTTTGGAGGCATCAAAACTTGTTATTGGTTTTGGTGATTTATAGACTGGTTTAGGTGAAATCTCTCTGGTTGATGGTGGAGGTTGTTCAACCTCTTGATTTGTTCGTTTGTTTTGTTTTTTTTTTATCAACTGTGATCCCACAGTCATGCTTGGAATATGGCACAAGGGTGATTGGCTAAAAGAAATATTTGGTTTAGCCCAATCTATCATCAGGTGATATGTGGAAGTCCCTAACTTATTTGACACTATGCATATGTTAATATGTGTTATTCTTTATTAATTATCAATGAGAATAAATGTTGATTCACTATTGTTTATATGGTTATCTTGTCATGGCTTCATTCTAGTTAAATCATGGTTACATGCAAGGTATATTTCTTATTATGTGAGGTTCTCTTGGTCTATATATAATTCATGGTTTGATGGCTCATGGTTGATTTATATGGAAGCATGTGCTAATCTATGTTGTATTGTAGAAAGTGTGAGAGGCAAACGAGCCTTCTTAATGAATATTTGATGAACTAATCAAACAGTGAACAAACTATGCATTCATGACCTACAAGTACCATAGTAACAAAGTGTTTGTTTAAATGTATAATTTGGACCTCCAGCTTCCCAGGGTTGTAAATTTGGCATGCGATATTCATTTGGATATCAAAATACCTCATTTCAAAGATGTCCATGAGGAGGCCAAAAAAAGGTTATGTGAAATATAATTTCACATTTTTCTGGTTTCTTCATTTTCCCTAAACATGTTATGCCCTCAAAATGACCCTCGAAGATTAGGACCCAAAATATTGCCAAAAATAGAAAGTTGTGTTAAAGTTAAGGAAAGGAAATTCAAAGGAAATAGTGTTGGGTCAAGTTAAGCTGATAACATTGTGATCATGTGTAGTTGGGTGTTTTCAGTCAACTTTGGACATGTGCACCTATTTTCCTTAAGTGAATCCTCAAAATCAAGTCATGCATAGTAGCTCCCATCTCACGTTTACCCTGGTGAGAAGGTTAAAGTGGGTAAATATGGGGTGGGGTGTTACATAGTGGTATCAGAGCAAGGTTTAAAACACTAGACCTCAGGGTAAAAGCATATTGTTGTGCAGATCTATATGTACCTATATATATCTTTATTGCACATATCTATATATTTATCAGGCATTCATGGCCATTTTGTTAATGTTGCTCTATAATCTTGGTTCATGCATGCACTAATATGTTCTCGATATTATTATGTATCTTGTTGATCTGAATTGGCTTGTCCATATGAAATAGCCTCACGAGCTGTAAGTTGAGGTAATGCTCATTGACTATGCATTTTATTTTATCTAGCAATGATATGTTGTAGGAAATAGAAGGCTAAGAGATGAAGATAAAATGATTGAGTACAATTCATATGACTTCCCGTACATGAAAGAAGAGAAATTAGTGGGATGGGAGAACTCATTCGGGCAACAAGGAGAGATAGACTCTCCTAATCTAGTAGATACATTGAGAAGTATGAAGGAAAATATCATAAGATTCAAAGAAGATAAAGAGAGATTGATTGAAGCACAGGAAAGGCTTGCGACATATCAATAAAATCAAGTTGAGGTTAATGTGGTTATCATCCAGAACCTTTCAAATTTATAGAAGGAGGGGCAACTAGGGATTAGTCATGGAGAAAAACAGGAAGAAGGAATAATGGTGCATATTGAAGCACATCTCAAAAAAAGGTAAATTTTGTACAAGGATGATACAATGAAGAGTAGAAGACTCTTGGATACACTTGATAGGAGGGCTAATGTGCATGGATTTCATTTTAGTTGTACTTCTGGGAGAAATCATCATCAACACAGAAATCATTATAGGACGAGTGTGAAGGGGTGTTTCCTAGAGGAATTCAAGAAATCCAAGCCTCCTGACTTTGATGGGGAGATGACTAAATCAGAAGATGTAGAAGCATGACTGCTTGGAATGAGGAAATTCTTTAGAATTCTAATTACTCAAATAATATGATAGACAAGATATATACCTTCAGTCTTAAAGGAAAATAAAGTATATGGTGGGAATATGTCAAGCATGTTAGGGGCATCAGTGAAGATAAGTTGGCTAGGGAATAATTTGAGAGTCTCTTCATAAAGAAGTATCTTTCTGAGAGGTATTATGATGGAAAAGACAAGGAATTTTTTGAGCTCATGATGGGTTCCATGTTAGATGAAGAATTTACAACCATTTTTCTATAGTTGTTGAGATATGTGCCCTATATCAAGGATGATAAAGAAAAGATCCAAAGGTTCATTAGTGGATTTACATTATCATTGAAACACCAGGTTGAGTTTGATGAGCCTCAGTCAATGGAAGAAGTCATTAGGAAGTTGAAGCATTATTATGTCTATTCAAATTGCAAGCTTGAGTTCAAATGTGAATGGAAGGATAATGAGAAGACTAAAGGAAACTGGTCCAAGAAGTGAGGAAAATCTCAGGATGTAGGTAACAAGGAGAATGTGGCCCTGCATAAAAATTTCAATGCAGCTAAGAAAGGACATGGGTCTCAACCTGTGGAGTGGTAGAATAAAGGTAGTCACAGAAAGCCATTGAAGTGTTGGATTTTTGGTTTAAATCATCAAAATAAGGATTGTCCATTGTATCAGGGTGGCAAGCCTCATATTTATAGTATTGAGGAGGCACAAACAGTTTGGGATGTAGGAAAAAGCATTCCCCAGATTTATGCAACAATTGATAATAGTTCGGTAGACCACCAGGATTCCATTATCGATATGGAAGGTAAGGTTTGTGATCAAGTTGTTTCTATTTTGATTGATCTTGGACCAAATTATACCTTTATTAGTCCTAAAATTGTGGATTAATTCCATTTGAATAAAGTGTATACACAATATTGGTTCATACAGTTGGCTACAGGGACTAAGAGAAGATTTCAACATTAGGTGAGATCTTCTGTGTTCGAGCTCAATGGCATGCCTACAAAAAAAAAATTGAATTTGCTTCATTTGGGTTCATATAGTATGCTTTTGGGCATGGATTGGTTGTTTATTCGTAGGAACAAGGTGGATTTCTATGAAAACGCCATTGGGTGCTTGGATGATGATGGAGAAAAGAGAGTCTTGCAGGGAAAGAAGAATCCTACATCATTGAGGATGGTTACAACTATGCAAGTTAAGAGTTGAGGATGGTTACAACTATTCAAGTTAAGAGAAACAACCAAAAAATATGTTTATTGTTTGCAATTCATGTTTCCAATAAAGAAGGGAAGGAGGATGAGGATGATGAAGTCTTGAGGAGGTATCCTATCTTGCAACAGTTTTAGGATGTGTTTCTTGCAGCAATTTCAGAGTTTACTCCTCATAGAGAGGTGGACTCCTTTATTGAGTTGATGCTAGGAGGAACACCATCATCTAAGGAACCATATAGGATGAGCACTTGTGATCTAGTGGAACTAAAGTTACAACTTAAATAGATGCTTGATAAGGGATACATAAGGCCAAGTGTGTCTCCTTGGGGTACACCAGTGTTGTTTTTAAAGAAGGATGGTACTCTCATATTGTGCATTGATTGCATGTAGTTGAACAAGGTGACTCATTAGGGGAATTTTGAGGTCTAAAATGGGCCTCCTAAGAAAATCATAAAATAATAGTGGAAATAATAAAATAATATTAGATTACATCATCAAAGTTTAGAAGGAAGAAAGACAAAACTATTTTTTCAACTCGTATTCTCAACTTATCTCCCTATGGGTTTACTCAAATTTTGAGTGGAAACACTTGTTAGATGCATAATTTGATTCCTCATCCAAGGAGTACCCATATTACATACTTTTGATCGACACTGCTCCACGAAAAATGAGAAATACATGAAAAATGTGTTTGCAATCATGACTTTTTTTTATGTATTTCTCATTTTTCATATCATAGGGTCCATCAAAAGTATGCAACATGGGTACTCCTTGGATGAGGAATTAAATTTTGCATCTAATGTGTACTCCCGCTCAAAATTTGAGTAAAATCCTAGGGAGATAAGTTAAAAATCCAAGTTGAAAGAGTAGTTTTATTATTTTATTATTTTTTAATCTTTTTACTTTTTCACTCCAAAAATGGTGAATCATCCCCCATGGTTGACATCGTCATCTTGAATCCTACTTGTTCTTATAAATTTTATTTTGGTCATTTTTCTTAGTAGGCCCATTTCAGACTTCAAAATTCCCCTAATGATCAAGAACAGGTATTAATTTCCTCAGATAGATGATTTGTTTGATCAACTAAAGGGAGTTGCAATATTCTCAAAGACTGATCTACACTCAAGATATCATCAGGTGTGCATCAAAGAGGGAGAAATATACAAGACTTCATTTTGTACAAGGTATGGGCATTATGAGCTTATGGTGGTTCCTTTTGGTTTTACTGCTCCTCCCTTAGCTTGATGCGTTGATCGTTAGCTTGGCATTGTGTTGCTTGGACTTTCCACCGTCATTGAACTTAGATATAACCTTAGAGATTGGGGATATGCCCAATATTTTTTTTAATAAAATGAAAAAATCTAGTCCACGATCATTAATAACCTCACACAAAAACATTTTTTTGCACAAAATTGTTAAATTTCATAAAAAATTGCAAATATCCAAAGTCTAGCAAAAGATTAAGCTTGAAAATTTCAATTTTTTTGTAGAATTTCTTGGACAAGGGGGTGGGATGGGGGATGGATATTCAGTCATGAGAAGATAATAGAGAAGTTTGAGCATAGAAGGAACTTGGTGCACTAATAGGAAGATAAAAAGGTGGCTCTCTGGCTAGAAGAAACCATAGCTATAGCTAGAGGAAAAAAATAAACAACCTCTCCCTAGCCCAACTTCTAAGATTTTTTCTTCATAGCAGGGTAGAGTAACCAAGCAGAGTAGAGAAAAGCATAATAGGTATGAGAAAAAATACAAGCATCTAATGAGAGAACTTAACTAGAACAATCAGTTTTAAGTTTCTTCCACAGTGTTGAAGATCAAAATTGTTCCTTTTTGACACCTTCCTTAAACTCCATCCTCTTCCCTTTTTACCGTAATAACTCCAATTGAGTGTCAAATTGCAAGGTTATTGGGAAAAACATGTATTTAATCATCTTTTATTCACAGTTTCATTATTTCTTTATTATTTAATTTAGTATTTGCACAAGCTACCGAATTGCATCAATTCTGTAGCTAATAATTGATTTTACAGCTTACTTGAAGAATCTATAGGTTCTGAAACATCAGTTCAGGAATGAAGTATGTGAGTAGGTAGTTGGAAACCAACACAAAGATATCTACCTAGTCCTATGATCTAGAAAGGTCATACGGATGCCCATATGAGCAAGTCAACGTGGAATTAGACCCAACGGAAAATATCAAAGACAAATATAGCGAGTGAGAAGATCATTGATTGATTATAATATTTTTCCTTGTGATTTGCTTCTTCCATAGAAAATCATGAAGAATTCTTATCTTCTTTAAGCAATGTTATTTTAAGATGTTTTATTGAGAAGGAAAGGATTAGAAATCTCCAAAAAGTTTAACAAAGGAGGCTATAACCCTACCTCTTGGCACAATGATACACATGACTGGTTATTATTTTTAAAACTCTTTGCAATCGATTAATTGAGCTCTTGATTCCACTGTGTTGTGCGTATAAATGTGTGGTTAATATTTGTTGATCTCTTCATACCTACACTCACAAGAGGCCCCCATGGGAGTTGTAAGGTTTCGTTTTTATTTCTAGTTAAGTTTTATGTTTAATAGGATTACGTTATCATAGTGATTATAACTTTGATTTCTAGAAAAGTGTTAGTAACAGTTAAGATATAATTTGTTATAGATTTTGTAATAGAATTTTCTATACAATTTCTTTCATAAATTTAATATTGTTGTGTGAAGGATGAAGAAAATAATCAAAGGGATTTATTATGCACATGTAAATTTTGTTTGATAGATAGAAAGTAGAATCATTTGATTTGGAATTTGAAACTAGTCCAAGGTTTTATTTTTGATAGTGTGAAGAATATTTTGATTTTTCTAGTGTGATATTTATTTCTTTACTTTAAGAATAGCTTTATTTTCTGAAGAAGATTTAGATTTATTTTTCTATTTATTTCTGCATTTATAATTAGCTTTATTTCTGTTAGTGGGATACTTTCATTTCTTGTGAGAGTGATAATCCTTTTACTTTGAGTGATTCTTATATAAAACATGTGCATGAAAACATCCTAATTCAATTTGAAAATTACTCACATAATAAAGAATCCTAGAACAAATGGTGCACATAAACTTCATCATTTTACAAGCCTTGGTCAATCATTTATGAAGTAATTTAGGACCAATTAATTTACCAACATTTTGGCGTTGTTTTCAAGGAAGGGTATACCTAATTTATTTTTTTAGGAATCTTTTCATTAAAACAATAAAAATTAAAAAAAAATGATAAAAAGATATTTATGCATAGGGAAAGAGATTCGAGGGGTAGGTTTATAAGTAGAGGTAGGAGTTCAATTCCAACATCACCGCTCACCCCACCAAGACCTCGTAATACCACATCATCCACCGAAACTCATATTCCATCATTTGCAAGTAGACATAGACTTCCTGAGGTACATAGATCCAAAATCCAATCGAAATATTGACCGACTTCCTCTACTAAAGCCATAGTAAATGAACCTACATACCCAATAGAAGGAGTAATATTTCTATCTTCAACTCGAGAACCAATTATAGGACAATAATCGTAAGTCCCTACTGAAGAGGAAGAAGAAAATTATTTTATTCCATTAGTAGAAGAACAAGAAGAGGAGCTAGAAAATCCAATTGAAGAACCTCATATTAGCTTTGAGGAATCTATAATGGAAGGTGAAGGAGAAGTACATAATGTAAATGTTGAACTTAGGATTGGAGGTGGAAGAGGTAGAGGAGGAAATAAAGGAGGTGGAGAAATAGGTGCTAGAGGAGATCCATAACCTTTTGGGTTTCCAATATTAGATGAAGATACCACAGTTATAATGAAGAATATCTCACCCTCCATCCTCCCTAATTTCCATGCAGTAAAAAATTAGGCTTGCGAAACATTTCTTTTTGAGTTTCAAGTCTTGTGTATATCTTATGCCTATTTGCTTGATTCTCAAAAATAGTGATTATTTCCAGCTACTTTTAAAGACATAGAACTTAAATGGTTTATGAGATTATGAACGCATACCATAAGAACATGGGAAGAAATGAAAAGTGTGTTCTTAGAGAAATACAAATATTATTGTATGCCTCATAACATTGAGTATGAAGTCCTTAAAATGATTGAAAAAGAGGAAGAATGTAACACCCTCCTCCCACATCCAACCAAGTAACCATGCCAAATGGGCTAAACATGAGATGAGAGGCTACTATGATCAGATTTGACCTCCTAGTTGACCTTAAGGAAGTGGAATCGATGAAAAATCACATATAGTCATCCAATATTGTCAGCAGAACCCTCAGGAGACAAGTCAGCCACTCAGACAGTGTGTCCTTGGGTCCCACTATTGTTCTGGACAATTTAAGGCTCAATCACTCTCATATTATGGGCAAGTGAGTGACCAGAGACCTAAATTCACTCTCATAGTCCTACCTGCCAGCGACTGTGTTCCAAACTTGGCAGTTTTGTGCCAACGACTCTAGTATTTGAGCAACTTTTTCAAGCCCAGAGCTGAGGCCACTTACTAGAATGGAATGAAAGCTCATAATTAAGTAAAGTATAGGGAAACAATGATGAAAAAGTAACTAGTTGATCCAGGTATTAACCAGACCCCTACTAGCCATGACATGCATTTCATTAAACATATCATCGACATGTAACCTACTGATTCGAATTGGATCCATGAAGATTATTAAAGAACCATGCTTGTATCAAAAGAGGACAGACTTCGAATTATGACCATAGAGCGATCAGAAAGACCTCTGGACAATGGTAGTTTGCAGCCAACGAGGAACGATGAGGACCTCGGTCAAAGCGCGCTGACCAAGGCCAATGGAGACCACGCAAAAGGAAAAACTGGCACTTGAGAAGCCCTGATTGGGAAATATAGGGCGTTTCTGATGCACGATTAGCATTAATCACACATTACTAGGCGAAACCCCTCAAGAAGGAAAAGCCCCGAAGCACTCGTTTGCGTGGAAGCTAAGAAAACTATGGGGAAAGCGTTAAGGCAAAAGGCGGGTCTCGCGCTCTAAAACTGGTAGTATATCAAGGGCATCCTTGGGCGATAAGCAGATTAGGAGAAAAAGGAGCAATTCCATTCAGCGCCCGATGCGTGGCAGGCGGTTGAGAGAGAAAACTGCTACTAATCACGTGCTAACGGTTGAGCAAGTCAACCGCACGAAATGAGCAAATGTCGTAGGATCTAGGGGCTCCAGAACTAACGGTGGAGATTGCGCCCAATGGAGAAACCGGATTTGATGGAAGCCGCAACATAGATAAGTTTGACATCCGATTTGACCACTGAGTTGGCAGATGACTCATTCCACAGTGTAACCGAAAAACTGAATCGTTAAGGAAGAGCTGGCGCAGTTTGTGAGAGGACAAGTGGCCACTCCCTGTGAGACGTTGGCGAAGACGCAGAGGCAGGGAACTCCAAGCGAACAGCAGTAGGAAAACCAAAGGGGCAGAAGAGGAAGTGGGCAGTCACGAGACAGATTGGATTTTAGCCATGAACAGACAAAGAATAGAACACGGGAAAAAGAGAACAAAGACAGAGAAATTGAGAGCGAAGAAAAGACAGTAAAGCAAGAAATAGAAAGACAGAGAGTTGAGCTGACCTGACCTGCGGCATAAGGCAACATCGAGCAGACATAAATCTTGAGAGGTTCAAGTGATCCCTGAAAGGATCTATCGGGAATTGAGCCAAAATTGGGCTCCTTCCATTAAAGACCAAAGAGGTCCAGATTTGGTAAGGATAGAGTCTGTGCACTCTAGTGGCTTGGGGAATCCAAGAACCACCCTACCAAACGTTATTCTGTTTCAGGAGACTCAAATTGAGCTTCTCATTGTAAACCTCTGCTTTAAAGACATAATAAAAGAAGGCCACCACTGAAAGCTGGATCGGAGACGTAGCCCTGGAGGATAGGGTGAACTCCTTTTTAATTATTGTGTTCTTGCATTTGCTTACTATATTTCTCTTACTGTTTTCCATTTCCCAGTGTTTGTGTATTTTGCAGTCTGATTGATCCATTACCTAAAATAACATAGACATACACCAGCACATGAGTCTATAATACCTTCATTCAATAAATATTTAATTGAGATCACTCAAGGGTGATTTTCAGATCAAGTGGTATCAGAGCTCTATGTTGTTAAGGTTAGACAAGCTTGTATTGGTTTGGCTGTTGAATACTAACTAGATCAAAGCTCAAGTTAGGAGAAGGAGAGTTGGTTGAAACTAATCCTGAAATGGGGAGAGTCTATCCTTAGAAGACAATGTCAGAATAAGGTTCTGTAGGACTAGACCCTCAATTCATATATAGTTTCCTAGCCATAAAGTCCATGGTAGAGGAAATGTATAGGGACTTTAGAAAACATGAGGAAGATTCATCAGGCTCCAAGCAAGATAAAGGAAAAGATGAGTCTCACTTCCATGACCACTCAAAAGGAAAAGGGAAAGAGGAAAGCTTTCTCACACCTCCTAATAGCCCTGAACATAAAAAGAAAGCATCTTTGATCAAACTAGATGTTAAATTTGATTTACCTATATATGATGGAGAGTTGAATGCAGAAAATTTGGACAACTGTATTAGACAAATTGATGTTTATTGCAGAGTGCAAAGTATTGATTCAGACAAGAGCAATATTCAACTAGCAAGCCTACGCCTTGGAGGCACTGCCTTGGTTTGGTGGGAAGGCAGGATCCAAGCTGACATGAAGAGACATGGTAAGACTATCTTTGTCTAGAGTGAATTTGTTTCTGCAATCAAAAAGCAGTTCTATCCATTGGCCTACATGCAGCAAGCCATGATGAGTTGGCAAACTCTTCGACAGTTGAAAGGGAAAAGTGTGTAAGGGCACACTCAAGAATTTAGAAAGAGATCGTTGATTCTAGGAATCTCATTAGACTCAACTGAGACTCTGTTAAAGTACATTGGTGTTCTACACAACTACATGAGGCACAATATCCTCATGTTTAATCCCACTAGTATAGATGAGGTATCTGTACAAGCTACTCATCTAGAAGCTAGAGGAAAGAATGGAAGTCCAGAAGTTAGGGGAGCATCCCAACCCACTGCAACCAAGAATAAGGAGAAAAGAAAGCAGAAATGGAAAGCAAGGAAAGCTAACGCTGCACATAAAAGAAAGGCTTCATGCACTCACTGTAAAATGGATGGGCATGATGATGAGCACTATTGGATTTTGCATCTAGAGCTGAGACCTAAGAAGTTCGAGGGCAAGAAGAAGAATATTGTTGTAGCTATTCAGAAGGATTTGGGGTCAGAATCAGGAGATGAGACAACTATTGCGGCCACAGGTATAAAAGGTAAGAATTTTGAAGCATCTACTAGTAATTCTGCATAATCTATTATTGATGAAGAAAATGAGAGAAAAAGACATGAGATTTTCAAAATTTGAGTTATTTATAAACATCAAAAGATTGATACTTTGTTTGATAGTGGCTCACAAGTAAATTTAATTTCTGAAGCAATTGTAAAGAAGTTGGGATTAGTAACTACACCTCACAAGAAACCATACCCATTAGGATGGTTGAATGACAAAGCACAACTACAAGTGACTAGAGAGTGCAAACTCAAGTTTTCTTTTGGGTCAACATTTGTAGATGAGGTTGAGTTAGACATAATTCCTTTGGATATATGTGGAATTTTTTTAGGAAGTTCTTACTTGTATGACAGAAAAGCTATTTTCTATAGAGCTGAGAACGAGTATCTACTTGTTAAAGATGGAATTGAATACTTTGTAAGAGCTCATAAGCTCAAGAATAATTATACTCTCATAAACTCAAGGCAGATGAAAAGAATGATAAATTCATTTAAACAATTCTTACTAATGGTTGTAAAGGAAAAGAAACTTGATAAAACCAATATATTTGAGGTTTGTAATGCTAAACAACAAGCTAATTTAGAAAAGGTTGTTTTAGAGTATGATATATTGTTTCAAGAACCTAAAGGTCTACCACCCAAAAAGGAAATAGTGCATGAAATTATTTTGCAGCAAGATGCTCCATTCCATAACATTGGAATGTACATGTTGTCTACTTTAGAGAATGTTGAAATCAAGAAGCAGGTGCAGAAGTTGCTCGAGAAAGGATTCATTAGACCTAGCACATCACCATGTGGGTCACCAATCGTTTTGCTGAGAAAGAAAGATGGCTCGTGGAGAATGTGCATTGATTACCAAGCACTGAATAAGATAAAAATAAAAAATCGTTATCCCCTTCCTCACATAGATGATCTTTTAGATCAATTGAAGGAAGCTGTTTATTTTTCCAAGTTAGACTTGCACAGTGGATACCATCAGGTCAGAGTTGCAGAACAAGATGCATGGAAGACTAATTTCAAAACACAACAGGGATTGTATGAGTGGCTGGTGATGCCTTTTGGATTAACTAATGCTCCTGCTAATTTCATGAGATTAATGAATGTTGTACTTAGACGTTTTCTTGATGATTTTGTTATTATGTATCTGGATGACATTCTGATATTTAGCAAAACATGGGAAGAACACTTAAAGCATGTTAAGCAGACACTAGATGTTTTGAAAAGAGAAAAACTTGATGTTAAACTCTCAAAATGTGAATTTGGAAAAACATCTCTGAATTATTTGGGTCATATAGTAAGGGGTGGTGAATTGAAGATAGATCCCTCTAAGGTGGCAGTCATTGTGAACTATCCTAAACCCAAATCTGCTACAGAAGTTAGAAGCTTCTTAGGAGAAGCACAATATTGGAGAAAGTTCATTTCTAACTTTTCCTTAATTGCAGCTCCCTTACATGCTTTAACAGGATTGAACAAGGTGTTTCAGTGAGGAGGCAAACAGTAGAAAGCCTTCGACACCTTGAAAGAAAAGATTAGTACAACACCTGTACTATCCCTGCCTAATCTTCAAAGACCGTTTGAGATCCAAACAGATGCCAGTGGCTATGCCATGGGAGTAGTGTTGACACAGCACGGTAAACCCATATATTATCATTCTGAGACATTTAATTCTGTAGTAGTTAACTATCCTACATATGATAAAGAATTGTATGCATTAGTACAGAGTGTGAAAAAGTGGAAACATTACTTAATGGGCAAAGAGACAGTAATACATACTGATCATCAACCACTTCAAGACACTATAGATGGATGGGCTTTCTACAACAGCTTCATTTAGTCATCGGATATAAATAGGGCATACATAATAAATTTGCAGACATGTTATCTAGACCCATTATAAGTGCATCTTCTATACTTAAGCATAATTCTGTGTTACATGAGAGTTACATTGAACAATATGCTTAGGACATAGACTTTAAAGATGTATATGCAACTTTAAGTCAAGGCGGAAGAGTAGAAGAATTGGACTATCATGTAAAGGACTGACTCTTGCACCATTGTGGGAAGTTATGCATTCCACAAACTAAAAAAATAAATATCATTCGAGAAGCACAAACTTCTCTATTATCAGGTCACTTTGGGGTAAGTAAAAAAGTTGCATGGCTGCAAAGATTTTGTTATTGGCTAAAAATAAATGAGACAGTTTCTAGATATGTAAGAGGGTGTACTATGTGTGCTAAAAGCAAGCCCATCAATAGAAAACTAAGCTTGTACACTCCATTACCAGTTCCTTATAACCCTTGGGAAAGTGTTTCCATGGATTTTGTTGGAGGACTACCTAAATCTAGGAAAGGTCATGATTATCTATATGTTTTTGTGGATAGGTTTCGAAAAATGTGTATTTTGATACCTTGTAATAAACATATTATAGTTGAACAAACTGCAAAACTGTTCTTTGAACATGTATGGGTTCATTTTGGATTACCCACTTCCATTGTATCTGATTGAGACACCCGATTTGTGGGGAAGTTTTGGTCAAGTCTATGGGAACTAATGGACACCAAATTGAAGAAAATCATAGCTTTTCATCCACAAACTGATGACCAGACAGAAGTAGTTAATAGGACAGTGATCCAGTTACTCAGGGGATATTGCTGCAAACATCCTAAGCATTGGGATGAACACTTATGTTATGTGCAGCATTCTTACAACAGAGCAAAAAATTCTTCTACACAGAGATCTCCTTTTGAGACCTGTTTTGGTTTCACACCAAGGTCTCCTTTGGATTTTATCTTTGGTAAAGACACCACAGTTGAGGGACACAGTGATGTGGACAGGGCAACTAGGTTCATTGAATAGATCCAAGAGATCCACCAGGCGGTACAGGAGCAGCTGGAAAAGAGCCAAGCCAAATACAAGGGAAGCCATGACAAGCATTGGATGGAGCATAGTTTCCAAGTTGTTGACCAAGTCTGGCTGTACATTAGCAAGGACAGGATGCAAGGTGAAGGTAAAAAGCTAAAGCCCATCAGGTATGGACCTTTTAGGATACTTGAGAAGATTGGTGAGAATGATTTTCACCTTGATCTGCCAGCTTACATTCACATCTACTCAGTTGTAAATGCAGATTGCTTGAGATTGTTTGAACCCTCACTGATTGAGGATCCTGAAGGGCAGAATCAGTTACCTTCTATTGATGACATGTTACCTGAATATCTTAATTAATTGCAGGAAGACACAGTTCTGGGTAGAAAGGTGAGGACTAAGCGCAGGGGAGATGTTGAGTACCTTAGAATTGGGCTCAACGATTTAAAGTTGAGCAGTGCAAAGTGGATAGATATTGGACAAGTGAGACAGTTGTACCCCCACTTAGTCAATGCTTAAAAACCAACTTTTGGTGGTCTAAAAGCTTCTTTAGTGGGAAGGCCATGATCTGAATTGGATCCATGAAGATTATTAAAGAGCCATGGTTGTATCCAAAGAGGACAAACTTCGAATTATGAGCACAAAGCGATCAGGAAGGCCTCTGGACAATGGCAGTTTGCAGCCAGCGAGGAATGATGAGGACCTTGGTCAAAACGCGCTGACTGAGGCCCATGGAGACTGCGCAGGAGGCAAAACTGGCACTTGGGAAGCCCGGATTGGGAAACAGAGGATATTTCTAATGTGCAATTAGTGCTTCACGCTAAGCGCTAAGCAAAACTCCTCGAGAAGGAAAATCCCTGAAGCACTCAGTCACATGGAAGCCAGGAAAACCGTGGGGAAAGTGCTAAGGTGAAAGGCGGATCCCACGCTCCAAAACTAGTAGTATATCGGGGGAATCCTTGGGCAGTAAGTGGATTTGGAGAAAATGAGTGACTTCATTCAATGCCCAACATGTGGCAGGTGGATGAGAGAGAAAATTGCTACTCATCGCATGCTAATGGTCGAGCAGGTCAACTGCGCGAAATGAGTGAATGTTGTAGGATATGGGGGCTCCAAATCTGATGGTGGAGATTGCGGCCGATGGAGAAACCAAATTTGATAGGGGAATTAAGCCACTACATAGAGAATTTTGACGTCTAATTTGACCACTATGTTGGTGGATGACTCATTCCACAGTGTAATTGAAAAACCGAACCGTTGAGGAAGAGCTGGCGCAGTTCATGAGAGGACAAGTGGCCACTCCTGTGAGACATTGGCGAATACGCAGAGGCAGGGAACTCCAAGTGAACAACAGTAGGTGAACCGAAGGGGCGGAAGAGGAAGCGGGTAGTCATGAGACAGATTGGCTTTTAGCCATGAACAGGTAGAGAACAGACATAGGTAAAAGAGAACAAAGATAGAGAAAGCGAGAGCGAAGAAAAGACAGTAAAGTAAGAAGCAGAAAGACAGAGAGCCGAGCTGACCTGTAGCATAAGGCAATATCAAGCAGACAGAAATCTTGAGAGGTTCAAGCGATCCCTAAGAGGATCTGTCCAGAATTGAGCACCAAATTGGGCTCCTTCCATTAAAGACTAGAGAGGTCTAGACTTGGTAAGGACAGAGTTTGTGCACTCTAGTGGCTTGGGGAATCCAAGAACCACCCTACCAAACATTATTCTATTTCAGGAGACTCAAATTGAGCTCCTCATTATAAACCTCTACTTTAAAGACACAATAAGGGAAGGCCACCATTGAAAGCTGGACTGGAGACGTAGCCCTGGAGGATAGGGTGAACTCCTTATTAATTCTTGTGTTCTTGCATTTTCTTACTGTTTGTCTCTTACTGCTTTCCATTTCCCAGTGTCTGTGTATTTTGCAATCTGACTGATCCATTGCCTAAAATAACATAGACACACACTAGCACATGAGTTTGTAATACCTTCATTCAATAAATATTTAACTGAGATCACTCAAAGGTGATTTTCAAATCACCTGCAAGTATAAACAATAGAATTAAGTGTAGGGATTTCTTACTTATGTAATAATCACCATGAACCATTATTTCCTCATGTAATTTGCGGCCTTATCACTTATTAGGTCATAGATACAATATCAATTCAAATATGAGTAAAAACATGTTTAGAGCCAAACATAGTTGATATCATAATATGAACATATAACTAGCATAATAGGAACATAATTACAATAAACATACCAGCCATCAAAATCCATATATACACTAGTACATTTACACATGAACATCAATGGAATGAATTTCTCATTAATAAATGAAATGAACTAATAGGTGATGGGACTACCACGTTCCACCGGACCATAGATTGGCTGAGCCAGGTCTCTCTTCATCCAATCACCTCTATGCCATATTCCAAGCATGAATGTGGGACTCATAGAAAACATAAAAAACACTAATCAATGTGGATTCCACTAGAGTTCTTCACCTACTCTGTGAGGAATTTTAGTGCCTCCTAGTCTCTTAGGCTTTATGGTACATCTGCAGTCCAATCAAGGGATCACTAAGATGTACACCAAGACATACTCTCCAAGATTTACCATGCATTCCATCCTGGAATCACTAGGCGCAAAGGAGAGAAAATCCACCTCTTGGCTTTACCATATATCTCGTCATTTACTAGCAAGGATTCCTAGGCACACCAGGGCACATAATCTGGCTTTACCATAACCCACAGTCTAGTTCAGGCATTACTAGGCCACTGGATTCATGCATCCTCAGTCTACTTCAGGGACCACTACCACCATGTGTTTTTGAATTCGAAGATCCACCCGACTCAACTTTGAATCCAATCCAGCCATCCCACATAAACTGCATGAGAGAACCCATCCCAACAAAGCTATAAGGAAATGGAAAGGTTAAGCTGAAAATATTGTCACACCTAAAAAATCCCATTTCATGGTAGAAAAGAAACGCATGCAATCCCATCCATGCAAAATCTACCAAGGAAAATACACATGCAAGTTAATACCTGCAATGAAGCTTGTTATGGCTACTTGATCCTTCCTTTCCCTCCTTGATCTATGCTTCCTCTTACCTTCTTTGTCTTTCTTTCCCCAATGCCAAAGTGCTCCAAGAAAACTCGAAGTTTCCAAGAGTATGAGAGAGAGAGGGAATAATTAGATAACTCCAAAGCTAAATTGACAAAAGGTTTTAAACTAATCCTCAAATTCCTTTTTATGAATGAGACCTCTATTTTCTTCATTTTCTATTATTTTCCTTCATTTTCCTCGTCACATGAAACCTGTGACCTTCCACCTCCTTTTTCTACTAATTTCCATTATTTTCATAAATAAATGTGCCAAAATTTATTTTAATGATTTAGCCATTGCCTTTTCCAATTTCCTTAGCCATAAACAACCAAATGAACACCCCTTCGGATGTCTTGCCCAACATTCAGCTTGGAATAAGTGTCCTAGTCGTCTGTGGTTATTGTTTTTAACATTTCTTACATGAAATTTTCACAAGGACTATTTCAGAACCTTCCCCCTTAGGGTACACCATCCTTGGTGTTCAATCACACATATACCTCAGTAACATGCTGAAAGAAGACATACTGCTCATGGAGCTTTATAACACAATTCATTGCATTATTTACAATGAAAGATATGCTCAAGAGAAAATAACACCATGATAATGTACCACATAGTGGAGCTTTATTTCACATCTCATTACAATATTTACAATGATCATCTTACTTAGTGCCAATCCACTTGACATCATAACATCATGATAACATAAGCACATGATAACATAGTAACATAACAACATAATCATAATAACATGATACCCACACCGCATAGTGGAGCTTTATAACACAACTTGATACAATATTTACATCCATACACATGGGTACATATAACAACATCATCAGAATATATATACCAAAACATATGCGAAATCACATATCAAAGCATATATCAAACATATAATAACATCATCTCTAAGCATATATATCAAAACATCATATAGCATATATCAACCATCATAAATCATATATCAATCACCATAAAGCATATACTAAACCAACATAAATAAAGTACTAAACCACCATGAAGCATATACCAAGCCATCATAAGAAAATACTAGACCACCATAAAGAAACTACCAAAACATCATAAGAAATCACCCAACCATCATAAACAATCACCATATAACCATAAGAAATCACCAAACCACCATAAGAAATCGCCAAACCATCATATCAAGGTTGCTTTGCCTGAAACAGCAAATAAGGAAGGATACATAGCCTGCATCTAATCCGCCATCTCCCATGTATCTTCATCGGGCCCAAAGTGCTTCCATTGCACGTTAAGTTGCTTGATTGCTCGGTTTCAGAACATGAGTACCTTTTTCTGCAATATACACTTAGCCTCCAACTAGAATTCTCCATCTGGTTCCACCTGCAATACAAACCAGACAATCACATGATCAACATCTTTAACATACTTCTTAAGCAATGAAACATGGAAAGCATCATGGAATTTCATTGTCAGAGGCAGTGCAATTCAATAGGCTACTGGTCCAATTCACTCAATAATACTTAAGGGTCCACAAAACCATGGTGCCAGCTTGGCACATGAGCCAATTTGGAAGGAGCTCTTCTTCGGTTTGATGTGCAAGTACACATGTTCCCCAACCTAGAACTCCTTGACAACCTGTTCCTATCTCCATAACTCTCATGCCTATCATGTGTTGCCTTGAGATTCTTCTTGATCACTTGCATCTCATGTTCCATGTCTGCCAACATATCTGGTCAAATGGATACTCTACTAACCAGATCACTCTAGCGAATGGAAGTGTTACAACTTTGCCTATACAATGCCTCAAAATGACTCATCCTCAGTGACTCCTGATAACCATTATTGTATGCAAACTCAACCGAAGGGAGATACTCTTCCCACTTACACTGTTGATGCATTATATACATCCTCAAGATGTCCTCTAATATCCTGTTGACCCTCTCAATATATCCATCTGTTTGGGTATGATAGGCTACGTTGAAGGACAACTTTGTGCCCAAACCTACAAATAACTCGTTCCAAAATGTGGAAGTAAACTTCTCATCCCTGTCTGATACTATATTCTTTGGAACACCATGTATTCTAACTGCATCTTTGATGAATACCTGTGCCACATCACTAGCTGAGAATGTAGACTTTACCAGAACAAAATATGCAACCTTTGTTAACCTATCCACAATGACCATGATGGAGTTATGCTACTTCACTGCCTTTGGCAACCCTGTGATGAAATCCATGGAAATGACCTCCCACTTCCATTCAAGAATATGATCACTTGTAGAAGTCCACCTAGATGTTTACACTCTGCTTTCACTCGCTAACAGTCTAAACACCTCGCCACAAACTTTGCTACATCCCTCTTCAGATTCGACCAACAGTAATATCTCTTCACTACTATGAGTCTCTTCTAATAACCTAGGTGACCCAAATAAGGTTTCACATGAAACTCCCTCAAGATCACCTTCTTGAGCTAGCTACTATCTGGTACATTTATCCTGTCTCAGAACCTGACCAATCCCTCTGTTGTAAGACAATAGTCCATGCCCTGTGCACCTGTACCTGGACCTATACTACTGCCTATACCTATAACTATACTACCACATGTACTTTTACCACTACATGTACCTGTACCTATACCATGACCTATACCTACACATGTACTATCACCCTGCTACAACCTATGCACAATCTACATATACCCAGAATCTTGTTGTCCTACCTGTAAGATCCTATTCTGTAAGTCTATCCCATAGGAGCTCATAGTTGCCAAGTGATGTACCTATACTCGTCTGCCGAGAGAATCTGCCACCCTTTTCTCTTTACCCTTAATGTACTTGATCTTGAAGTCAACCTTTTGATTGTAGCCAACCATCTAGCCTACCTAGCATTCAAATTCAGCTAGTCAAACAAATACCTCAACCTAATGTGATCACTCATAAGCACAAACCACCTACCAAGAAGATAGTTCCTCCACATCTTTAATGCATCTATAATCATTGCTAACTCAGGATCATGTGTCACGTAGTTTTTCTCATGCTTGTTTAGTTTCCAAGACTCATAGCATACCACCTGCCCATCCTTCATAAGGAATCCACCAAGCCCTCTCTTGCAAGCATCTATACATACTACGAACTCTTTGTCTAGATCTACAATCTGTAGCACTAGTGCATGTGTGAGTAATTCCTTGATCTGCTCAAAGATAGCCTGACACTCTTCAATCCATTCAAACTTCTTCCCTTTCCTCTGCAATGATGTAATGGGATAAACAATATGTGAGAAGTTCTTGATGAACCTCCTATAATAGCTTCCCAGACCCATGAAACATCTCACCTCATCCACACTCTTAGGAGCTATCCACTCCATGATGGCCCTTATCTTCTCTAGATCTACTGCAATGCCCTCATTGGAGACAACATGTCCCAAGTAGTGTACCTCAATATGAAAGAAGCTACATTTGTTGAGATACAACTGATGCTCTCTTCATAGCCTCAATACTGCTGCTAAGTGCTTGACATGATCTTCATCATTTTTAAAATATACCAGTATACCATTAATGAACACAATAATAAAATTATCCAAATATGGACACAACACACTATTCATCAAACACATGAATGTAGCTAGAGCATTAGTTAAGCCAAATGAAACAACAACAAACTCATAATTCCCATACCTGGTCCTAAATGCAGTGTTCTAAATTTCCTCCTCTTTAATGCGCACTTGATGGTATCTGGATCTCAATTCAATCTTCGAGAACACTACTTCTCCCTTCAGTTGATTGAACAAGTCATCAATCCTCAGCAAAGGGTACATTTTCTTGATATTCACCTTGTTCAACTGCTTGTAATCAACGCACAACTTGAGGGTACCCTCTTTCTTCCTCACAAACAATACTGGTGTGCCCCAAGGTGATACACTTGGCCTAATGTATGCTTTGTCCAACATTTCCTTCAGTTGCAATTTTAACTCAACCAACTCAAGTGTGCTCATCCTGTAAGGTGATTTCAATGGTGGAACTTCCCCTGGCACTAAATCAATAAAAAATTATGTCTCCCTGTGAGGTGCAAACTCTATAATGTTTCCAAGAAATACATCCCTAAACTGCTACAACACTAGGTACCTATTCAACACATCAACATCCTCAACCTCCTTACCCTTATCACTAGAAATGTATACTGCAAAGAGCTTGCAACCTTTCCTGTGGCTACACTTTGCTTGCGTAGATGTCACCATTCTAACTAATGTGGCCTTCTTCTTACCTTGCAAGACTCTTGGTTCCCCATTGTCATCAACACACTCAATATATTTTTCATAACAGTCAACCTTGGTTTTATGAAGATACAACCAATCCATGACCGATAACAATCTGTATGAAGCCAACGGTAATACATTCAAACGTGCTATTGTAGGCTTACCATTCAAATCAAATTCCCAAGCTCTTAACCAATGATGAACTCACTTCTTCGTACCTGTAGCCAACTACACTAACCAAGACTCTGCATGAAATTCCTTATTCTATCTACACTTATCTTCCAAGTTAGGAATAACATAGCTATAATTAGATCGAGGGTCAGTCAAAATAGAAATTACTCGATCACAAAGACTACCATCCATATCAATGATAGATACCTGGTGTTCTGCTTTACCATTGTCCATTGCTACATAGATACATGGAATACTCTAAACAACATCCCCAATAGTCTGCGCCTACTATGCACTGTATATCTTAGGCCTTCCACCCTAATGTTGTGCACAATCTCTCCTAAGTTTCTCCTCACCACATGTTCAACACTCCAACCAACCAGTTCCCTCACCTCTATGGTGTTGCTACTACTGTGGCCCATGTCCATGTCTAGCTGCATTAAATCTCTTTTCCGGCACCACATTTTCCTTCCCATCTTCATGTTGAGGCCTTGTCCTCTTATGCTGCCATTTACCTCTACCTTTGTCTTTTCATTTCCCTCCATGTTGGGATTCATTCTTATGATTTGATTACTCATATAAATGCTTCAGTTTCCCAATAACTTCCTCAAGTGACCTCATCTCATCATATTCAATCCAATATCTAAATGTTAATGGAAAACCACTGAAGAATCTATGAGAGTTAGCCTTCTGATCAGTTAGATACGGTACATACCTCAAAAGCTCAAGAAACTTGGTTGTATACTCTTCATCTGTCATTGACCCCATCCTTAACTCATAATATTGTTTAGCCTTGTTTTCATAGTACCTTTCTTACAAGTACTCCTTCATGAAAATCCTCTTGAATTATTACCAACTCAAGTCTTCTTTCCTAATGTCTCTAACCTGCTTAACATCTTCCCACTAGATGTCTACTTTAGCTTTCAAGCTAAAGATAGTTATCTGAGCCTTTATGTTATCTTTGTACTCATGTAACTCAAATAATTTTTTCATGCCAAGTATCCAAGCCTCTACATCTTCCGGCATTTTCACATCTCCATCAAAAGTAGGTGGTTTTTCTTTCTTTAATTCATCTGGAAAGTACCCCCTATCATTCTCCCTGTAAGGATGATGGTGATGATGATCATAATGTATATCAGAGCCAGAACTAAAATGATATATGTACTCATTGCCCCTCCTTTCCGGAGTGTCCAACAACCTGCCATCTCTCACCATGTCAAAAATATCTGACCTATGTCTACCACAAGATCTAATTCCATATGCTCCATTAGTTCCATCCTCATGTGAATGGCTGATCTAAAGTGGCCCTTGTCACTGCAAATCTGACAAACTCTGAAGAAGTATAGCATTAACCTCTGCTTGCTTCTCTTGTCCCTATATGATCTGGTCATTATGTGTGTTACAACTCCTTATCTCTTCCTTCAAGCTCCTCAATGTATCATCCAATCAGAAGTATGCCCCACAACACACTTCTCATCTGATTCATAGGCAGATTCTACGTAGTTTTCCACCTTGCTAGCCATTTCATCTCTTTCTTCCTACAATGCATAATATGTCAAATAAACCAAATCACAATAAATTGACATACCTTAGTATATCTTGGGGAGGATACCTTGTTTGCAAGATCACCAAATTAGTGTAATACATGTATAACATAATCATAACAATGTATGGACATGCATAAATAAATGAATCAACACATAAACATCACTCTAACTAGGACCCAATCATCAATGCAAGGCCATATCAACAATGCATGCTATGGCCTCATGAATGACAACAAACAATACTCCATTGTACACATTTCTACATGCAACCGACAATATGCATAAGCAATGCCTAACCGACTACAAATACGCATAACCACATCTATTCAGATATAATCGATCAGTTCTTGTAATCAACCCACAAGATTGATGCATGTAATCAAAATATTCAAAGTGTAACCTAACATAAAAGGATGTAAGTGGGTGACATAAAATCAACATGCAAGCAACAAATAACCATATACATTTAGTCACGTATTCATGTTGAATACTCTTCATGGAATTAACATCAAATTCTCCACGATAAACATACTATAGCCCTAATCAATCATCACACAAATGCAACAAGTATATAAGTGTAAGAGACACACATGCAACTCACATGCATGCATGACTAAAACACATTTAATCCATTCAGTCTGAGCATTGAACCATGCTCTGATACCACTTTGTAACACCCTCCTCCTATATCCACCCAAGTAGCCATGACAATTGGGGTAAACATGAGACGAGAGGCTACTATGATTAGATTCGACCTCCTAGGTGACATTAACGAAGTGGCATCAATGGAAAATCACATATAGTCATCCAATACCATCAGCAGAACACTCAGGAAACAAGTCAACCACTAAAATAGCCTGTCCCTGGGTCCAACTATTGTTCTGGAAAATTTAAGGTTCAGTCCCTCTCATGCTGTGGGCAAGGGAGAGACCAGAGACCTAAAATCACTCTCATAGGCCTACGTGCTAGTAACTGTGGTCCAAAATTTCCAGTTCTATGCCACTGACTCTGAGATTTGAGTCACTTTTGAGGACCATAGCCAAGGCCATCGCCGAGAATGGAATGTATGCTCATACTTAAGTAAAGTATAGGGAAACAATGATGCAAAAGTAACTAGTTGATCAAGGACTTAACTAGACCCCTACTATCCATGATAGGCATTTCATCAAACATATCATTGACATGTAACCTATAGGTGTAAACAACAACGTTAAGTGTAGGGATCTCTTACTTATCTGAGAATCACCATGAACCATTTCTTCCTCATGTCATTTGTTGCCTTATCACTTATTAGGCCATAGATATAATATTCATTCAAATATAAGTAAAAGCATGTTGACAGCCAAACATAGTTACTGCCATAAAATGAACATATAACCAACATAATAGGAACATAATTACAATAAAAATATCTGATCTGAAAGGAAAATGATATCTACCCATGGTATTCATCCACCCATGGAATTTACCCATGTATTGTAAGTGGCGTCCATCGAATGTATTTTCCCATGGTATTGTATCTAACATCAACCCATGGTATTCATTCGCGCATGGTATTTACCCACCCATGGAATTTACCCATGATCTTGTAACCAAAAAAGACTATAAGTAACAAGTCACATGTTGTAAAAGGACAAATGGTCCGCCACAATGTAGCCTTTATAGTTATTACCTATTTTAATAATAAAAAAAAGTTTCTTTGTGGTTTTTTTTTTATTGTGTATTCTCCTCCTTTTCTTTTTGGCATTGCAATTTCTCATATCTTGTGGGCCTCTCTCCCTAAGATCCATTTCAATTTTTTTTAGATCTTGGGGGCCTCCCCACAAGATCTAAATCAATGGTATTAGAGCCAGGTTACAATTCCTGGGAATGAGTGTTTGATGCATATTTCAGTTTCAAATTTTTGCAGAAATATTCAACAAAGTTTAGGCACATGATACGACCTCCACAAAGCACTTTCTTATGCAAATCAGGAATAATTTTTCTTTTTCATTTTTTTGCATGATTTTTTTTTTGGCAATGAGTTTTTAGATAATATATGAAATCTATGGTGAAAAATTTACAAAAACAAAGAATATATCTAGATTCCTTGCGAAAAAATACCCAAATTCAAAAAAACAAAATGGCTGAATCAGAGTTCAGATGAGGGAGATATCACTAATTTAAAATCAGCTATATTGCAGACTTTTCTGACGACAATTCGTGGATGGAGGCTCTCCTATCATTTTTTTCAGTTTTTCTGCAGAATTTCATAAAACTAATTGCACATCTGAGCTCCTCTTGAAAAGTCACTCAATTTCGAAAAACCAATGGGTCAAATTGAAGTTCGGATGTGGGAGATATCATTGATTTAAAATCAACTATTTTTTCATAACTTTTGTGATGACGGAACAGTTACAATGTGAATTTGATATTCCAGAGTGTCCAGATAAGGATTTCCAATGCATGGGAAGATGCAAAATTGTCATTATGTTTCCAAAAATAGGTTATAATAAAGATTCTATGTTATATTGACTGAGTTATGTCCATTTTAAATCTGGAGCAGCTTGCAAAGTGGGTTCCCTTCAGAGAGGTGCCCTCCCACCCTGCTTTTGTAGGCACCTGCTTCAGATTCATCAGTTTTATCATAGCAACATCCACCTTAGGTTCTTTGGAGATGTTCCTTCTCACCCCATGCTATGTAAGCACCCGCTGCTTCATCAACAATCAACATCAGGGTTATGGGTCAACTGCACAAAATCCTTGTCATCAAGGTCCATTTTCTAGGTCGCACACTATTAGTTTCATAGATGGTCAGAAGCATTACAGGGTATCTCCATCCTTGGATCTTCATTTGTCATGGTTCTGGGTCATCCAGAAATCCACACTTCATCTAAGCCCATTTTTTAGGCCACACACTATCAGTATCACAGTTCGTCACAAGCATTACATGGTATTTCTATCTTCAGATCTTCGTTTTTCATAGTTATCCACAAACCCTCGCTTCATCGAAGTCCATTTGCTAGGCTACACACTATTAGTATCACAGTTGGTCACAAACAATACATGGTATCTCTATCCTTGGATCTTCATTCATCACGATTATGGGTTAACCACATAAAACCCTTCTCTTTAGTGGCTCTTCATATTCAACACATGCTTCTCAAGAGGGAAATTCACACAATGGGGACCATTTCTTCTTAAGGAGGGAGGAATGATTCAAATGGAAAATGGCATCTACCCATGGCATCCATCTACCCATGGTATTCATCCACCCATGGAATTTACCCAGGGTATTATCAGTGGCATCCACCCATGCTATTCATTCTCCCATGGTATTTTCCCATGGTATTGCGTGTGACATCAACCTATGGTATTCATTCGCCCATGGTATTTACCCACCCATGGAATTTACTTGTGGTATTGTAACCAAAAAATACTATAAGTAACAAGTCACATTTTGTAAAAGGACCAACAATCTGCCACAATGTAGCCTTTATAGTTATTATCTGTTTTCATATAAAAAAAATAAAAAAAAAACTTTGTCGATTTTTTTATTATGTATTCTCCTCCTTTTCTTTTTGGAATTGCAATTTCTTAGATATTGGGGGGCTCTCCCCTAAGATCCATTTCATTTTTTTTTAGATCAACCATAAAAATCCATATATACACTAGTAAATTTATGCATGAAGATCAATGGAATGAATTTCTCATTAATTAATACAATGAACTAACTGGTGATAGGACTACCACGTTCCACCGGACCATAGATTGGTTGAGCCAAGTCTCTCTTCAGCTAATCACCCCCGTGCCATATTCCAAGCATGAATATGGGATTCATAGAACACATACAAAACACCAATTAATGTGGACGCCACCAGAGTTCTCCGGCTACACCGTGAGGAATTTGAGTGCCTCCTAATTTCTCAGGTTTTACGGTGCATCCGCAGTCCAATCCAGGGATCACTAGGCCCTACATCGAGACATACTCTCCATGCTGTACCATGCATTCCATCCTGGAATCACTAAACCCAACAGAGAGAAAATCCACCTCTTTGCTTTAACATATATCCGCCATTTACTAAAAAGGATTCCTAGGCCCACTGAGGCACACAATCTAGCTTTAACGCAACCCAAAATCTAGTTCAGGGCTTACTAGGCTAGTGGCTTCATGCATCCTCAATCCGGTTCAAGAACCACTACCACCATGTTTTTATCAATTAGAATATCCACCCCACTCAGCTTTGAATCCAATCCGGCCATCCCATATAAATCGCATTAAAGAACCCATTTCATCAAATCTATAAGGAAATGGTACGGCCAATCTTAAAATACTGTCACACATGGAAAAACCCATGCCATGGTAGAGAAGAAGCACATGAAATCCCATGCATTCCAAATATAGCAAGGAGAATACACATGCAAGTTGATACCTGCACTGAAGCCTGTTGTAGCTACTTGATCCTTCCTTTGCCTGCTTGATCTTTTGTTCCTCTTACCTTCTTTGTTTTTCTTGCCCCAATGCCAAAGTGATCCATGAAAAATCTGTGTCGAAGAGTATGAGAGAGAGGGGGAATAATGAGATAGCTCCAAATGTAAACTGACAAAAGGTTTCCAACTGATCCTCAAACTCCTTTTATGAACGAGGCCTCTATTTTCTTCATTTTCTATTACTTTCCTTCATTTTCCCCCTCACATGAAACCTATGACCTTTCACCTCTTTTTTCTCCCAATTTCCATTATTTTCATAAATAAATGTGCCAAAATTACTTTTAATGACTTAGTCATTGCCTTTGCCAATTTCCTTAGCCATAAACAGCCAAATGAACACCCCTTAGGATGACTTTCCTAACATTCAGCTTGGAATAATTGTCCCAGTCATCCGTGGTTATTGTTTTTAACATTTATCCCATGGAATTTTCACTAGGGCTGTTACAGAACCCTCCCCCTTGGGGGACACCGTCCTTGGTGTTCAATCACACATATACCTCAGCAACCTACTAAAAGAAGACTTACTACTCATGGAGCTTTATAACACAATTCGATGCAATATTTACAATGAAATATTTGCTCAAGAGAAAACAACACCATGACACCATGACAACATACATCATAGTTGAGATTTATATCATGTCTCATTACGGTATTTACAATGATCATCCTGCTGAGTGCCAATCCACATGACATCATAACATCATGATAACATAACCACATGATAACATAGTAACATAACAACATAATCATAATAACATGATACCCATACCGCATAGTGGAGCTTTATAACACAGCTCGATATGGTATTTACATCCATACACATGGGTACATATAACAACATCATCAAAATATATATACCAAAACATATGCCAAATCATATATAAAAACATAGATCAAACATATAATAACATCATATCTAAGAATATATATCAAAACATCATATAGCATATATCAACAAGCATAAAGCATATATCGATCACCATAAAGTATACACTAAACCAACATAAAGCAAATACTAAACCAACATGAAACATATACCAATCCATCATAAGAAAATACTAGACCACCATAAAGCAACTACCAAGCCATCATAAGAAATCAGCAAACCATCATAAAAAATCACCAAACAACCATAAGCAATCACCAAACCACCATAAGGAATTACCAAACCACCATATCAAGGTTGCTTTTCCTCAGCAAGAAAATAAGGAAGGATACATAGCTTGCATCTGATCCTCCATCTCCCATGTAGCTTCATCGGGCCCAAAGTTCTTCCATTGCACTTTAACTTGCTTGATTTCTTGATTCCAGAGCATGAGCACTTTTTTCTACAATATACACTAAGGCTCCAGCTGGAACTCTCCATCAGGTTTCACCTACAATACAGACTACTCAATCACATGATCAACATCTTTAACATACTTATTAAGAAATGAGACATGGACAACATCATGTACTTTCATTGTCAGTGGAAGTGCAAGTCGATAGCTACTAGCCCAATCCACTCAATAATACTGAACGGTCCATAAAACCATGGTGCCATCTTGGCACATGAGCCAATCCCCAAGGAGATATTCTTTGATTTGATGCGCAAGTAGACCTATTCCCCAACCCAGAAATCCTTGAACAACCTAAACCTATCTGCATAAATCTTCTGCCTATCATGTGTTTCCTTGAGATTAGACTTGATCACCTACATCTCATGTTCCATGTCTACCAACATATTTGGTCCAATCAATACTCTACTAACTGGATCACTCTAACTAATGGGAGTGTTACAACTCCGCTTATACAATGCCTCAAAAGGACTCATCCTTAGTGACTCCTGATAATCCTTGTTGTATGCAAACTCAACCAAAGAGAAATACTCTTCCCACTTCCACTACTGATGCATCACATACATACTAAACATGTTGTCTAATATCCTATTCACCCTCTATGTTTGCCTGTCCATCTGTAGATGATAAGTTGTGATGAAAGCCAAATCTGTGCCCAAACCTACAAATAACTCCTTCCAAAACTTGGAAGTAAACTTTACATCCTTGTTTAATACAATCTTCTTTGGAACACCATGTATTCTAACCATGTGTCAGATGAATACTTGTGCCACATCACTCACTGAGAATGCAAACTTTACCGGAACAAAGTGTGCTACCTTTATTAACTTGTCCGCAATGACCATGATGGAATCATGTTGCTTCACTATCTTTGGAAACCCTATGATGGAATCCATGGAAATGGCCTCCCATTTCCACTCGGGAATAACAATTGACTATAGCATTCCCCCTAGATGTTTTCACTCTGATTTCACTCGCTAACAATTGAAACATCTCGCCATAAACTCTGCTAAATCCCTCTTTATATTTGGCCAATAGTAATATCTCTTCACTGTTGTGAGCGTCTTATGATAACCTAGGTGACGTGAATAAGGTTTCTCATGAAACTCCCTCAAGAACACCTTCTTGAGCTCACTACTATCTGGTACATGTATCCTGTCTTAGAACCTAACCATTCCTTCTGGTGTAAGACAATAGTCCATACCCTGTGCACCTGTAGCTGTACCCGTACTTGATGAGCCTCATCATTGGGTAATTATATGGGCCTTAATTTACCTACTAGCTTAGTCAAACCAACTTTTCTCACAACTTATTACACGTTTTTTATTATATTTTGTTTATGAGATGAGTTAGAGTTGGATATTATGCCTAGTGGACTAATATGCATTGAATGCAAGATTGAAGGATAAAATCAAGGAATTTTGGAAAATACTAATGTTAAAACTCGAATGGGACAAGGGAGAGGGATTCCCCATTCGAATATTCCTCCATCCATCACACCAGCTTGGAGTGCAAGCAACCAAGCCATGAGGATTAGAAGATAGTCGAACAAGTGAGAGACAAAGAGCTAATTTATCTCAAGTTCAGGAGCCGAGCCTTCCTAATCTTAAGGAAGTCGTTTAGTTGTATAAGTACAGAGGCGTAGAGCGTCATTAGGATTCAAATTTTTGCTACAAAAAAGTAAGCTATTTTCGAGCTCCAAACTTGTGAAAGTTTTATTGATGTAATTTTATGTTTTGGTAATAAGAATGAGTTTTGTTTTGAGCTAGCACTGAGTTAACTTAGAGGGCTAAAGCTCTTGGGTTAGGGCCCAACCCTAGAAGCCAAGGATCCTCTTTCTTGTATCTTTATGTTTAGATTAGTCTCATAGCTTCATTGTTAATTTGCTTTTAGATGTGTTTTCATTGCAAGTAGTGTAGATTGGAATGGTTGTTTATTAGTTTGCTTCCATTTGTGCCTTACTTCAATAGTAGGTTAGCAAGGATAAAATTAGTACCACAAGGTTTTCAGTGGGTGTCTTGGCCTCATTTCCTCCCTTTGGGATCATGATTTGAGGAAGGGACCCTTATGTAGCCTCAAAAACACAGATTTCTATTTCTTGCATAAGCTTTAGAGGTTACTATATTTAAGTTAGCATTTGATCAATTTTCCAAAGTAGGATTTCATTTCTATCTCTTCTATCTTCACTCTTTTAGTAGAACTCATCCATGTTTTCATTAATTTCAGAAACTTTCCTCATGCATAATGTAGGTAGTTAGTTCATTAATTATGCTTTTCTAGCTTATGGGAATGCTTCTTTTTTTCATAGCTTTATGGGAATTATACATGTTTTATGCACAACAGGTGCTTCAGGAGGAGACAAATACTTCATAGCCTACAACCACCTTCCACTCCATCCACCATAGTCATTCCTTGTTTTCACCA
This sequence comes from Pinus tabuliformis, assembly GCA_031772625.1. NCBI lineage: Eukaryota > Viridiplantae > Streptophyta > Pinopsida > Pinales > Pinaceae > Pinus > Pinus tabuliformis. Next base: position 722,890,655 of record CM062819.1, read on the forward strand.
TCCCCTTCACTAGTTTTCATCATTTTTCATAGAAATTCGTCTAAGCACATTGAGAAAATCCAACCATCCTCTATCTTTGTTGTTGATTTATGATTGATCCTAGACCTTTCCTCACTTCATTCCACCCATCTACCACATTCCTTAAGCCTTGCATCACCACCAACACCTTCCATTTTTCTCTCGGTTGTATCTTGTAGGTTTACAGGGAATCCTGTACGTTTCTAGTACATTCTGTAGGTTTTCCTAAAAGGGCCTGTTTTGAGGCCGAATTGAGGGAAAACCTTTAGGAAGTCACCAAAAGCCTCCCAAGGGTCTCCCACACCATCCAACCATCTACTAACCCTTCCAGCCATCCTCCAACATCTTTAATTCACCTGCCACATCACCAAAAGAAGTTAGTTTGCATACTTGATTTTGCATGAAAAGACAAAAAGACAAAAACAAATTTATTTCAATCCCTTTACTTGCACATTAGTGATGTTTGATGCTTCTTTCTTCCACGTTTAGATAGTAGCATTTGGTTCATGATAATTTAGAATTATTTCAAAGCATAGTTTCTTGGCAGTTAGTTAGGAAATGGTGTGATTTAGCATTGTATTTTGGTCTTTTCCATTATTACAGTAGGGATCTCCCTTAGCGCAGATTTCCCTTTCTTCCATCAAAACACCAAGCTTCTTCTTCCATAGAAGTCTGGCTTGAAAGCCCCAGTGGTCTCTCACCAGCTGAAACGTGACAAAAGGTAGAACCATCACTGTTACTTGTGTATACAACACTGTCACCTCCAAGTTTGTATGAACCCTGGGTTGATAAATTAAAGTTGGTAGCCCAAGAGTTGTGGCATTCTTGCTGCAATACTGGCGCTCATCACTTTTTGGTGCCATTTCCAGGGAGGTGTCTGAGTAATACGTAAATACTACTTCTTTCTTCTATTTCTGTGTCTCGAATATTCTGCCATTAGTTTATTTATGCAAAAGTAATCTAGTTTCTTCCTTTTTCATTCTACATTTTCTGCTTTCCTTTCCATTTTGCAAGCAAGATTTCAATTCAGCAAGTAGTTTTTCACTCTGTTAGTATTTTTCATTTAATCAACAATTTCAATTCTACAAAGTACTTTCTAGGTTTGAAAAAAACACAAAACCCAACCCAAAAACATTTCCTTTCATGCCTCGTAGGAATAAGAATAAATTAGGGAATTTTTTTGCCAAATACCCCCACTGCATCAAACAACCAACCTTCCCTCTTCTTCGGTGGATGTGAACTAGAGGAACCCTTAGGTGAGCAACCTGACATATTTGAAGAACCTACAGGCGAAGAAGAAGAAGAAGAACTCATTCCTGCTGAACCAATGGATGAAAATAGAAATGACAGAGAGAATAGAGAGAGTTGAGGGTGCCTTCCTAACGAGGGAAACGAATTGGGACACTAAGATGAAAAATATAAGCCCCTCTTCCCTGTCCCATTTCCATGGCTTGACCACAAAAGGCTCCGACACTTTCCTATTTGAGTTTGTTGTTATATGCCAAACCTATGACTATACAGATTATGAGTAGGATTTAAAACTATTTCCATCTACCCTCAAGGATGAAACATTTAGTTCATGGGTTTACCTGGGGATAGCATCAAAACTTGGGCTCAGATGTGGCAAGCCTTTAACAACAAGTATCGAGACTATTGTCGGTCAAAGGATACTAAAGACAAAATTTTTAGGATGACCATAGGCAATGATCAATCCATAGAGGATTACAAAGAAAGATTCCAGCTTAGTTACAAAAGGGCCAGGTGCACACTTGACCCTAAGTCACTAAAGTTGGTCCTGTTTAAGGGAGTAATGGAAGATATTTTGGATACCCTACACTTGTTAGCAGGAGGAGATATCTACCAATTACCCTATGAGGATATCAAGGATGTCTTCAGTTCTAGGGCTACTAGGAAAAAGGGTAGGGATAGTCAACCTATGGTCAGTACATCCTCTTCCAACTCATCCATTAAGGGTGAAATTGGAAACATGTTGGAAGATTTCAAAAGTGAGATGATGCAAACCCTTGCCTTGCAAATGGGCACTGTGCACATTAAGAGAAAGCGGGAGGAAGCAGAGAAAGCCTTGGGCATTTTTAGTCCTATATGCACTAGAAGGCATCCTAGGAATGAATTTCCATTGAATTATACTGAAATTTGGTCAGTTTGTGAAGAAAACCACTCCACAGACAAGTTCGCTTCTTTTCCTGGACTCAAAGTTGTATATCAAGGAGCTGAAGGGGTCACTGAGAAGCTCTACTACATAAACCAAAGGAGACCTCATGGGCCTAGACCATACTAGCAGGGCATGCAAAGGTCATCCCATGCATATTACAACCCCAACCAAAGAACAACCATACCTTCTTAGGGACTCCCTACTCATCCTTCCTAGTCTACACCCCCTCCTATGTCCTTTGCATCTTAGTATCACTCCCACCTAGCTAGCCAATCATTTCAACCATATGCTCCACCACAACCTCAGTGGAATGCACCACCCCAAGGGTGGAGGCCCCAATACAACAATGCTCTAGATTTATTACCTCCACCACCTACCCAACCACAACTGCTACACTATGCTCCACCTAAGCAACCCTAGATTCCTACCTGGCCAAATCTGAAGCCGAACAACAGACAACCTCAACAAGTATACTGTGGCGAGACATCATATCCATCTTATGTTGTGGAAATATAGGAGATTAACCATAGATCTGGGAGAGTTCTCCTAGATAACCAACCTCCACCTCCACCGAGGGAGTGATGAGCACTAGTATTGCAGCAAGGACACTGCAACTCCTGGGCTACCAGCTTTACTTATGAACCCGAGGTTCGTACAAACTTGGAGGTGATAGTGCTATATGCACAAGTAAAATTGAAGGTCCTTCCTATTGTTTATGTTCAACCGACGAGAGACCCCAGGGGTTCCAAGATAGACTTCTATAGAGTTAGAAGAAGCTTGATTCTTTAATGGAAGAAGAGTAAATTTATTCTAAGAGAGCTACTCTACTGCAGTAATGAAGAAAACAACAACATGTAATGCTAAATCACACCATATCCTAATTAACCATTTAAACAGTTATGCTAAGCAGAATTGGTAAATCAACACTAACCTAATGCTGCTATCTAAGTTACAGAAGTAAAGAGCATCAAACCATACTAATGTGTGAGTAAGAAAACTAAACTAAATCGATTTTCTTTGGTAAAATCAAGCGTGCAATTTAATTGTTCTTGTGGATGTGACAGGTGGATGGGAGGTGGTTGAGGATGGCTATAAGCTTTAGGGAGTGATTGGATGGTGTGGAAGGACCCTAGAAGGCATTTTGTGACTTCCTAGAGGCTCCCCATCAATTTGGCCTCAAAATAGGTTGTTTCAGGAAAACCTATAGGATGTACAAGAAACCTACAGGATACAGCTGAGAGCTAATTGTGAGGTGTTGGAGGTGTTAGGAAGCTTGGAAAGGGTGTGTGATGAGTGGGATAGGGAGTTAGAAGTTCTAGGAACACTCATGAGTCAATATCCAAGAGAAGAGATGGCTAGATTCACTCAATGTTTCTAGGGGAATTCCAATAAAAAAGGACAAAAAAACTAGTGAGGGTGATGGTGGAACACGAAATGGTTGAGGCAGATGAGGTGGAAGATGGATGCTGGTGATGGAGTCTAGACCTCCTCCTGAAGTACCTGCAATGCTTAAAATGTGTGTCTTCCAATACTTATGCAACAAGATACATTCTCATAAACTATAAAAACATGAACCAATTGCCCATATTATGCATGAAGAAAGTGCTGAAGGGAACGAGAACATGAGTGAGATCTTATCGTAGAAAGAGAGTGATGGAAAAAGATGACAGTGCAATGAACCAAGTACTCAATCAAGATAGCAAACTCCAAAGCTCATGCAAGAACTAGAAATATATGTTTTTGGGGTTGCTGAAGGGTCTCTTCCTCAAGTTACAGTCCTAGAGGGAGGAGGTGACGCTGAGACACCTGCTGACAACCTTACGGTGATATTTTTCTCCTTGCTAACCTACTAATTGAAAGAAGGCACAAATAGAAGCAAAATAAAATACAACCAATCTACTTTATGATGTTGTAATGGAAATGTAGCTACTTCATCAAATGAACAATTAAACCATGAATCTATGCTAGCATACATGTACAATAAAGAGGAGCCTTGGCTACTAGGGTTGGGACCTAACCCAAGTGCTTCAGTCCTCTGAGTTAGCTCAGGCCTGCTCAAAACAAAACTCATTCTTATTATCAAAACCATGGATTACATCAGAAATTGTCACAAGTCTTGCAGCTTGAAAATAGAGTAGAGTTTGACAATCAAAAACCCGAATCCTACTGAGGTCCCAGGCCTCTCTACTTATACATCTGAAGTCTCCATTTACTTCCTTTAAATTAGGGAGTCTAGTCTACCAAACTCGAGATAAATTGGTGCTTTGTCTTTCACTTTCTCGACTACCTTCTAGTCCTCATTGTAGGTTTTAACCTCGTACAAAAATTACCTGCATACTAATTCTAAAACATAGAAAATAAACAATGTGAGAGCATAACACATAAAACACATATACACAGATATTTTCCCGTGGATCCCAAAACTAAGACTACCAGCTTGATTTTTCATTATGTTCCTTTCAATGTTACAATACATATTTATACATGCCGAAGCATCCAATACCATGGACCGAAAACCATTGCTTCGAAAACTATGTGCGAAAAATCATGCACAAAACCATAGGTAGGTCCACCTAACCTAATATAGGGTCCAAAAACAAAATTTTCTGGGGCGCTGCCCTAGACCCCATAGAGTGGGGTTACGTGCACCCCTCAAACCCCCTGTGAAGCACCCCCGCTATGTAATCGATGCAACAAAGGGGGGGCTTCAGCCCCCTTCTAACCCCCCGGTTAACTACGTGGGCTAGTCGTGGAAAGAATATAACACAACCCAACATTCTCCCACTTGTTGTTTTCTTTCCATAGGGGCCCACAAGAGAGCTTAGTCATTTATCCAGCCTTGCAACACCCATTATTTCTCTACACCAAGAGAACTTCTCAGAGCTCACAGATTTTGTGAATGCATCTGCAGTATTCTTCAAAGTGTCCACCTTTACTAGTAACACCTTTTTGTCTTCTATAACATCCCTCACAAAGTGATACTGAACATCAATGTGCTTTGTCTTTGAATGATAAGTAGGGTTCTTTTCCAAGAAAATTGCACTTTGGCTGTCACAGTCTATCCTTATAGCTCCCTGTACTAACCCCATACTTGAACACAATCTATGCAACCAAATTACTTCCTTGCTTGCATGAGTGCCTGCCATGTATTCTGCCTCTATAGTTGATGGTGCCACTACAGATTATTTCTTACTCATCCAACTGACTGCACCTCCAAACAGGTTAAACACATACCCACTTGTAGATCTTCTCTAATCCAAATCTCCAGCCCAGTCTGCATCAACAAAGCCACAAATATCCAACACTCTGTCCAATCTTGGTCTTCCTTGATAGTACAAACCATAATCACTAGTGCCATGCAAATACTTGAAAACCCACTTCACTGTTGTCCAGTGCTCCTTCCCTGGTTTTGACATAAACCTGCTCAATACTCCCACTGTATGTGCAATGTTTGGTCTAGTACATACCATTGCATAGATCAGGCTACCGATTGCACTTGCATATGGAGCATAGGACATGTCCTCTTCCTCTTCTTGTGTCTTGGGACACTATTCAACAGATAACCTCACACCTACAGGAATAGGAACCTTCATTGGTTTACTATCCTGCATATTAAACCTCTGTAGTATTGTATCGACATATTTCCTCTGGTTTAACCAAAGCTTCCTCTTTTCTTGGTCTCTTTTAATTTCCATGCCCAAAATATAGTTTGCAGCACCAAGATCTTTCATGTCGAATTTAGAGGAGAATTTGGTCTTCAAATCCTAGATATTTTATTTATCACTTCTAGCCAGCAACATATCATCCACATACAAGACCAGATAAATAACACAGTCACCAATTAATTTAAAATACACACAGTGATCTTCTTTGCTTCTGGTGAAGCCAAGTCCCCATATAAATGTATCAAATTTTTGATACCACATCCTTGGTGATTTTTTTAACCCATACATAGACTTCTTTAATTTGCATACTAGTTCTTTCTTACCCTTCACGGAAAATCCTTCGGGTTGCTTCATGTAGATCTCTTCTTTTAGATCCCCATGAAGAAATGTTTTCTTCACATCCATCTATTCCACCTCAAAATCAAAAGCAGCATGAACAGATAAAAGTAATCTAATAGAAGCTACCTTGGCAACAGGAGAATAAATATCACCAAAATCAATTCTCAGCACCTGGGAATAACCTTTTGCTACCAAACGAGCTTTGTATTTCTCCACCTTTCCTTTTGCATTTGTATTCTTCTTGAACACCCATTTACTGCCAATGGGTTTCCTTCCAGCCGACAACTCCACTAGATCTCGAGCCTCATTTTTGTGCAACTATGTCATTTCATCAACCATGGCTTCTTTCCAGACTTTTCCATCCTCTGAATCTACTTCTTCCTTCACAGTTCCGGGATCATCATCAATAACAAATAAATAAAAATTTGAACAAAAATTATATGGACTATACCTTTCCAGCTTCCTTCTTTCTCGAACTGATCTTCTCACACCCGTAGTTTGTTGCTCTTCATCTTCTGATTCCTCCTCTGCTATAGAGTTTGATTCTTCCTCCTTAAGCTCAAAATATATCTTCTTAGGTTCTTTAGTTGGACTTCATGTTTAATAACATCTTTCACCTCTTTGAACAGCACATCTTAGCTGTACACAACCTTCGTTATTATTGGGTTCCAAAGCTTATAACCCTTTAAACCATCTTTATACCGAATAAAGATGCACTTTTTAGATTTACTATCCAAATTGGTTCTTTTATCCTTTGGAACATGTACATATGCATCACATCCAAATATCCTCAGATGTGAAAGAGAAGGTTTCTTACTAATCCATACCTCTTGTGGAGTCTTATCTTCCAATGCCGATGAAGGTGATCTGTTGACCAGGTAACATGCAGTCTCCACCACCTCTACCCATAATTCTTGTCCTAGCCTGGCATCACTGAGCATGCTTCTTTCCCTTTCCATCAATGTCTTATTCATTCTTTCTACAAGTCCATTTTGCTGACGTGTATATGGAGTAGTCTTCCATCATGCTATGGCACACTTCTTGCAGAATTTTTCAAATTCCTTACTACAAAACTCTCCATCATTATCTGTCCTGAGCACCTTTTTCTTCTTCTCTGTCTAATTTTCCACCAGAGCCTTAAATTCTTTAAACTTGTCAAAGACTTTAGATTTCTTATTAAGGAAATACATCCATGTATTCCTTGAGAATTCATCTACAAATGATACATAGTACACAGACTTACCTAGTGATGGAACCTTCATAGGTCCAAACACATCACTGTGCACAAGCTCTAATATATGTTTCGCCCTCTTACCACTAGAGGGGAAACTCACCTGATTCTACTTCCCATATACACAATTTCCACAGAAATCAAAATCCAGAGAGTTATTACTCATACCTTCTACCATACATTTACCATGAAGTACTCAAAGGCCCTTCTCTCTAATATGTCCAAGCATTTGATGCCACAGCATAGTCTTCTCTCCAGATACCATTATATTTTCTACTCCACTTTCAGGAACCACAGAACTGTTACACCCATCAATAATAGTGCTACATTGTAGCTTGTACAGAGTTCCAATTCGAACTCCCCACATCAATACTAGTGCTCCTGAACCATCTTGCAGGTATCCTTCTCAAACACTGTTTTTACACCTGCATCATCCAGCTTGCCTACAGAAATCAGTTTTTGGCTAATGCAGGAATATGCAGAACACCCCGAAGTGTTCTAACCCTTCCACCTTGCAACTTCAACTTTACTTTTCCACAAACAATGATTCTAGCCTTCCTGTCATCCCCCAAGCAGACATCACCACCATCATATTTCTCATACTCACAAAACCACTCTCTATGGGTATTGAAGTGAAAGGATGCACTTGAGTCAATCAATCATGCCTCATGATCTACATGTGTACTTGAAGAAGCCAATTACACATCCCCACCTTCATCTGAGGTGGTTTTCACCTCTGCAGAAGGAGCATCATCAGATCCCTTTCCTTTATCAGGAGCTTTAAATTTATAGTCCCTTTGGAAGTGCCCTTCCTTTCCGTATTTCCAGCACACTACCTTAACAGGTTTTCCTAGAGAATTAGATCTCCCTCTAGATTTAGATCTCCCACTCAATAACTTATTTTTGTTTCTATTCTGGGACCGTCCTCATACGGACAAGGAATCACCATTATGGCTTTCCATATTTTTCCATCTCATCTGCTCCTTCAGCAAGGATCAAACTATTTCATCAAATTGCAAGGTAGTTGCATTGCTACCTATTGCAATAACCAGACTATCCCACGAATCTGGTAGAGAACACAACAAATTGATGCACTTACCTTCATCTGATATTTTAATATCAATAGATAATAACAAACTTATCACAGTATTAAATTCGTTCAAGTGCTCTGTCACTGAGTATCCATATTTCATCCTCAAGTTACACAGCTTTTTCCGTAAGAACAATTTATTCACCAGAGACTTAGATTGGTACAAAGTCCCTAACTTTTCGCACAAAGCCTTCACCGTAGCTTCCCCTGATACATTCAACAATACTAAATCTAAGATACACAATCGTACTGTGCTCTTTTCCTTCCGATCCAACTTCTTCCATTCTTCATCGGACACTCCAGTTGGTTTAGTACCCAAATCTACCATGAGCCACTGATCTTATCCACTAATAGATCCTCCATCTTGAGTTTCGACAACTCAAAACTCTGACCATTAAATTTTTTGATCCCTATCTTTCCACTGCTCGCCATATTCTTTCACCATCAGAATAGATCTTATAGATCTCCCACTGAACATGGTCTACCATAGGCCCAAGAAAAACAACTCTAATACCAAATGTAGGTTTTAACCCCGTACTAAAATTACCTGCATACGAATTCTAAAACATAGAAAATAAACAATGCAAGAGCATAACACATAAAACAAATATACACAGAGATTTTCCCATAGATCCCAAAACCAGGACTGCTAGCTTTATTTTTCATTATGTTCCTTTCAATGTTATAATACATATTTATCCATGCCGAAGCATCCAATACCATGGACCAAAAACCATCGCATCCAAAACCATGTGCGAAAAATCATGCACAAAACCATAGGTAAATCTGCCCAACCTAATATAGGGTCCAAAAAAAAATTCCTAGGGCGCTGCCCTAGACCCCATAGAGTGGGGTTACCTGCACCCCCCAAACCCCCTGTGACCCCCCCACCCCCGCTACACAATCGGTGTAATGAAATGGTGGCTTTGCTCCCCTTCTAACCCCGCGGTTAACTATGTGGGCTAGTCATCGAAAGAATATAACACAACCCAACGCTCATGATTTGGCTGTTTGTGCTCCGAGCTAATGGAGGAATATTTGAATGGAAGGGTAATAAATGAAGAGGATTTACCTCCTATAATTCCTCTCCCTTGTCCCATTTGAGTTTTGACCAAGGTCTTTGCCAAAATTCCTTGCTTTTATCCATTAATCCTGCATTAAATGCACATTATACCACAAAGCAAAATATCCAACTCTAACTCATCTCATGAATGAAATATAATCAAAAGTATTAAATAAGTTGTGAGAATAGTTGGTTTGACTAAGCTAGGAGATGAATTAAGGCCCATATAATTACCCAATGGTGAGACTCATCATCACCCCCTATTGAAAGTTTTGCTCATCCTCTGAGCAACTTAGTCAATGTCCATGTCCTTCATGGTTCTAGTAGCCTCTCTGGCATCTGATGCTGTTATAGACATATTTGGGCACATCAACCCCAAACTTATATGTTGATGTACTAGGGCTCATCAACCCCTAAAAGAGTTGTTTTATACCCTAAAGGAACTTAGTCATTTGAATACATCATTCCCCAAAAGTTCCATCTCAGAAATCATCCAGAAAGTGCCTAAACTGAACCATACTGACTGCTACACTGGCAAAGTGCTATACATACTGATTGCTACACTCTCAAAGTGCGACGCATACTATTTAGGCCTTCTATAGGGTGCGATGGGAAAGGATGGACAAAATTTCGGGACAGTTTGTTAGTTGATTGCTCATGGAATCTTCTAGAAACTTCCCCTATGCCACTTGCCTCTCTGAATTCCTCCAAAGATGACCAAGGGAACTAGGAAACCATCTCCAATTCCCCTCTCCTGTGGAACCAATTGTAACAAGTGGAATGACACTAATCAAACTCCATGGATGACTCACACTCTTGCAAACATCTATAAAAGGATCTCCCATTCAAGAGATCAAAAGGTTGAATTGTTGTGAATTGCAAGTAAGTGTTGTTAGTTTGAGTATTAAGGAGAGAGCATTGTATTCTTGTTGGTGTTTTCTTGCTAATTCATGAGGTGAAGAAGGATTGATGTTGGGAGGATGGCGCTGGATCAGACAACTGGGTTGTAATTCTCCTTATTATTAATAAAGTTCTTCAAGATTTTTCCCAATTGATTATATAATTGTGAACGCTTTCATTTGTTCATTATATATCTGATTCTATAATGTTTATGCTATAATAGATCATGATGCTTTGGCAGTTCTTTGTTGTTGTACTTGTGCAGGTACTCTCCAAACGTGTTAAGTACGGGGAGGAGTTACTGGATCTGGCAAAGGAGAGAGAGATCATGAAAGGGATCAAGCGAAAGTTCCATGTTGGTTTTCTACTATCTTTCTCTTATCTATTACACATAGGAAAGATCATTGAATTGCTTTAAACTGTTGTTTCTAGGGTAGCTGCCAAACCTAGAGGGTTAGTCATTCAACAAGACACTAATTTTCCTAGAAACAAATTGGTGACTCCGCTGGGGAATGAACAGATGTTTGTTTGTTGTTATTGTTTGTTTTATGTTCAATTTGATAAACTATAGACAGAGTCTGAAGCCAGCCAGGTAGCTTTCGAACTGCTCTTGCTTTGCAATTGCATAGTAGATGAATTCTACTTCAGTCAATCTTTGTTTTAGTTTATGAATTAAACATTTGACTTGCAAGCACATCTAGATGCCCTTTTTGGTAGCTTAGTAACCTCTCAAGACATTCCATCATACTTTGCTCATTATTTTTCATCAAAACCAAGTTTGATTTCATTGAAAACTTCTCCACATTTGAGCCAAAAACCTTTTCAGTTGCACTCCCTAGACCATCGCACTGTCTTCCACTATGTTCTAGTATGAATCCCACCTCCCGAGTGTAGAAAGTGTGATGCATATTATTTTCTGTGAAGCCTAGGTGCGATTATTGACTAAACTCTTTTTCCATCTAGAAATTGAGGGTTTTTTATTTGTTTTCAGTTTTGTTTGGTTATTTCACTGCTTATGAACAATGCCTCTTTACTAATGCTTACTTGCATCACTTAGATCAGCCTCAGTTACATTAGGATTAGAGAATGTTTTTGTGTGTTTGTTCCTCATTTACAATCCTTTGTCGAAAAGTTGTTTTAGTCGATTTGTCGCTTTGATACAAAAAGTTTCGTAATTGTCATTTTTTTGTCGAAAAGAGAAGTTTTGTAAATTCTTCCTTCCCTTGATAATCGATTAAACTTTTGTTGATGCATTTGATTTGATTTGTGTACATTCAAAGTGTCGTAAGCTTTTTTATTCAAAATTGAAAGTGCCATTTTGAGTCTTCCTTTCTCTCCTTGAAGAAAAATTGTCAAAAATAATCATTTTGAGTGAAATATTTTGAGTCATTGCTGCGTTTAGTTTTCCTTTTTGAATCATTCACATTAAGGAGAACTGAAAACAAATACATGCATTTTCATTTTAGCATATTTTGGCTTGTGAATTCTTGATAGTAATATCTATGGAAATTGCATTAGGTGTGCTCATTGCTCTTTGTCAAAGATCTGATTGCTCTATCCTTTACTAGTTAAGGTTTTCATCATTCAAACTAGATCAAAAGTTTGTTTATCATGATAATTTCATTTTAGGAATTGCGAACATACATTATGTGGTGAACCTTCAAAGGCAAATTTTAAAGAATATCAACTTAAAATTAACCTGAATGAGCTTAACAATGCTTTGGAATCTAACGCAACACATTTAGAAGTCTAGGCTAGAGACGTGTTCAGGCGTCAGTAAACCTAGTGGCTATCATTTTCATTGAAGGTTGGGTGATTCCTCCTCTTTGATATGACAAGTGCTAGCATGGACTTGTGCTCCCTGTATCATTGTGTATATATTTGGAGACCCCACTAGGCTTAAATCATTTATCCATAGGAAATCGAGTTTGCTACCTTATCGATCGTAATGCACTGAACACAGCATTCGGGAAGATTGACTTTCGTACGTATTCCTTGGTAATTTCTCTTTAATTTATCGCCAAGGTGTATATTTCAGTTTTACGATTGATCTGGTAAACCTTTTTGTCTAGATTCTCCAGAATAGTCACTTTCATTCCTTTTCGACTCCTTAAAAGAAAAGGTTCATCTGAGCACTTGTCCTTTCAGGCTTATTAAAAATCGAAGGCGACTAGAGTCATCTTTAGCTTTTTCTTGACTCTTTAAAACTTAAAAAGCAAAGCTGTGTCCAAGTGTCGTTAAAATTAATTGACCGCGAATAACATCCCTATTCCTTAGTTGATCTTAGGTTGAAACATATAGCGACAAATCCAGAGACCACCAATCTAGGAATCCCTTTTGATGGGAATCCTAGTCTTTTTCCTTCTCTCGAAAATATTGGTGCTCCTTATATGGCTACATTGTCCCTTTCGGGATTTACCATTGGCTTGCCAGTATGGTTGTTTTCAACCTCCTTGGCTCAAAATGTCATGATTTCTCCATAATCGAGTACACCTCCAATTGGACAAAATCAACCTCCAGTTGATCCTAAAGTTGATCCTTTGCCTTCTTCCTCGTTTGTTTCTCCCTCCCCCTCTTCCTCTTCGCTTGGTGAAAGTATTGGTACTAGTAACTATGTGGCTAAGAAGAAGAAGAAAGGGAAGAAGAAGAAGAAGAAGAAGCCAATTCAACAAGGGGGCAACCAAGCAACCATTGCTTTGAATGCAACATATGATGAAAATCCATCTGTTAAGCCTCAAAAATTAAAATATCCATGCAAATTTTGTGCGGGAGACCATCTTCTTCGAAGTTGTCCTGATATTCCTCAAATCTTAGAAGAATGGTCTTCACGTTCACATCATTCTGTGTCATCAACCTATGGAGATCATGTTGGTGACACACCATCAACTAGTGATAGTAAAGTTCATGGAAAGAAAGGAAACATTAAGTTTCCATGTAGGTTATGTAAAGGGAATCACCCCATTTACCTTTTTCCCTATCTGGATGAAGCCAAGAAAGTGTTGGATAACCGTCCTGCTTCACCGCAGTGACTTCCATCTGGTTACAAGAAACTCTCCCTAAATCCTTCACTAGTTGATGAATCGACTGACCAAAATCAATCGTCAGTCGAAACCACTCTCTCTGAAAGTGAATCCTACGAGTCTATACCCGATCCAAATCAACAGGTCACAGAAACGGTTGACACGATTTCACCTTCAGTTAATCGTACCTTTCTCGAAGAGAGTGAAAATCATACCACTCAAGTTTTTTTTGTTATCTCAGATTCAAATGAGCTTGGGGGTAGTCCACCTGTTCCATCAAGACAGAAGAAAAATCCTCCAGTTCTCGTAACTCAAGGGGTTAATTCTCTCGTTTCTACGGTACCCCCTCCAAGTAGTCTAGTCACTTCCTTTGATTGGAATTGACTGGCAGGATCCCGCCTTCCTTCTTATGTGCCTTTCCAGATCATAGTACAAGTTTGTAAAATGATTGTATCTGGCACTATTATAGATGAAGGTGCATCAATGAGTATCCTTTCGTCAACTGCTTAGCAAGCGCTTGGTTCGCCACCGCTTGTGCCAGTTACACAAAATCTGTTGGGCTTTAGCAGTGGAACCAGTCAACCATGAGGGATCCTCCCTTAGTTACCTATTACTTTGGGAGGAAAAACCATTTATCTGAACATGATGGTAGTCCCAAGCCTATTAGATTACAATTTTCTTCTTGGGCGTGACTATGTTTATGGCATGGGAGCTATTGTTTCAACAATCTTTCGAGTTATTTGTTTCCCGTATGAAGGAAGAATTGTCATCGTTGACCATCTTTCATTTCCCAGTCCAAATATAGCTCCTAGTCAACCATCATCCCTAAATAGTCCATTTATACCAATGGTATCATCCCCACCATGGGTTAATTATGTGGAAACCAGTTCCATACCTACATCGACTGATGATCAATTCAGTGATGTTTTACATCATGTACTGGGGGCATTGGAACTAGATCTCTCCTTCATGACCACCTATGAGTTGTGATTGAGCTCCGAGGATAGTTCATTGTCTTGTGTCAACCTCGTTAAAAAATGGAACAAGGGTCTCCGAGGATAGTTCGTTGTCTTGTGTCAACCTCGTTCAAAAATGAAACAAGGTCCCAAGTTCCAAGTTGAGTCTCTGATTAGATCTCCTAAAATCCCAGTTGAGTGTTTAAATTGATCTCATAAAAGAACCTTCATTCCATCCACTTGATAGCCATGAGTAGTCTACTTAGGTGAATGAAATGAAGCTTGGGGGGCATGCACCTAGTGGTAAAGATAAGTTTCCCTATAGGTTAAGTGAAGGGAATCACCCCATTCACCTTTCTCTATTTGGATGAAGCCAAAGAGGTGTTGGATAACCGTCCTGCTGCATTGCAGTGACTTCCATCTAGTTACAGGAGACTCTCCCTTTTATCATGCTGGGGACATGCAAACCATATCCAAGCATAGTTTGTTGTTTCAAGCTTGTGTAAACATGAAACTAAATCCAAGCATAGTTCCCTATGGTTCAAGCTTATCTAAAAATGAACCCATTTTCAATTTTTTTAACCCTCGTGATTGCCATTTTATCAGCCTCTTTCATCAGATGAGCCTTGGTCGTTTTCATCCCATCGCCACCATCTCTTCGGCTAATCATACGCCTTCACTTGGTTGTTTTACCTTTTTTGAGGAACAGTTGCAATGGGTGGTCCTATTAGTCAGCCTCTTCTCATAAATCAACATGTTTTAAGAAGTTCCAACATCATCGGGACTAGTTGCTACCCTAGACACCACTCGTTCCTCAAAGTGGAGTCCTCTTTAAACTCTTTTCGGACTTTCTAAACATGAAAAGATTGTCGAGCACTTGTCTTTTCCCGCTCGTTAAAGTATTGGAAACATCATCCCTCTTGTATTATTTTATCCTTTTTCGGACCTGAGGGATTACTTTACAAAAAAGAACTTATAGAGTTTTCTTTTCATCTCTTTTCAAAATCTATAAACATGAAAAGGGTTGAGTTATCCTTTTCATTAAACTCATTAAAATAATAGTGACAAATTTTTCCATATAGACAATATCGAGTTTCACTGTCACTAGACTCGTTAAAACATCAATAGTGACGCGTTTGCCCGAAGGGTGAATTATAGAACAAGCATATGTTATCCTCCTCAAGCTTGACAAAAATAAAGAGGTACTGGTCAGCAATGACTGGGGGAAAAGGGAAAAATATTAAAGAATTTATGGTAGCAAGTCGCTCTTGAACATGAAACTTTCACTTCATCTCCATGCCTGAGTTGGGTTGGGTTATTACATTCATCGGTCATCATACCATTGGTCATTCATACCATCCATCTTTTGGGGTTAACACTACCAATTCATCTCAGTGTCACCAACATGTTCAAGAGAAGTCTTCCAGTTAAATGTCCTATACATTACAATACCTCCAACCTTCATTTTTTCATTACCGCCATTCCTAAACCTTGTGTCGTCGGTTCATTTTCACCTCTAGAAATCATTTGCTTTGTTTCGTGTCATAGATGTGGGATACATCAAGGCCCTCCTACGACGAGTCACTTCTTGTCGACATTAGCTCATTATCCAAGAAGTTGACTTAGAAACACCCTTCTAGTGCTTTGAAGCTTGTTTACATCAATGGAAAGTTTCTCACTTCTCGCGAAAGGTTGACATCAATGGCCTTCGACTGAAAGATTTTCCATGGTGTTCGACATCGGATCATGTATTCACACCATGTGAATTGTATTGTAGTACCTTGAGGATCATTATCATTATCGGTGATTCCTCTTGTGTCTGTTAACAACTCACATCATTGGTTGGTAATCAAGCGATGTCTTTCCATGTTCAACTTTAGAACATCTTTTCACATGGTTTGACTAGTACATCGAGCGAATATTGAATGAGTTTGAAGACCCCTGATCTAGTTTCATCCATCCAAGCTATGATATCTTCAGGTATACAAAAACATCAAATGTACAAAGGCTCTACACAGATGGTCATCCTAAACATGGATTGCGACTTTATATCTGTAGAATCACGAGTCTGTATCTGCAGACGACTATCTGATCTATGTACATGAAATGAAAATTTATAAAGCTGAGCATGGGAATGCCTCCCTCAGCTAAATCATGAAAAATCATATTATGATGATGTATTGTATTGTAACTTATGTAGGCCACCTTCCAATTCAAAACTTTGGATCCTCATGATAAAGCATTTCACCCGACATGAACATTTACAACCTCATGCTTTACGGGGCAACTGTTATAGACATATTTGTGCGCATCAAACCCAACCTTATATGTCGATGTACTAGGTTTCATAAACCCCTAAAAGAGTTGTTTTATACCCTAAAGGAGCTTAGTCATCTGAATACATCATTCCCAAAAAGTTCCATCTCAGAAATCATCCAAAAAGTGCCTAAACTGAACCATACTAACTGCTACACTGGCAAAGTGCGATGCATACTGACTGCTACACTGTCAAAGTGCGATGCATACTATTTAGGCCTTCTATAGGGTGCGATGGGGGAGGATGGACAAAATTTCGGGACATTTTGTTAGTTGATTGCTCATGGAATCTTCTAGAAACTTCCCCTATACCACTTGCCTGCCTGAATTCACCCAAGGATGTCCAAAGGAACTAGGAAACCATCTCCAGTTCCCATATCTTATGGAACCAATTGTAACAAGTGGAATGACACTAATAAAACTCCATGGATGACTCACACCATTGAAAACATCTATAAAATGATCTCCCATTCAAGAGATCAAAAGGCTGGATTGTTGTGAATTGCAAGTAAGTGATGTTAGTTTGAGTATTGAGGAGAGAGCATTGTATTCTTGTTGGTGTGTTCTTGATAATTCATGAGGTGAAGAAAGATTGATGCTGGGAGGATGGTGCTAGATCAGACAATTGGGTTGTAATTCTCCTTATTATTAATAAAGTTCTTCAGGATTTTTCCCAATTGATTGTGTAATTGTGAATGTTGTCATTTGTTCATTATATATCTTATTCTATAATGTTTATGTTGTAATAGATCACGATGATTTGACAATTGTTTGTTGTTTTACTTATGCAGGTACTCTCCAAGTGTGTTAAGTATGGGGTGGAGTTACTGGATCTACCAAAGGAGAGAGAGATCAGGCAAGGGATCAAGCGAAAGTTCTAGGTTGGTTTTCTACTATCTTTCTCTTATCTGTTACACATAGGAAAGATCACTGAATTGCTTTGAACTGTTGTTTCTAGGGTAGTTGCCAAACCTAGAGCGTTAGTCATTCAACAAGACACTAATTTTCCCAGAAACAGATGCCTCTGTTGTGGTCTCTTATTCTCGTTCATAGAAGCATGCTTTCTTTTCTACTTCTTCCCACTGCCTCTTTTCCTCTTCTTCTTTTCTTCCTTCTGTCATCCCTAGCAGTAGTGGTGGACTGAGTTTTAGGCCTATCCAATTGACCTTCAACCTTTTCATCGATTTCTTATACATAGGTGTCCTATTCAGTGCCTCTCTCAACCTTTTAGGGGAGTGGTATTCTCTCATCTTCAAGCTGTGTGGCAGTGTGTTCCATCTCCTTAGGCGGGCATGTATACTATCATCTCCTAGCAGCCTAAACATATCCTCAAATTGTAAAATTTCTTGCTCTTGGGAAGCAAGATATCTAGGTGCCAGGTGAGGATCATTTTCAATCATATTGTGGGTGTTGATTAGGGCCATGGGATTTGATTGTTCAGCTCTGATGAAAAGAGGTTCATTTTGCTCTCTAGCCAATATTATTTTCATCTTTGTAGCTCTTTACCTCTCATTATTCATCCACGATGCCAAAGCCTAATTGTAGGTATCCTATCTTAGCATTAGGATCCCAAACATTCATGTCCATGAGGTCCATGTTGTGCAAGTAGAACTCAGACATTTTGGCCCTATATTCTAGTGTACTTTGATCACAATGATCAATAAACTGCTTGTACTCCTTAAATGGCATGGTGCCCCTTTGTGCTAGTGTTTTAATCTAAAACTGTAGCCATTGTTCTTTGAGGTAAAGAGCATAGGATTTAGCTAGAATCCTACACTGGATGGCCTCCAAGGAGAGGATGGACATACATGCTAGTTGGTTCTCCCTTTCCTGCAGCTATCCCCTCAGCCATACATTTTCCCTCTCAAGTTGATCTCTCATTATTGCTTCTCTATCTCTTAAGCCACTTAGCTGTTTGCCCATTTCTTTGAGCTTCTCTTCCATGTGCCCAATGTCTTCCACCCCTTTTGACTTGGGAATTTGCATCCATCGGTGGGTTCTGGCCCTCTCCTTCTCAAGTTCGAAAAACAATGGGATGGAAAAATTTTGAGGTATCACCCTACCTCCTTCAATAAACTAGTAGTAGGAGTCTAGTTTAGGCTGGGGACTTGGTTCCTTTATTTCAGGGTCTTCCTCTTTTGTTTCTTGCTTCTCCCATACCTTGCTTTCCAATTTTTGTGCTTCCTGTATTTTTTGCAAAGTATCCAGTAGGACTGTTTTTGCTTCTTCTAGGTTTTGCTTTGGATCCTGTAGGATGGCCTTACCCTTTAAGGAAGTTGATCTCGTACTAGGCCTCCTTACATAGGTGATTCGTGACTTAGGGGAAGTTATTTTGTCTCTTGGTGTAGGGGAATCTTCAATCTCAATATTGATTTTTGTTGATCTTTGGTGCTTCCCTTGTTTGATTCTTGTGCTATTTCTTGTTCTAAAATATAGAGGGGTTTGCCTCCTTATTTTCCATTTTTCTTGACTGGGCTATTGAGAGCAGTGAGGGCAGTTGTTGCCTCCCTCTCAGGGGCCTCTGGAGACACCCTAGGTAACTCCTCCTTGTGTTCTTCCCCTTCTGTTTCAATGCCTTCTTCCTCTCTATTTTTCTTATCTTCTTCCTCTTGTTGTTCATCCTCATCTCCATTAGTTTCTTCATTAGTTTCCTCCTCTGTTTTAGCATCATCCTCCTTCTCTTATCCCTCTTCTTCTTCGGCTTCATCATGTTCCTTTGTATTATTTTCTTCTTCATCCATCTCATCCCCATCTAGCTCTGTATCTTCTTCTTCTTGTTTTGCCTCCTCCTCACTGACAGAAGGACTAACATCATAGGTGAGGGTTTTGATGTCATCCTTTGCTGGAAAGTCTCTGAAGACTGACCATGTTATAGGGATCCTAAGGTCTTGGAGGGCTTCCTCAATGAGGATCCTGATTAACCCATCATGTGCCAATTGTTGGGAATTCGCTTCCTTTACTTTGTTGTTGGAGTCTATGAGTGATTGCATCAAGAAATAGGGTATGTTGAGTCTTTGGTGAATTGGTGTCTCTACCCCAAATCTTAATTCTTCAAGGATCCTAAAGTGGTAGCCATAAACAACATTGTATCTACCCTCACATGAGATATACTTGATGAGTTGGTAGCCTACCTCACTCCATGGGTATGGGAGAATGTCCCTCGTTACTCCATTTTTATCCTCTGTGGATTCTTCACCTTCTAAAAATAATTTCCTTTTTTCCACCACACTTTCTATTTTGTCTTCTTTTCTCCATGGAATTCCTAGGGGAAGCGTTGTGACCCTACTCATGAGCACTGGGGTGAGATCTATAGTGAGCCCTCTAACTATAACAGTGGCATGGATTTTGCTATGTGGGCTGAGGGAATGAAAAAATTCTTGAGCCACCTCATCATCATACCCTGTGAATTTTTTGAAAAACCCCATCCAGTTGTGTCTTGTAAAGATTTCAAGCACTTGGGGATGTTGTTGTATCCTCACAGTGTTTGTGGGTTCTCTCTTATTAAACCCCCTTGTCATCTTTCTTGTGAGGCTTGAGGAGAAAATTAGAGGTTTGACACAAAATTTTTGAATTCAGGAGGAAAACAGTGTTTACTGTGTATGTAATTTACCTCCTATAGTTTCTAACTCCACTAGATTTTAGAGCATTTTCTAGTTCATTTACTTAAATGGGGATGGAATTTTAGATCCTACCTCCTTAGAATAGTGGCAGTGGATAATTCCCATGATATCCCATCTTGAAATCTCCTCTGCCTATCTTGTACACTGCCTCTATGTATCCTGTAGACTGCTCCTATAGGAATTCCTGTGCATGCTCCTGTAGAAATTATCTTGCAGAATGATGGATCCTTGCTTTCAGTGGGTGGCCAGAGTTATGAGAGTGACTTGAGTGAGGGAGTTTTGAGGAGGTGGAATGCATGAATGCATGCAAACGATGTTTTATTTCCCTTTATGGTGTTTCGGGGTAAGGTGGTGTGCTGGTAGCAGAGGTACATTTCCATTTTTGGACCATTGGTCCCCACTACCACCTCATCATTTCTTGTCCTCATAATTAGCTACCACCTCGTCGATTTGTAGTTAACCACCTCTTGTCCTACTCCTCCTTTGTCTTTGAGTTGACTACAACCACGTGTGAGAGGACACCCAGTTTTTCATGTGATGAATGAACGAAGGTGGCCAAGTTAACTGGCCCCCTTTTCACTTATAAACAAAATATCTCATAACCCTTACAATGTTTGATCAAATGACGCATATGAGTGAGTGAGATGGATACTTACCCGTGGTCTCAATTCCATGCTGCAGTTGTCGAAGATCAGAGGTGTTGCATTGTTTATTTTCTAAATGGTCATTCTTCTTTTTCCTCTTACTATCTACTAATGGTTTCCTAGCTTTTGCAGGTGTCTTTCATTGAATATTTGATGTTACTATTGCTGTGGATCTCCTGGATCATCCTAGTGAAGACCTATAGCTGATGATTGACATTCTGTGGGATACACTGCTACAAAATTTCCTACAGGATGTCATGTAGGTTCTTCTCCCTTAGAATTTCTTAATCATGTTTGTTGGCTAGGGCTGTGAGGATGGTGCAATGAATGGACAGAGGGAGTATGAGTGTGTGTGGAGCAAGGGACATTCAGGTAATTCTCTTACTCTCCTCTATTTTTCCTTTTTTTTTCTTTTTCCATAACTGGCAGAAACTGATCGCTTTTTGTTTTGGATGTTGATTGCAGGGATGATGATAATGAACGAGGTGAGGTGTTAGATCATGTCTAGGATGAATTTTAGGGACCTACCAACCCTAACAATCACCCTCATATTATTTCCTGTAGGTTTTCAGGGCCACTGTAATTCCTACAGGATCATCTTGTAGGTTTTTAGGGGATCCTATAGGAATACAAGGGATCCTGTAGAAAACACAGTCTATGCATAAATTGATGCAGTGGAGTGGAAAACGATAGAAATGATGGTGTGATGCATGGTAAGGAGTGGAGGAGATCGATAAGTGTGAGTCATGGTTTCCTTTGGATCTTCTTTTTGATTCTTGACTATCTTTCTCGCCCACCTGCAAATAACAATTATATCTTTTTCGCTCTCTCTCTCTCTCTCTTTTTTTAAACACCTAGGTTGCGTCAAAGAGGTTTTCACCTAGATGTTTTCCCTGGCTACCTCAAGGAAGGTTTTCACCCAGGGATCTTCTTATTCTTCTTTCTATTTTTTCTCATCCTTGGGCCACCTCACGAGTTTTTCAACCCAAATATGGGACTCAGGCGTCTCATGGAGGTTTTCACCTGAGTCCTTATTTTTTTCTTACTGACCTGATGAGGGAGGAGATGGAACTTGCTCCACCATCATCACTATTTTATTGATATTGTCAATGAACTCTTGCTTTGATAAAGGCCTCTTGTACATTTTCAATCGGTGTCCATTAACAAGAAATGGAATGGCTTCTTCATCTATAGTTCTGATTTGCACTGAACCATTATCATGGCATCTCTCCACCACATGAGGTCCGAGCCATCTTGTCCTTAGCTTTCCCTTGAAGTCTTTATACCTAGAATCATATAACATGCCCAATCATCCTCTTGTAATTTCTTCTCCTTGATATGTTTATCATGCCAGATCTTCCTCTGAAGCTAAACTATCTCTGTATGTAGGAGGGCCTACATTCTGAATTCATCCAAGCCATTCAATTGGAACAATCTTTCTTTCTGTGCATGACAAAGATCCAAATCTAGTTGGGCTGCCATCCTTAATGTGTTATATTCAAACTCAATGGACAAAAAAGCCTTTTTCCCATAAACCATCTCATAATGTAAATGAAGTGGTGGTCTTCCATGTTGTATTATAGGCCTAGGTGGCCTCAACTAGTCTCTCTGCCCAATCCTTTCTACTGTTGCTCACTACCTTGGTTAAGATGCTTTCCAGTGCCCTATTGGTCACCTCCACTTGCACATTAGCTTGTGGATGATAGGGAGTGGAGGTCCTATGCTTGATTTTGTGATGGTTGAGAAGTTATTCAATCATGTTGGACGTAAAATAGTTGCCTTGGTCTGTGACTAGCTCTCTAGGGTACCCAAATTTGTAGAATACATTCTCCCTTAGGAACTCAGCCACCTTCTCTTTTTTTGTTGCCTTAATTGCCTTGGTTTCAACCCACTTAGTCAAATAATCAGTGCACACAATAATGTACTATTTTTTCTTTGAAGGAGGGTTGATAGGCCCAATGAAGTCCATGCCCCACTTGTCAAATGGCTCGAAAGTCACTTGAAGCTATAGGGGAATTTCATCTCATGGAGTAGCTTTCCCATCCTCTGGCACCGATCACACTGACTAATGTACTTTTTCACATCCTGATGAAGAGTGGCCCAATGAAAGCCTTCTTGTAACACTTTGAATGCTTTCCTCTTTACTGCAAAGTGACCTCCACAAGGCCCATCATGACAGATCAGAAGGATGTCAAGAAACTTCCTCTTCCCTTACACACCTTCTCAAGATTTGATCTAGGCCAAGTTTGAAAAGATTTCCCCCAATCCAGGTGAAGGGGGTGCTCTGACTAACTATCTTGCTCTTTTCTTTGGAGGGAAAGTTTGGTGGGAATTGTGTTGATACCAAATAGTTTGCTATATCAGCAAACCATTGAGATAGAATTGAAATAGAAAACAAGTGCTCATCTGGTAACTGGTCATCCACCATTCCTTCTTCACCTGTAGGTAGATTCACACTAGACAAAAAATATACAACAAAATTTTCTTTTCCAGGATTATCAACATTTGTTAGATCAAACTATTGTAATGAAAGCAACCACCTTATAATTCGAGCATTCACATCTGGTTTGCTCATTAAATATTTGATTACAACATGGTCAGTATGCACAAATGTTTGATAACATGTAATGTAATGCCTAAATTTGTTTAATGAATGCACAATAGCTAGGATTTCCTTTTCGGTCACTATATAATTTAGCTCAGCCTTTGACAAGTTCTTACTAATAAAATAGATGGCATAAGGTAGTTTCTCCTCTACCTGACCTAAGGGTTCTCCCATGGCTTTGTGTGAGGCATCATCATGAATATGAAAAGGGAGGGCCCAGTTTGGGCCTTGGAGAATTGGTGTAGTGGTTAACTTACCCTTTAGAATGTATAAGGCCTCTTGATAGCTTTTTGACCATATAAAATCAAAATATTTGGCCAACAACCCAAATAAAGGAGAGTCCAACTTGCTGAAGTCCTTTATGAACCTTCAGTAATATCCATATAACCCCAAGAAACTCCCGACATCTTTCTACTTTTGCGGAGGTGGGACCCTTTGGATGATTGCTATTTTGTTCGGGTCCAGCTATAGTCCTTGCTGAGATATTGAATGACCTAGCACGGTCCCTTCAGTCATTAAGAATTCAAATTGTTTTGGACTAAGAGATAGGTTCATTTTAAGGCATTTGTGCAATACTTTTCCTAGGTTAGTCAAGGCTTCTTGGAAATCGCAGCCATAAGGTGTAAAATCGCCCATATAAATTTCCACCGCATCATGTACTAATTCGGCGAAAATACTCAATACTTCTCTCTGGAAAGTGGCAGGAGCATTGCATAGACCAAAAGGAAGGACCCTATAGGAAAAAGTACCCCAAGGATAGGTGAATGTGGTCTTATCCTAGTCTTCTGGGCATATTTGGATTTGGTTGTACCCACTGAATCCATCTAGGAAAGAAAAAAACTTCCTCCCTACCAAGCCATCCAGCAATTAGTCAATGAAGGGTAGGGGAAAATGATCCTTCTTTGTGGCTTTTTTCAACTCCGTGTTGTTGGCATTATGACATAGGTTTGGCACTATGACACAAGTATTGTCCTTGATGGCAACTCACTCAGCAAATCACTTAGATGACAGTTCAGGCTCACTGGCTCTCAGAATAAAGGAAAAGGAAGTGTACGCAGGTTCCCATTGACGAAGCTGCATATACATGTAGTTTCACAGACCAAAAGGTGTGTATGCGTATACATGCACTTTCATGCACAGAAAAGCACGTACAGTTTGGAAAACTTGGTTTTGGTCTGTGGTATTTGGTCCATGGTATTTTGGTATTGGTCCATGGTATTTGGTCTGAAGTATTGACCCCAGGTATTGGGTCCAAGGTATTGGTTCTATATGGTTTTGGACCATGGTATTGAGTAAGGCCTAAGACTATAAAAGGGGAAGGAGATCATTAGGAAAAGGCACTGAAGGATTGAATATATTATGAAGATCAAGGTCTAGAATACTGGTCATTGGGTAATGGTGCATAGCTAGATCTAAATCAAGGAGGAACCTGAGCGCTAGAAGAAGGATAAGTTCTATTGATGGGTCAAGATCTCAAGGCTTGAAGAGAAGTATCTTTTTGTGATTTCGATCTGCTATATTTGGTGCATGACTTGATCTATAAATTTGATGATTTAGGTATAACTGATGTCTGAATATTTGAAAAGGGTAAATTATTTTTTATAGATCTGTAGGCAGGTTCTTCATAGAAAAGGTGTGTATACATGTTGGTTCGGTATTTCAAAATTGTGTATACGCAGGTTTGCCTTAATATAACAACGTATGCATGTAGGTTATACATATTGAAGTAGCGTATGTCTCATGAAATATGTTCTAGCTACTTCTTTTTATTGCTGCAATGTTCTGGGTTCAGGATTGGTTTCTGGTTGCTATTACTGTATTCAAGTTACAACATTTAGAGAAGTGATTGTTTGATTTAGTTTTTGTTGGTGCAAAGGAGATTGTTTGATGCAGAGATATTTGATGTTTGATTAATGTTATTGATGGATCCAGTCTGAAAATTTATGAAACGTGGTCCCTGGAAGAAAAGAGAAGGTTGTAGCCTTCTATAGGATAGCACCTACGTACTAGTACATCAGCTAGTACAAGAGCTAAGGGAGTTGTAGCTCCCTTCCAGGTGAAGCTGGAGAATGAGAGAAGGTGGTAGCCTTTTGTAGGTAGAAGCCTACGTACTGGTATAAGACTACACCAGTACAAAAATATTGTAAAAACAAGTTTCTTATTAAAGGAAGATAAAGACGAATTGCAGCAGGTGGTTTTCGCCCACATTGGGTTTCCACCTTATATCTTGTGTTCATGTGTGTGATTGCCTATATTGTTTACTGCACTTGATTACTGTTTTATGGTTCTGATACACAGATTAAGATCAGCTAACTAAACTAGAAGTTTGCAAGATATACGCGTTTTTCTCTAAACACAGTTGCATATATACACAGGTTTAATTAATAGAAGTAGCGTATATCACTTTGTTTATGGAAATGAAAAATTGTTAAATTGATAATACTGATTCACGCCCCCTCTCAGTATTATTTCGAACACTTGTAATCAACACAAATTCTCCACTTACCATTTTTCTTGGGAACTAGCACTAAAGGAGAGACCCACTCACTGTCGAAGATAGGATAAATGAATCTTGCATCTAGCAATTTTTGTAATTCTTATTTGACTATATCTTTAAGAGTTGGATTCATCCTCCTTTGTGGTTGCCAGATCAACTTGCAACCTTCTTTGATGTATATGTGGTGAGTACACACTGAGGGGTGTACTCCCTCTATTTCCTTTTAACTCCAAGCAAAGGCTTCTAGGTTTTCTCTCAACATGTTGCATATATTTTCCTCTTCGAGAGAAGAAAGAGATGGATTAATTTTCAAGGTTTTATCTGGGCCAAATTCTATGGTTTTGACACAGAGTGGTTTGGAATCGGCCAAGCATAAGTCAATTGGATGATTGTTCTAGGTTTTCCTTACTGCTTCTTCTAATGGTAACGAACTAGGAGTTGGGCTTTGGAGTAGGTGTTCAATTAATTCATCCTCATCTTGATGTCCTCCTCCTATGGTTGATTCCAAAGCATAAAGTTGGGTAGAATAAACCTCATCTTCTTCCTCCTCCTCCCACCATAAAGGTAAATCATGCTCTAGATAAGGTTGAGCAGGAGGGTATAGGACTAATTGTTTGGACATATGCCCATTCTTGATGATCATATTTCCAACTTTGTAGCTAATGTAAGCATCGGTTGTGGCCAACCATGGCCTCCCAAGGATGAGAGGGTAACCAGTAAGCTTAGCCTTAGGTTGGAGAACTAGAAAATCTGCAGGGTACTCCCAGGAGTCAATGGAGACCATTACATCCTCCAAAATTCGCTCAGGGGTGACTGTGCAATAGTCTGCAAGTTAAAGAATTGTTGTGGTCTTCCTCAATGACCCTTGGAGGTTAATTTTTAGCATGGTGTCCTTTTTCATCACATTAATGGTAGCCCCATGATCGATCAGAGTGTGTGGGATGATGGTGTCATTGATGTGCACATCTACTACAGGGCTTCTAAGGTCCAAATACTTCCGACATATTACCTACCCCAGCATTAAGTTAGATAACTACCCTATGACATTAATGGTAGGGGAATCCCTTTTTCTTCTTCTTGGATGCTTGAAGCACTTCTCCTTAATCAACTTGTTGTAAATGGGGACATCTGTTATTTCCTGGAGAAGGGGGATCTTTACACATAGATTTTTCAATTCTCCTAGAAGTTTAGTTTCTTCTAGGGTGGGTTGGAGTGGTTGGGCTAATCTCTCAGGAAAGGGTGGATTTACTTTAAGTTTGATTTCCTCTTTTCCTTCCTCAACCTCCCTATGTGGAGAGGGAGGTTGGTTATCTGGGAGAATTCTCCCAAATCTTAGGTTGATCTCCTAGATTTCTATAGCATAAGCTGGGTATGATGTCTCTCCACTGTATACTTGTTGAGCCTGCCTATTGTTCAGGCTCAGATTTGGTTGGGCATGTATTTGGGGTTGCCCGGGTGGAGCAAAGTGTAGGAGTTGTGGTTGGGTAGGTGGTGGATGCAGTAGATTTGGAGAAGTGCTGTATCGGGGCCTCAACCCCTGCAGTGGTGGAATCCACTGAGGTTGTGGTGGAGCATAAGGTTGAAATGACTGGCTGGCTGGCTGAGAATGATACTGAGATGCATAGGACCATGGAGGGGGTGTAGACTAGGAAGGATGAGTAGGGGGTCCCTAATAAGGTATAGTTGTGGTTTGGTTGGGGTTGTAATAAGCATGGGATGACCCTTTCATACCCTCTAGTATGGTCTAGGCCCAAGAGGTATCCTTTGGTTGATGTAGCAAAGCTGCTCAGTGACCCCCTTCAGCTCCTTGATATACAAATTTGAGTCTGGGTAAAGAAGGGCACTTGTCTGTGGAGTGGTTTTCTTCACAGACCAAGAAAATTTCAATATAGTTCAATGAACATTCATTCCTAGGATGCCTCCTCGTGCATCTAGGACAAAATATGGCCAAGGCTCTCTCTGTTTCGTCTTGCTTCCTTTTGATATTCATGGTGTCCAATTGAAAGACAAGGGTTTGCAACATCTCACTTTTGAAATCTTCCAACATATTTCCAATTTCACCCTTGATGGATGAGTTGGAAGATGATGTATTGGCCATAGGTTGACTACTCCTACCCTTTTTCTTAGATGCCCTAGAATGGTTTCTAAAGACAGTCTTGATATCCTCATAGGGTAATTGGTAGATATCTCCTCATTCTAACAAATGTAAGGTATCTAGAAGATCTTCCCTTACTCCTCTGAGAAGGACCAACTTCAGTGACTCGGGGTCAACTGTGCACCTAGCCCTTTTGTAACTGAGTTGGAATCTTTCTTCATAGTCTTCTAAGGATTCATGTTGAAAATTTCTTCTTTAGTATCCTTTTAGCTACAGTAGTCCCGATATTTGTTGTTAAAAGCCTGCTGCATCTAAGCCCAAGTTGTGATGCTATCTCTAGGTAAACCCATGAACTAGCGCAACGCTGCATCCTTAAGGGTAGATGGAAATAGTTTTAACTTTTTCTCATCATCTGTATAGTCATATGTTCGGCATATAACAAAAAACTCAAATAGGAAAGTTTCGGGGTCCTCTGTGGTCAGGCCATGGAAATGAGGTAGGGTAGAGAGGCTTATATTCTTCATCCTAGTGTCCCCATTGGTTTCCCTGATGGGGAAGGCACCCTTAACTCTCTCTCTATTCCCTTTGTCATTTCAGTTTTCAGCCATTGGTTCAGTAGGAATGGGTTCCTCTCCTTCTTCTTCCCCTGTAGGTTCTTCAAATATGTCAGGTTGCTCACCTCACTACAACAAAACTAGTGATTTGCGCCAGATTTAGCGCCAGATTTTAGTGCATTTTTTTTTAATTGTGATGAGCAACCTGGCGCTAAATCTGGCTCTATTGTACAATTTTTAAAGCGTCCTTTTTTACACCTGATTTTGCATCCTTTTACACGCTAGATTTTGCATCATTTTTTACACCAAACTATGCATCATTTTTTGCGTCAAATTTTTAACCAAGGTTTGCATCTTATTTTATGATAGGTTTTGCTTCTAGTTTTGTGTCATTTTTTGCATCTATTTTTCATTCTCTTTTGCTTCCTATTTTGTGTCATTCTTTGCTTCCATTTTTGCACCATCATTTGCATCAAGTTTACGCTGTATTTTGAATCCAATTTAACGTCTTTTTATGCATCCATTTTGTGTCAGTTTTTGCATCTAGTCTTACACCAGGTTTTGTATCTAGTCTTACACTAGTTTTTGCTTCTATTTTTGCACCAGCTTTGGTGCCTATCTTTGCACCATGTGTTGAATTTGATTTAGCACCAAATTTTGCATCCATTTTTGTGCCCATTTTTGCATCTTTTTTTGGACCATTTTTTACATCCACATTTACGTTTGATTTGTCTCCATTTTTCCCATCTCATTTTGCACCATATTTTGCGTCATTTGTTTCATCCAATTTTGCATAATTTTTAACACCATCTCTTGCATCTAATGTTACATAATTTTGAGCATCCAAATTTGCATTTATATTTGCATCTTATGTTGAGTCATGTGTTGTGTCCACCTTTGCATCTTATTTTGTGTCTAATGGTACATTCAATTTAGAGCCATTTTTTACGTCTACTTTTGTATTTGTTTTTGCACCAAGTTTTGCATCCAATTTTAAGCTATTTTATGCCCCTTTTTGCACCATTTTTTTGTGTCTACTTGTGTCCAATGTTGCACCATTATTTACACCGAATTTTTCATCCAATTTTGCATTTTTTTGGTGTCTAGTTTTACATCGTTTTCACCATCCAAATTTGCATCTTTTTTTGCCTCATTTTGTGTCCACATTTGCATATAATTTTGTGTCTGAGTTCGAGCCTAAATTTGCATGTGATTAGGAATCATTTTTTACATCCAATATGGCATCCTTGGTTTCACCTTTTTTCAGCCCCATTTTGCATCTTGTTTTATGTCTTTTCTTACATCTTTTTTTTTTCCTTTTTTGCACCCAAGTTTGCATCCCAAATTTACACCATTATTTGCATCATCATTTGGCATATTAATTTGTAATTTTTTTTGCTTCTTTTTAATGCTCAACTTTGCATCTTATTTTACATCTAGTTGTTGTCTTTTTTTGCATCTAATTTGGTGCCCATTTATGTGTCCTTGTTTTTGCCCAATTTGATATCCTTTTGTATGCCATGTTTTGTTCCCTTCTTTGTGTCAACTATTGCACAATTTTTCACTTCTAATTTAAAACACTTTGTATGTCAACTGTTTGCATTTTGTATTAATTCCTAGTTTAACATCCAATTTTACTTTCTATTTTGCATCCATGGTTACATCCGCATTTGACTTCTTATATAGAGTATATTTTTCTTTACATATATGACCCCCTTTATAGATTCATAGTGGAATATATGATAGTTTCTAAATATCATTAAAGCAGATATCACAATTCAAAATCATTTGTAAAGAAATTTAAGAGAAATTGACAACATCCATCCAAAAAAATAACAATGTGTCATTAACAATTTTCAAAACATGTATAAAATAGCAACATAATACTAATAAAATCAGTATTATTTTTAATCAAAACAAGTAAAATTCAAATATGATTAACAAATCAAAATATTTCATGAATATCGTTATTCTACGATAAATTAACAACATACATAAATCAAACTCATCGTATGATTACAAAATCAAAATGTCTCATTGATATAGGGTAAATTCACAACACCCATCTAAACATAACAATATCATTCTACACAATAATTTCTTCATAAAAAACAATGCATGTGCATGCCTAGCTACCACCACCAAGATCATCCTCATGATCATCTTGACCATCCTCATTACTCTGATCCACATCATCACCAACACCGCAACTATCATCTTCATCTCCTCCTTCACCACCATCATCCTCATCCTCATCCTCATCATCTCTTGATATATGTTGAACATAATTTGGATCATCGTCTTGGCAATCATTACCTATAGCATTCTGACAAAAAAAATCAATATTACATGTTAGTATTAATTACATAACACAACGCATGTTTTTGTTATACAATGTTAACCATAAAATGAGGTAAGATATAATATCTAATAGTACTAAAAAATAAAATGAAAATATGGTTTAAAAGTATATTGGAAATCCAACTAAGATTACATACCATAGAGTCCATCCAAACAACAAATTCAACCCATCTCTTTTGCTGCAGCACCTCCTTTTCCAAATGATTTGGAGGTCTTCCATATTTTAGTTC
This sequence comes from Pinus tabuliformis, assembly GCA_031772625.1. Lineage (NCBI taxonomy): Eukaryota > Viridiplantae > Streptophyta > Pinopsida > Pinales > Pinaceae > Pinus > Pinus tabuliformis. The sequence continues at coordinate 722,922,032 of CM062819.1, forward strand.
CTATCAATCAGTAAATAGGGAGAAATTAGATAACAATGACTTTATTCTAGTACAAAATTTATTAAAAAAATATCACATGTTTACTATACTTACAAAGGTCGTTATCAGTGCTTTTAAACCTTTCCGGCCACTACAATGAGTGACTTTTGTCTTGGTTAACCTCGCCTTGGATGCCTTGTCCTTAAACATAAACCAATTCAATTTATTTTCACACAAATACATGTCTAAGATACTTATAAGTATTAATACATTCTAAATAATGTTTAATGAAAAATTGAATACCTGAATGCTCTCATTGCCAGCTTTTCTTTGTGCATCCAACTTCTCATATGATTTTACAAGTTCTTTCCATACTTTAAAAGGTATGTCAATAGGTCTTTGTTTCAGTCTTTGATCTTGAGGCATTTTTTTAATTTTTCTTGTTTGGTTAAAATTTTTTGTTAAAAAAAACTGAACAAGTAATTCACATCAATGGCATGGGGACTCTATGGATATGTGTAAAAAAATGGCTATAAAGAAAACATCCAAAAAACATATGAGCTCTCCCTTTGATGGTCACTTGGGGCATATGGCTGGAAAGGAACAACTCCATTTTCGAAAATCAAGGACAATCCTTTCTCAAAGTCCTTCCTAATATTTGCATCCCTTTGTTGATCTACACGATGTAACCCTAGGTCACAAGTACCTCTCTAGGGCTTTGTATATTGTACACTGCTCCTACACATAGACAATTGTGCCCTTGTCCATTGAAAGTACCTTTACTTAGCTTTGATTCATCTGATATATCACCTTGATCCATATAACTTAGAATATCATTTAGGTGAAAATTGGGAAGCCTCCTGTGTGGTATAATTCCACTAAAAAGCAGAAGGAGGATTGTTGAGGTGACAATGGAAATGCACCTCATTGTTCTATTAATGTCTGGCCTTTGGCTTGTGAGAGCTTGCTAGATTTTGAAGAAACAGGCCTGATATCATTAAATGGCAGTCATGGTAGTTCGACAGTGAAACCAACATTGCACTGAAGGCAGGGCACACTTCAAAATTGTTGAAAAAAATGTATACACCATGATAGAAAATGACAATAAAAGAGATGTATGTGGTAGATTGAGCAAGGTAATAACCATTCCTGGAAAGTATCAACTTGTAGCTATTATAGTAAATGTTGTATTCATTTTTCAGATAGTTTTTGGGGACAGTCCTTCAAGGATGTATCAATGCCCTACTCAAGAATACATGCTTGAAGATGCCCTGAGAATGACATTGGTGCCATTCTTTGGCATACTTTAGAAAATAAAATTGATTCTCTTGTAAGGCAGAAGAACACACCAATTGGTCATATGGATCACCACATTGTTGAAATTTGTTTCGGGAATGCCTTGCAAAAGAACAGTGATTTGTGTCCAAAGGGAACAGAAGAGTGCAGAACTGATAATATGGCCTTGACATGCAAACTGTTGAATCTGTGCAAGACTCAAAAATACAACAGTCTTGTACTTTTTCATATAGTCTTAAAACCAGAATCCAAAAACATGCAGTAAAGGGGGATATTGTTTTCTCGGAAGAGATGCTCAAGACCCAAGAAAACACCTTATGGTTTGACAACAATTATAACAGTCCTTTGCAGGGATGGGTAGATATATCATGTAGCAGAACATGTCCAAAGTTACAGCCCCTTCATGACATACTTCATTTGCAGGCATCCAAATTTATTCCCAGAGAGGCATTGACAGAGATTCCAACTTGTAACCATTCAGAGTTTGATGTCTCCCTGTTTTCCATGATGACTAAGCACTGAGGGAAGGGGCATTGTGCTTCCAAGATGTTAAGGTGGCTGCATTGGATCACTGACTTCACCTAGTAGCTGCATTTTGTACATGCTACAGTAGGGTAGGAAAATGAATAAGTTCACTTGAGCAGTAGTGTAACAAAAATAAGCTCCCTTGAGCATTTTATTTGGTTTTATTGTCAATGATGTGTTTGTTGATGAGGAGGTCAATCTCATGTGTACATGACAAGATTCTGAGGTTCTCATGCACTTCTGAGAAAATCACATGTCCCCAAGTAGGAGCCAGCTGTTACCCATTATTTTGCACAGGGGTACCCCTATTGAATTTACTTACTAACCTAGTGTTTTTCATCACTAAGAACCTCAAGGACTTGGCTTGTTGGTTTTATGGACATTGACAGAGGATTTGATGACATGGTGGTTAATCAGTGATGTAGTATTTGATGATGTATAGCCCCTTTGTTGGAGCACATAGGGTTCAAGCATGGCATGTTCTTCAGTCAGAATTTTGAGCATCTTCATGTTTCCCTAGGCAATTCACAGATCTCAAGGTAGTTCATGCATTTCAAGGCACAGGTCACATCCTCCAAGGCACACATGGGCTAGTTTCACTCACATGGACCTCTTCTTGACATGCCATGTGAAAATTCCTAGAGCACTCTCATGTTTTGAGCCTCTTTTTACTAAATTTGTGGGGCGACCCACTAACTTGGACATCCATATGGCTGTTGACGATTTTACAACTTATTTTATGACATGGAGAATCATTTTCATGCTTCATGGAGGTGTCTTTAATTGAGATATGGACATGGTCATGCCTTGGAGGCACCTTTGGAGGGATTATGAGCGCTATTTGAGGAGTCACCCACTTCTAGAGGGTTTATTCCACTTATTTAGAAGGTTGTTACACACTTGAGAACTAGACGATCCCTAGGCATCCCTTTGTTGATCTACACACTAGGCATCCCTTTGTTGATCTACACGATGTAACCCTAGGTCACAAGTACCTCTCTAGGGCTTTGTATATGGTACACTGCTCCTACACATAGACAATTGTGCCCTTGTCCATTGAAAGTACCTTTACTTAGCTTTGATTCATCTGATATATCACCTTGATCCATATAACTTAGAATATCATTTAAGTGAAAATTGGGAAGCCTCCTGTGTGGTATAATTCCACTAAAAAGCAGAAGGAGGATTGCTGAGGTGACAATGGAAATGCACCTCATTGTTCTATTAATGTCTGGCCTTTGCCTTGTGAGAGCTTGCTAGATTTTGAAGAAACAGGCTTGATATCGTTAAATGGCAGTCATGGTAGTTCGACAGTGATTATATTCCTTCCTGGAACCAACATTGCACTGAACGCAGGGCACACTTCAAAATCGTTGAAAAAAATGTATACACCATGATAGAAAATTACAATAAAAAAGATGTATGTGGTAGATTGAGCAAGGTAATAACCATTCCTGGAAAGTATCAACTTGTAGCTATTATAGTAAATGTTGTATTCATTTTTCAGATAGTTTTTGGGGACAGTCCTTCAAGGATGTATCAATGCCCTACTCAAGAATACATGCTTGAAGATGCCCTGACAATGACATTGGTGCCATTCTTTGGCATACTTTAGAAAATAAAATTGATTCTCTTGTAAGGGAGAAGAACACACCAATTGGTCATATGGATCACCACATTGTTGAAATTTGTTCTGGGAATGCCTTGCAAAAGAACAGTGATTTGTGTCCAAATGGAACAGAAGAGTGCAGAACTGATAATATGGCCTTGACATGCAAACTGCTGAATATGTGCAAGACTCAAAAATACAACAGTCTTGTACTTTTTGATATAGTCTTAAAACCAGAATCCAAAAACATGCAGTAAAGGGGGATATTGTTTTCTCAGAAGAGATGCTCAAGAGCCAAGAAAACACCTTATGGTTTGACAACAATTATAACAGTCCTTTGCAGGGATGGGTAGATATATCATGTAGCAGAACATGTCCAAAGTTACAGCCCCTTCATGACATACTTCATTTGCAGGCATCCAAATTCATTCCCAGAGAGGCATTGATAGAGATTCCAACTTGTAACCATTCAGAGTTTGATGTCTCCCTATTTTCCATGATGACTAAGCACTGAGGGAAGGGGCATTGTGCTTCCAAGATGTTAAGGTGGCTGCATTGGATCACTAACTTCACCTAGTAGCTGCATTTTGTACATGCTACAGTAGGGTAGGAAAATGAATAAGTTCACTTGAGCAGTAGTGTAACAAAAATAAGCTCCCTTGAGCATTTTATTTGGTTTTATTGTCAATGATGTGTTTGTTGATGAGGAGGTCAATCTCATGTGTACATAACAAGATTCTGAGGTTCTCATGCACTTCTGAGAAAAGCACATGTCCCCAAGTAGGAGCCAGCTGTTACCCATTATTTTGCACAGGGGTACCCCTATTGAATTTACTTACTAACCTAGTGTTTTTCATCACTAAGAACCTCAAGGACTTGGCTTGTTGGTTTTATGGACATTGACAGAGGATTTGATGACATGGTGGTTAATCAGTGATGTAGTATTTGATGATGTACAGCCCCTTTGTTGGAGCACATAGGGTTCAAGCATGGCATGTTCTTCAGTCAGAATTTTGAGCATCTTCATGTTTCCCTAGGCAATTCACAGATCTCAAGGTAGTTCATGCATTTCAAGGCACAGGTCACATCCTCCAAGGCACACATGGGCTAGTTTCACTCACATGGACCTCTTCTTGACATGCCATGTGAAAATTCCTAGAGCACTCTCATGTTTTGAGCCTCTTTTTACTAAATTTGTGGGGCGACCCACTAACTTGGACATCCATATGGCTGTTGACTATTTTACAACTTATTTTATGACATGGAGAATCATTTTCATGCTTCATGGACGTGTCTTTAATTGAGATATGGACATGGTCATGCCTTGGAGGCACCTTTGGAGGGATTATGAGCGCTATTTGAGGAGTCACCCACTTCTAGAGGGTTTATTCCACTTATTTAGAAGGTTGTTACACACTTGAGAACTAGACGATCCCTAGGCATCCCTTTGTTGATCTACACGATGTAACCCTAGGTCACAAGTACCTATCTAGGGCTTTGTATATGGTACACTGCTCCTACACATAGACAATTGTGCCCTTGTCCATTGAAAGTACCTTTACTTAGCTTTGATTCATCTGATATATCACCTTGATCCATATAACTTAGAATATCATTTAAGTGAAAATTGGGAAGCCTCCTGTGTGGTATAATTCCACTAAAAAGCAGAAGGAGGATTGCTGAGGTGACAATGGAAATGCACCTCATTGTTCTATTAATGTCTGGCCTTTGCCTTGTGAGAGCTTGCTAGATTTTGAAGAAACAGGCCTGATATCATTAAATGGCAGTCATGGTAGTTCGACAGTGATTATATTCCTTCCTGGAACCAACATTGCACTGAAGGCAGGGCACACTTCAAAATCGTTGAAAAAAATGTATACACCATGATAGAAAATTACAATAAAAAAGATGTATGTGGTAGATTGAGCAAGGTAATAACCATTCCTGGAAAGTATCAACTTGTAGCTATTATAGTAAATGTTGTATTCATTTTTCAGATAGTTTTTGGGGACAGTCCTTCAAGGATGTATCAATGCCCTACTCAAGAATACATGCTTGAAGATGCCCTGAGAATGACATTGGTGCCATTCTTTGGCATACTTTAGAAAATAAAATTGATTCTCTTGTAAGGCAGAAGAACACACCAATTGGTCATATGGATCACCACATTGTTGAAATTTGTTCCGGGAATGCCTTGCAAAAGAACAGTGATTTGTGTCCAAATGGAACAGAAGAGTGCAGAACTGATAATATGGCCTTGACATGCAAACTGCTGAATCTGTGCAAGACTCAAAAATACAACAGTCTTGTACTTTTTCATATAGTCTTAAAACCAGAATCCAAAAACATGCAGTAAAGGAGGATATTGTTTTCTCAGAAGAGATGCTCAAGAGCCAAGAAAACACCTTATGGTTTGACAACAATTATAACAGTCCTTTGCAGGGATGGGTAGATATATCATGTAGCAGAACATGTCCAAAGTTACAGCCCCTTCATGACATACTTCATTTGCAGGCATCCAAATTCATTCCCAGAGAGGCATTGACAGAGATTCCAACTTGTAACCATTCAGAGTTTGATGTCTCCCTGTTTTCCATGATGACTAAGCACTGAGGGAAGGGGCATTGTGCTTCCAAGATGTTAAGGTGGCTGCATTGGATCACTGACTTCACCTAGTAGCTGCATTTTGTACATGCTACAGTAGGGTAGGAAAATGAATAAGTTCACTTGAGCAGTAGTGTAACAAAAATAAGCTCCCTTGAGCATTTTATTTGGTTTTATTGTCAATGATGTGTTTGTTGATGAGGAGGTCAATCTCATGTGTACATGACAAGATTCTGAGGTTCTCATGCACTTCTGAGAAAAGCACATGTCCCCAAGTAGGAGCCAGCTGTTACCCATTATTTTGCACAGGGGTACCCCTATTGAATTTACTTACTAACCTAGTGTTTTTCATCACTAAGAACCTCAAGGACTTGGCTTGTTGGTTTTATGGACATTGACAGAGGATTTGATGACATGGTGGTTAATCAGTGATGTAGTATTTGATGATGTACAGCCCCTTTGTTGGAGCACATAGGGTTCAAGCATGGCATGTTCTTCAGTCAGAATTTTGAGCATCTTCATGTTTCCCTAGGCAATTCACAGATCTCAAGGTAGTTCATGCATTTCAAGGCACACGTCACATCCTCCAAGGCACACATGGGCTAGTTTCACTCACATGGACCTCTTCTTGACATGCCATGTGAAAATTCCTAGAGCACTCTCATGTTTTGAGCCTCTTTTTACTAAATTTGTGGGGCGACCCACTAACTTGGACATCCATATGGTTGTTGACGATTTTACAACTTATTTTATGACATGGAGAATCATTTTCATGCTTCATGGAGGTGTCTTTAATTGAGATATGGACATGGTCATGCCTTGGAGGCACCTTTGGAGGGATTATGAGTGCTATTTGAGGAGTCACCCACTTCTAGAGGGTTTATTCCACTTATTTAGAAGGTTGTTACACACTTGAGAACTAGACACCGTACTCTTGCTTGCATGGGATATCACTTCACCATGTTTTGAGGATTGGACCACACTTTCTTAAGGGAACATTGAGCATCCACAACTTTTGGGGAACCTTTGGAGGCTAGATGTGCCACCTTAGAGCCTCATTCGTCATTCTTTAAAGGATACATCCCTCTCCTTGGGGGTTACTTCATGTTGATCATTGTACATGTGGCTTGACCACTTTATTTTATTGTTGATTAGAGTAACGAGTTGTAGGAGAAGTACATTTTATTTTTCTTAGGCCAAGATCTAAAGAATCACATGAGATAATATTATTTTATTATAAAGGAAGTCTAGCATCACTCTATGTAAAGAGATGCACTTCCTCAATTTCACTCATGGTTGGATTTTTGTAGCTCTCACTCCTTGGAACTTAATTGACATATCTTTCTTGGAGCATTTATGGTGTAAGGGATTCTTTTTTTGTGGATGATTGTTTTCAATTCTTGAAGCTTCTCTTTCTTGGTTATTATTTGAATTTTGGTGCATACAGATTAATGATGAAATGCTCGTCTTCTACAAGACTTCAAGATCAATCCATTTAGGGGGTAAGTTACCACTTGGAAGGGAGATGTTTTAGGGTTTTTCTTCTGCATTATTCCTTTGTTGATTTGGTGATTATTTGGCACCTTGCTATGTTTTTCCTTTGGTTCCCTAGTAAGAAGTATTAAGTACATTTATCAAAACATATTTGATCTTGTTGGTGAAGGTTTTCCATTGAAAGTTCCCTTCTTGTAGACCTTGATATTCATTTTTATTCTTCATTGAGTGAGGGATCACTCTTTCCTTTTGGTTCTAGACTCTAGTCTCAAACCCCTAATCCTTGAAGGAAATAAGCCACTTCTCCGAAGAGTTTCTTCTTGACCTCATAAGCCATTTGATTCTCCTTCCATCACTTATTCTAAAACCCTAAAAACTCCAAAACTCTATTTTACTAAGGCTTCTCTCAACTTCACCTTGTGCCTCATTTCTTTGTCTTATTAATAGTATTAGGTATATCCCCTTGAGCCAAAGGAGAGCCAGCCTAAAGTGAAGAGGATAGGTTGTTGAGGTGAAGGTGGTGACCATCCTAACAGTTCCCTGAAGTTGTACATTGTGGATTAGGGCTCTTATCATTACATACAATTTGAGAGGTAACAAGAAGAATGCACCCTTCCCCACAGAAGTAGCGAATGATTGGAGATGAATTGAATTCTTAAAGGAGGTGGGAGTATTTTGTGGAATCCAAGCAACTAACTATGACAAGGGGTAAGCAACAACATTGTCTTGTGGGGGAATCTTATGGAGTTAATTTGCTAATTTTGCAGCAGTTTCTTAATTGTATTTCAAGAAAACCTGCTAGCTCATTTGCATGTGAGAGAGATTGCAAGACAGTACATTTCATTGTCCCCAATAAGAGAAACAAGTTGAAATTAAAGAAATTATGATACCTGGTTTTTGTGAATAGCAGTTTATGGTTACCGAATAACAATATGTTAAAAAAGGCCTCCAAGCATGACATTCTACTTTCTGATCATAAAACAAGAGGTTAACACTAATAATACACCTTTCATCCCCCAGTCCATGGAAGCATTAAACTATTACTCATCAGTGTTTGAGTCGCTAGATGCTACACTTAAAAGGGATAGCATAAATCGTATGAATGTTGAAAAACAATGCCTTGCCTGAGACACAGTGAACATAATTGCTTGTGAGGAAGAAGAAAGGATTGAGAGGTATGAAGTTATAGGAAAATGGAGAGCTAGAGTGACTATGGCAGGATTTAGTGTATATCATCTCAGTGCTAATGTTAAGGACACGGTTAAATCTTTGCTCTGTTAATCATATTGCAATAGCTATAAGACTAAGGAAGAAGGAGGAGCTATGTATTTACTATTTTGGATGGTTGGACAAAATTCTCATTGCAACATCTGCTTGGCATTGAGAGGCAACGACTATAAGAATGTTCTTGTACAAGAATTTGTTATAATTTATCAATACCATTGTTGAAACTGCATGTGACTTTCATGTGTGTCAGGGAAGAGTTCAGAAACCTGACACAATAACTTATTATAGGGGTAAAAGATGAAACTAATTTAAGGAAACAATGGTTTTTACCTGTCCTGTTCAACCAGGGATAAGATAGTTATTCGTTTGTATTTTGCTTCCTTATCCAGGTAGACAAGAAAATGCTAAGGCTTGCTAAAATCAATGATATGCCTGCCTACACAGTGGGTAATTGGATAGAGATAGTTACTATTTAACTTTCAGGAACTTATACTTCACTAGCTAAAAAGTTTTGGATTTTTTTTTCTTATGACCTTGAGTACAGAGTCTCATAATCAACTAGAAGAAAAATCAAGTCTAACACATACACTATTAACCTGCCTGTCACATACGGTTTGTCACACTATATATTAAAATAAGGTTGATCATACTAACAATAAGGTTGTATAGTTTAAAAGGAGGGCTCTCCTGACTGCATTTGGTTGGTTTATAGAAAAGATTGCTGGAATGTGTAATGTGAATGCTCTGCTAACTGTTTTTTAAGCATTTGGAAGTATTAAAATCCCCTAGGATAATTAATGTAAGACCTGTTAATTAATGTGTAAAGATGGCTATTGTCCTTGGGCTACCTTAGCTGTTCGTGTTTAGTGATCTGTGGTATTATAACTCCTCAAGTCACTATTAAACCATGAGAACCATGCCCAGGCAGACTAGTGTGACATTGTGGATGAGAACCAAAACTAGACTCCTATAACCTCCTTTTTCATCCTTTAAATTGCAGAATTAACTGACTGTTCTAATAATCGTTCTTGAGCACCTGAAGATGTGCACCCTAAATAATAAGAATAATACCCTGTAACATATGAATAGTCCATCCTGTGCATGTAGGATATGCACATGAGGTCCAATAAAATCACTAACTAGAATACCAGGTGTTATTAAATCCTCTACAGGTTGATATATATGAATGTTACAGTGTGCAGGAGTATGATTCAATTCCATACGAAAATACAAAACATCTAATAGGATTTCCTTATACCTCATAGGCAAACAACCATTGTCCCTTCTATAGATGAGCAGAATAATTGCTTGGTTCTCTACACTAAATAAAGACAAAGTATAGTACTTATTGCTGACAAAATAGGATTCAAATCGCGGTTCAATTGCTTGACATTCAGCTGGTCACAGAATTGTAGAGTGCATAATCATAAGTGATGTTGCGAGCCTCATTGCTCAAAGTCTAAGGGTCTTGCGAGCCATAATCACAGCCATGTATGGCATATCTTGTGATTATGGCATTTTATGAGGTCAATTCTTGTGAAGACATTTCAGTTTATAATAAATTTTGAACCTCAACAGAGTTTTGGCAAGACCTGGCTGAGCTAGGACATCAACAACACAGCTGATATGAATGACATAATCTAGCCTCAAGAGGGAGCCTCTTTTGTTTCATCACTCTAACAATCTATGAAGTGGTGGAAAGCATAACAACTTCCCCTTGAATATGACACCTAAACTGAGTACAAATCCTAAATGATGCAGCCCTTGGTGCATGTCTCTCAAAGTATCGATATTTCAAATGTTGAAAGCTCTTGTGCCCATTTGATATGCATTCGATTGCAGTTCCCCTAAAGAAAGAATCTTATAAAGGTGAGGCCATGGCCAATATGTTAGCCATATCCATTGGAGTTGCCATTGCTTGACAACTTTAGTGTGATCAGTCCCACCATGATTCACATGGGCTTCTACTCAACACTGGCTGTTGCTATTGTAAGAGTCTTCAAGCTCGTTGAACCCATAGTATTGATAAGTGTATTCTTTGGGTCTCTGGTTTTCAAATTCTGCCTATGTTTTCCTCTCAGTATCATTATTTCAAATGCTGAAAGCTCTAATTCCCATTGTTGTGTATTTGATTGTGGTTTCCCTGAAGAAATAAGCTTATAAAGGTGAGCCCGAGGCCAATATGTTGGCCATATCCATTGGAGTTACTATTTCAGCTTATGGGGAGGCCAAGATGAATGCATGGGAGGTGATTCTCCAGTTAAGTGCAGTTGCATGTGAGACTACCCAATTGGTTCTCATACAAATTCCATGAACATCAAAAGGGATTAAGTTGAATCCCATCACATCTTTGTTGCTCCTTGTTGCCTTGTTTTTCTCAGCACCCCCTGGGCCTTAGTAGAATACCCATTTCTGATAATCAGGGTCTCTTCATTTGATTTGGATTACATGACATTTCTGCTTGTGCCTTGGCTCTTAATCTTGCAGTGTTTCTTCTGATAGGAAAGACTTCAGCCTTGACTATGAATGTTGTTGGTCTTGTCAAGGACTGGCTGCTCATAACATAATCTTTGTCTGTAATAAATGAAAAGGTTACAGTCATAAACTTGAGTGGGTGTGGACTGGCTTTTCTGGCTGTCTGTTACTATAATCATTTGAAACTTCAAGCTCTCAAGTCCAGTGACAACCAACCAAAGTACCTCAGCAGTGCAGCTGATGCCAATGATGAAGGAGAAGGTTTGATAATGACGAGTGGGAGATTCTCAATCAGAGATTCAGAACCAGTAGAGAAAAATCAAACTCAAGCTTCAGGATTAGGTATTTAGATCATTAATATTGTCTTGTGCTAGAGATTATTGTTCTTGGATTGGCTCCTCTATGCCCAGATCTATTTGCAGGGAACAGGCCAGTCATTCACAGTGAAGAAGATAATGACAAGATTAGTGTATAATGATGGACAGGATGGTGCCATGGTGCCAACCTAAATCTCAAGTAAGGAGACATTTGTTCATCAATTTGTCAAGAAGCATGGCCTACAATTCAATTGCTCTAAGCCTATCACTTCTTCCACCTGTCAAATAAATTGTTTCCTGTTTGTTTAGTTGACTATGGTTCTAATAAATATACTATTGTTTGATGTAAAAAGACAAAAAAAAACAAAAAATATGGAAAGTTGTGACCCCATTTTCTAACTACAAATTGAAATCGGATTACCATAGTGACCACCTCTGCTTATTGGAATCAAAAAGGGGGTGGGTTATGCACAATCCTCCGTATCATTTGCTATTACCAGAGATAATTAAAGCCACCCTAAACTCAAGTCTTAACTATGCTGATAGGGTGTTTGGGGAGGGGGATCCCTTACCAACCCACTATAATCTGCACAAAAGCATCCTAAGAACATATGCAAAATCAACCCTTCAATGAAATGATCCAAGAATATAGGTACTCAAACATTGATTTTATCAAAGAAAAATACAAGACAGAAAGAAAAGATCATAACAAGGATTAGAAGAGTCTAAGAACAGTGCTCACTGTCTACAGAGCCAAGACGAATGCAGAAGAGTTCTTCCTTCAGTTCCCCATTTGAGAAATCAGTTGCATGCCAGACCCAAGTTTTATCACTACCTGCGTGCTCCTGAAGTGACATTGGGGAATGAACTGCAAGGCAAAAAGTTGAAATATTTCCAGAAAGTTGAAATATGGCAAATTTTTCCAATCAAGAACTCTAAATAATTTCATTAGGACAAGGCGTAGAGGATTCATGACGACGACAAGAAAATAATGGCGCTTTGCAATTTTAGCACTCTCTTGCAGAAAAATACCTTTTCTGAAATCGTTTTGATCACGAAGAAACGCAGATGAATTGTTGGAAGTCGTGCAGAGAGAGATCTGGTGGCTCGTGGATCGATTCTGGGGCAATGTTTATGCGATTGAAAACCATGATTGTTCATATGCGAGCTACTGAGCTCGTTGAGAGGGATACGCGCAATGGCGCCAAACTACCAAGAGGATTTGAATTTAAAGGTGGGATAGAATATCTACCGTCCGATCATGTCATTGACGGCCATATATTTGTGTTTCAGTAAAACAGATTTTCAAAGAATTTGAAATATTATACATTTTATAGAATTTGAAATATTATACATTCTATTATTTAAGCTGAATAATAGTTTTACTTTGGAAAAATAATTGGGCACATCAAATAAAATATTCACGCGACGGACATAGAACTCCGAAACAATAATGCACCCTTCTCTTACTCCAAAACAATAATGCACCCTTCTCTAGCTGATGTGTCAATGCTTTCTTTGAAGTGGAACTTAAAGAATTAAGTAATTATTCATTATTAAATTGGGATTTTATATAAATTAATTGATTATTTATTAATGTTAATTTCATTTTATAATTTTATAGTAATTTTTAATAGATTTTTGTTAAAGATAATTATTTGAGCTATTATTGTATCAAGATTTTTGTTGTGTCTTTTATTATTATATTTTAATCCACTTTAAACATGCTCAAAATATGTTTTCATCTTCATTTGTGGAGATTATCTACTTGCATATTCAAAAAGTTTTGATGTAGTTTTTGCCTTGAAAAATGATTATTGTGATTGTAATGGTGAGAAATTATTCTATAAACAGTGTTAAGTGTTATTTAGAATAAATGAGAAATTCTTTTTGAATATATAAGACTAATCTTTGAGAGAATAGATATATATTCCCTAATTATCACATAAAAAAGGGGTTAATCTTGCATTTAGTGCTTTATCTCTGTAGAGTTTCGCTAAACAAAGGGAATACCTCCTCCTGCGTGACTTCGATTGTCCCTCCCTCTTACAGGATTGCAAAGCATTAAGAATTGAATCTTCTTTATTTTAAAGATGTAGTCTTGTCGAATATACCAAAAACATAGTAGGATTCTTTCATTATTGACAAAATCAAGCACATGTGCAAGGGAAGTATTCATCTATGGATGGTTAACAAGTTCATTAATAACTACAAGCAAACGCTTCAAACTATGTATTTAATGATCTCTAGTCATCATCTAAAGAGTTCAAGAATCAAATCAATTCCAACCTAAGTTCTAAGTATATGGTAAACCTCTACTCTAGAGGTTCTATTATTGTAAAATTTCACAAATATGGAAGTTGTGGCAAGGTCTCAAAGGAGGGACTTTCTTTTTGGGGCAAAACTAACCTTTTTTCAAAAGATAGTTTCTATAATTGAATCCATCTTCAATATCCATTTCTTCAACCCCACTCTGCCGGATTTGAATATTGAATCCCCCCTACTTATTTTGGGATGAGATGATCTTTCAAAAGCCAACATAAATATATTGGGGACTTACAACAATATACAAACTAAGAAAGGAAGGGTATACACACATGTGTTAGAATTTGAATTGAAGTTGACTTGAGCAAAGGTTTAACAATGCATATTTAATTAAATATTGGTGATTTTAACAACCACGTCCATTAGATTAAAATAATGATACTTTATGTGTATCTATATGCAAAGACAAAATACTTGAAAGGCACCTTCCCAACAACAAAGGTCATTATAAGAAAAATGGAAAAATAACAAGTTGATGGGTGGTATGATTGAATGAAGAATCAAAGGGCAAGAAAGAAGAGACATCCAAGTTTAGTCCTAATAAAAGATTTTATGGCCCCTTCCAAGGAGTGCGTTATTAAGAGGGACACAAACATGATCATGGAGTCTGTGCTAAAGTCTTATGGGAGAAATAGGAAGCATGTGAATGAGATATTATGGATTTCAAAAGAGAAATCATGTTATTCAATCCAATAGAAGCAAGGGGATTGGTGCTACTTGAGACTCCATAAGCTCTAAATCAATTGGTGAAAGCAAGAAGTCTAAAAGATAAATGCAAAGAAAGGAATATCCATCTATGTACAAATCTACAATAAATAAATTCAAAATTATACAGTGTTTCCATATAGACAATGTTAGGTCCCTATAACACTAGTGATTCCCCCATTACTAGTGTCATTGTGGCCCTTACTGTTATTGTTGTGCCCTTATTGTCCCCATATTGTTATTATTGTGCCCCATAGAAGCCCACTATTGTTATTTTTGTGCCCTTATATTATTATTGTTATGTTGACTTTGATTATATTGTGACCCCTTAGACTCCTATATATAGAAATGAGGCTTTGTCATTTGTATCATCCAATAATTGTTCTTTTTGTAATGTAAAGGAGGTTGCCCCCTCGAAGAGGCTGATTTCTAAGTTGTTGATCTATCTTTTCTATCTTTTTGTGAGTTGGTTTCATAACAGACAACCTAGGTTCGAACCCTAAAAAGTGTAGGGTCTTTGTGAGTGTTTGTGAGGGAATGTGTTTGACATCACATAATTGGATTCCCTTCATCATCAAAGAGACATGTGTCCCAAAAGTCAATTTGGTTTAAGTGGATGTTAATATGATACATTGTATATTTTCTGAGGGTAGTAGCACAATTGGAAAAAAGCATGTTGGCAAGCCCTTGTGTATCCAAGTGATCGAAAGTTCAATCCCCCAGACATATCTCACCAATTGAACTTAAAAAAAATATGATACATTGTATATTGCAAAGCCATTAAGTTAAGTAATGACCTTGGCTAACCCAAATATTTAATTAGAATTTAAGCTCAAACACAACATTAGAAATGAAACCTTCACTCTAGATCTAAGGATATAGGGGTCAACATTGGATATTGGATACAAGACAAGGTTATCAAATGTATCTCTTGGACTAGCATTTTTTACAAAGGAATACAAATTTTAATGCTTATATTAACATGTATGTATAATATAATAATGAAATAGTCACTCTTTAGTTCATGGATAAAAGTGTTGGTGTGGAAGGAAATCTCGAGGGATGTGTCACTTTAGTCATAAAAATTGCATTTATTGTGGCACATGGAGAACTTATTAATTGGGTGTAGCTTTAAAAATGGATAGGAGTGTTATCCTCCCCACCTAACTACAATTCCTACAAATGACATATTTAGTGATTAATGAGTATATTGTTGTAATAATTTTGAACCCTGTGTTAAGAAATTGCCCACTTTTTCTAAGAGATCTAGATGGGTAAAGTGAATGGGAAAACTGGGAATTTTACCCATACTAGAGTAGTCATCGGCAACATAGTGAGAGGATTGAAGTTGGGAAACCATGGCTTCACTAGAAGACCAACTCATCCCCAAAACCATGGACCTTGGTCAAGGATTTTTTTCTTATCCTCAAGACATTTGAAGATCACCACAAAAAAACATGGGTCTACATCCACCCAAACCGGCGTTCATCCAATCCTATCATAATCGAACAGAAAAACACTACTTTTTCAGTAGAAAATGGGGAATAAAAGTATCACCCAAGGATAATGACCATCGCATGAAGCGCTCAATCATAAGGGAGGAGCAATAATTTGACAATCACACGTCCTTGATTTCTGTTGATTTAACTCTGAACACTCACGTAATATTCTCTTGCTTGGCGAATTAAACACCACTGCATGGAATGGACGAGGATTGAGCCGAACCCTGGATGAAGCCCACTTCATTCTCATCTAAACACAAAACTATATATACGTCAAAGCTATTACAATAGATTCTTACTGTCAACACCTCGAGGTTCTGTTTATATGTGGCTACCTTTTATGGTTACTATTGAATGTGTGATTGGCAATAGTAATGGCAACTTAGGGCTGCCAAATTTCCTTCGATTCCCTCACTACATCCTAATGCAAATAGTTGTTCAATGCCTTGGGTGTCTTTCAAAACTGGTAGGCAGCGTCTTCTTTGATATTTCTCGATGGTTTTAATTCCACTACAATCACAACTTTCATTTACATAAACTTTGTGTTTTCGCACGAGCGACGATTGTTCCAAGGTGAAATGTCACTTGGATGGTTTCAATGTTGTTGACCCATCATAACTAACTAACGGATATGCCCATTACAATTTTATACCACCCCATTATCAATATCAATTATGCATGGGAACCAATTAAAGCAACTTTTCACATTAATTTTATATGAGCATGAGAACATGTGTTAACAAGCAGCCCATAAAGCCTCATTTTGAATGCCATAGTCACTTAGAAGGAATTCCTCTTGTAGTAGCATCCTCCCTACTAAACTTTGCTAGTGCTAACATTAGAACCACCATTACAACAAGATATCTTTCTAGTGTTGACAACACCATTATAGTAAGATACCTCAAGAGAGACAGAAAATTTAAAAAGTATGATAGTAATATGTATCCAGAAGATGGTATTGAAACTAGTAATTTTTCACGAATCCATAAGATTGTAAGGTCATTCTCATTATCATAATCATTGTCATCATCATCACCATCATCCTTGTCATTGTTATTGCCATCATTACATTATCATCATAATCACCATTCATGCCATCATCATCATCATTATGGACATTGTTTGCAATTGTTCATAATTGTAGATGTTGTAAGAAATATCATCAACCCAAAAAATGTGATCAGTGCTAGAAAAGGGTTGTTTAGGACACATTGATATACGTAAGAGAAATAACAACTCTATTTTTGACAGATGATCGACGATGATCATCATCACCACCATTATCATCGTCATTGTCATTTTTATCATCCCCATCATCATCGTTAATGTAATTTCTATCGACATTGTTGTAATCATGCATCATCATCATTCATGCCATTATTGTTTTTGATGATGACCTAGATGAAAATGATGATCATGACACCAAAGATAATGCTTATGATTATGACAATGACAACATCTAAAACTGGGAAGATTTGCCAACGTCATTAGCATCGTCATCATCATAATCATTGCCATCATCATCATTGTCATTGTAACCACTATCGTCTTTATCATCATAATCACAATTCATGTCATCGCCATCATCTTCATTTTCATCATTGTCAATATTATTGACATTGTCATCAATTGTTCATAATTGTCAATGCCATAAGGAATATCATCAATGCATAAAATATGATGAGTGTTGGAAAAGGGATGCAAAAGCGAACATAGAAATGGGGGCAACAATAGAAGTAAAATTGGATGAAAAGTGGATACAACATAAGTAGATGCACAACAACATGAAAAACCTGACACAAAAGTGGATGCAAAAGTAGATTCAGTTGTCAATGCAAACTTGGATGCAAACATGAAGGCAAAAGTGGAAGCAAACATGGGTCCAATGGTAGGTGTAAAACTTGGCACAAATTGTGGTGAAACAAATGTGGATGCAACAACGGAAACAAAAGTATATGCAAAAATGGATGAAACAAAAGTGGATGCAATAGGGGATGCAAACGTGGAAGCAAATGTGGTTGCAATGGTAGGTGCAAGATATGGTGCAACAAAAGTGGATGTAACAATAGACAAAAAATATGCAAAATAAGATGCAAAAATGGATGTAAAAGTGGAAGAAAACATTGATGCAACAGGCAAAACAAAATTGGATGCAAAAAATGGATATAATGTAAGTAGATGCAAAAGTAGATACAAAACGAGATGCAAAACCCAATGCATAAACCTGACATAAAAGTGGATGCAAAAATAGATGCAATATTTGATGCAAAAGAGGATGTGAACATGGATGCAAAATTGGAAGCAAACGTGGATACAACAGTGAGTGCAAAACATGGTGCAAATTGTGGCATAACAAAAGTGGATGTAATGATAGATGCAAAAAAAGAATCAAAGTATGATGCAAATGAAGATGTAAAAAGGGATGCAAAAAGTGAAATTTAAAATGGGTGCAACAGTGGATGCAAAATTGTGTGCAAAAGTGGATGCAATAGAAGTCGATGCAAAAGTAGATGCAAAACGAGACACAAAACCCGATGCAAATCCCGGTCCAAAATTGGATACAAAAAGGGATGCAAAAATAGATGTAGTAGTTGATGAAAACCTAGACGCAAACGTGGATGCAAACGTGGATGCAAAATTATAATCAAAAGTGGGTGCAAAAGGAGGTGCCAAACTAGGCGCTAATTGTGGCACAAAAATATTAGATGCAATAGTGGGTACAATAATAGATGCAAAAGAGGATGTAAATATGGATGCCAAACAAGAGGGAAAAGTGGATGCAACAAAAGTAGATGCAAAATTTTATGCAAAACTAGACACAAAACACGATGTAAAACTTGGCGCAAAAGGGATGCACAAATGGATGAAAAAATGGATGCAAAAAATGATTTAAAAAAGGATGCAAAAAAGGATGCAAAAGTCGATGCAAAAGTTGATGCAAGTGTAGGTGCAAAAAGTGGATGCAAATGAGGATGCAAAAGTATGTCAAACAAAATTAGGTGCCAAACTTGATGCAAAACCTAGAACAAAACCTGGTGTAAAGGATGACACAAAACTTGGCATAAAATTTGGTGCAAAACGTGGTGCAAAACCTATTGCAATACCTGGTGCTAAACTCGGTGTAAGATTTGGTGCAAAACTTGATGCAAATTTTGTGTCAAGTTTTGCACCATTTTTGATAAATGGATGCAAATAGCACCAAAAATGGGCTCTAGATGCAAAAAAAGAAGTAAAAAGGGACGCTAATCGCTGGTTTTGTTGTAGTGCCTAAAGGTTCCTCCAGTTCATAGCCACCGAATAAGAGAGAAGGTTGGTTGTTGGATGCAGTGGGGGTATTTGGCAAGAATTTCCCTAAATTGTCCCTATTCATACGAGGCATGAAAGGAAATGTTTTTGGGTTGGATTTTATAAGATTTTTTTAAGCTGGAAAGTACTTTGCAGAAATGAAATTGCCGATTGAATGAAAACTACTGACAAA
Organism: Pinus tabuliformis; assembly: GCA_031772625.1. Taxonomy (NCBI): domain Eukaryota; kingdom Viridiplantae; phylum Streptophyta; class Pinopsida; order Pinales; family Pinaceae; genus Pinus; species Pinus tabuliformis. Next base: position 722,941,568 of record CM062819.1, read on the forward strand.
AAAAAACTACTTGTTGAATTGAAATTATATTTACAAAATGGAAAGGAAAGCATATAGTGACAACTGAAAGAAAGGAAGCTACTAGATTACTTTTGTAGAAATAAACTAATGGCAGAAAATTGGAGACTAGAGATAAAAGAAAAGAAAGCAGTAATCACATTCTACTCACACACCTCCTTGGCAACGGCGTGATGAGCGCCAATATTGTAGCAAGGATGCTGCAACTCCTGGGCTACCATCTTTACTTATCAACCTGGGGTTCGTACAAACTTGGAGATGACAGTGCTATATGCACAAGTAAAAATGAAGGTCATGCCTGTTATCATTGTTCATTCAGCAAAAGACCCCAGGGGTTCCAAGCCAGAATTCTATAGAGTTAGAAGAAGCTTGATTCTTTGATGGAAGAAGAGAAAATTTATTCTAAGAGAGCTACTCTACTGCAGTAATGAGGAAAAAGGCAACATGTAATGCTAAATCACACCATATCCTAATTAACCATTTAAACAACTATCGTAAGGAGAATTTCTAAATCAACACTAACCTAATGCTGCTATCTAAGTTACAGAAGTAAAAAACATCAAACGATACTAATGTGTGAGTAAGAAAACTAAACTAAATCTATTTTCACTTTTTTTTTTGTTTTCTTTGGTAAAATTAAGCATGCAATTTAATTGTTCTTGTGGATGTGACAGGTGGATGGAAGGTGGTTGAGGATGGCTAGAAGGTTTAGGGAGTGGTTGGATGGTGTGGAAGGGTCCTAGGACACGTTTTGTGACTTCCTAGAGGTTCCCCATCAATTCGGCCTCAAAACAAGTTGTTTCATGAAAACCTAGAGGATGTACTAGAAACCTACAGGATGACCCTGTAGGAATCACAGGAAACCTATATGATACAGCCAAGAGGTAATTGTGAGGTGTTTAAGGTGTTGGGAAGTTTGGAAAGGGTTTGTGATGAGTGGGATAGGATGTTAAAAGGTCTAGGAACACTCATGAGTCAATATCCAAGAGAAGAGATGGCTAGATCCACTCAATGTGTCTAGGGGAATTTCAATAAAAAAAGGACAAAAAAACTAGTGAGGGAAATGGTGGAACAAGAGATGGTTGAGATGGATGAGGTGGAAGATGAATGCTGGTTATGAAGTCTGTACATCCTCCTGAAGTACCTGCAATGCTTAAAATGTGTGTGTCTTCCAAGAATTATGAAACAAGATACATTTTCATAAACTAGAAAAGCATGAATCAATTGCCCATATTATGCATGAAGAAAGTGCTAAACGGAATGAGAACATGAGTGAGATCTTATTTTAGAAAGAGAGTGATGGAAAAAGATGACAATGCAATGAACCAAGTATTGAATCAAGATAACAAACTCCAAAGCTCATGCTAGAATTAGAAATCTGTGTTTTTGGGGTTGCTGAAGGGTCCCCTCCTCAAGTCATGGTCCCAGAGGGAGGAGGTGAGGGCGAGACACCTGCTGACAACCTTATGGTGATCCTTTCCTCCTTGCTAACCTGCAAATTGAAAGAAGGCACAAATGGAAGCAAACTAAAATAAAACCAATCTACTCTACGCTGATGTAATGGAAATGCAGCTACTTAAGCAAATGAACAATTTAACCATGAATCTATGCTAGCATACATGTACAATAAAGAGGAGCCTTGGCTGCTAGGGTTGGGCCCTAACCCAAGAGATTTAGCCCTCTAAGTTAGCTCAATGCTGGCTCAAAACAAAACTCATTCTTATTATCAAAACCATGGATTACATCAAAAACTGTCACAAGTATTGCAGCTCGAAAATAGAGTGGAGTTTTATAATAAAAAATCCGAATCCTACTGAGGTCCTAGGCCTCTCTACTTATACATTTGAAGTCTCCAACGATTTCCTTAAACTTAGGGAGGCTCATCTCCCAAACTTGAGATAAACTGGTGCTTTGTCTATCACTTGTTCGGCTGCCTTCTAGTCCTCAAGATTTGGTTGTTTGCACTCCAAGATGATGGAGGAATATTTGAATGGAGGGGTAGTAAATGAGGACAATTTACCTCCTATAATTCCTCTCCCTTGTCCCATTCGAGTTTTTACCAAGGTATTTGCCAAAAATCCTTGCTTTTATCATTTAATCCTACATTAAATGCACATTAGACCACAAAAAAAAATCCCACTCTAACTCATCTCATAATTAAAATATAACAAAAAGTATGCAATAATTTGTGAGAATAGTTGGTTTGACTAAGCTAGGAGGTGAATTAACACCCACATAATTACCCAATGATGAGGCTCATCAAGGAGGTTGAGGAAGAAAGAGAGGAAATCACTTTTAAAGTGAATCCACCCTTCCCTATGAGATTAACCCAACCACTCCAACCTACCCCAGAATTTAAAAATCCATGTGTAAAGATTCCACTTCTCTAAGCAATAAAAGATGTTCCTATTTACAATAATTTGATTAAGGAGAAGTGATTCAAGCATCCAGGGTGGCGAAGAAGAGATGCCCCTACCATTAACGTCATTGGACAGCTATCTGACTTAATGATAGGGCAAGTAATTTGTCCAAAGTACTTCTGGAAGCCCTGTAGTAGATGTGCACATCAATGGCACCATTGTCCCACACACCTTGAACTATCTTGGGGCTCCCATTAATGTGATGAACAAGGACACCATGCTGAAGCTCAACCTCCAAGGTTCATTGAGAAAGACCAAAATAGTTCTGCAACTTGCAGACTACTCCACATTGACCCCTAAGGGGATTGTGGAGGATGTGAAGGTCCCCATTAACTCTTGGGAGTACCCTATAGATTTCCCAGTTCTCCAGCCTAAGGCTAAGCTAACTGGTTACCCTGTCATCCTTGGGAGACCTTGGTTGGCCACTGCCGATGCTTACATTAGCTACAGAGCTGGGAATATGACCATCAATAATGGGCATATGTCCAAGCAGTCAGTCCTATACACTCCTACTCAGCCATGTCTAGAGTATGATTTACCTTTATGGTTGGAGGAGGAGGAAGAGGATGAAGTTTATTCTGCCCAACTTTATACTTTAGAAACAACCATGGGAGGAGGATAGGAGGATGAAGATGATTTGATTGAACACCTACTCCAAAGTCCAACTCCCAATACATTTCCCTTAGAAGATGTAGTAAAGGAAACCCAGAACAATCATCCAATTGACCTATGCTTGGCCGATTCCAACCCCCTCTGTGTAATAACCATAGAATTCGACCCTGAGAGAACCTTGAAAATAAATCCATCTCTTTATACTCTCCAAGAAGAAAAGTTAGGTAACATGCTAAAGGAACATCTAGATGCCTTCTCTTGGAGTTACAAAGAAATTAAGGGAGTACACCCCTAAGTGTGCACTCGCCACATATACATCAAAGAGGGTTGCAAGCCAGTCCGACAGCCCCAAAGGAGGATGAATCCAGCTCTTAAAGATATAGTCAAAGAAGAATTGCAAAAAGTGCTAGATGCATGATTCATTTACCCTATCTCTAATAGTGAGTGGGTCTCTCCTTTGGTGTTAGTTCCAAAGAAAAATGGTAAGAGGAGGATTTGTGTCAATTACAGGGATTTGAACAAAGCTGCAAAGAATGACCATTTCCCTCTACCCTTCATTGACCAAGTGCTAGATGGCCTGGCAGGGAAATAATTTTTCTCTTTCCTAGATGGATTCAACAGGTACAACCAAATCTAGATCAACCCGGAAGACCAAGATAAAACCACCTTCACTTGTTCTTTGGGTAATTTTGCCTATGGGGTCCTTCCTTTTGGCCTATGCAATGCTCCTGCCATGTTCCAGAGAGTCATCCTGAGTATTTTTTCTGAGTTAGTCCATAATGCGGTGGAAATTTATATGGGTGATTTTACACCTTATGGATGTGATTTTCAAGAGGCTCTGTCTAACCTAGGAAAAGTACTGCACAAATGCATTGAAATGAACCTATCTCTCAGTCCCGAAAAATGTGAATTATTGATTACTATAGGGACCATGCTAGGTCATTCAATATCTTAGAAAGTACTACAGGTGGACCCAAACAAGATAGCTATCATCCAAAGGGTCCCACCTCCTTAAAAGCAGAGAGTTGTCAGAAGTTTCCTAGGGTTAGCTAGATAATACCGAAGGTTCATAAAGGACTTCAGCAAGTTGGCCTCTCCTTTATTTGGTTTGTTGGAAAAGGACTCTGAGTTTATATGGTCAAAAAGTTGTCAAGAGGCCTTAGACACCCTAAAGAAAAAGTTAACCATTGCACCAATTCTCTGAGGCCTAAATTGGGCCCTTCCTTTTCATATTCATTTTGATACCTCACACAAAGCCATAGGAACAACCCTAGGTTAGCTATATGAAAAATTGTCTTATGTTATCTACTTTATCAGTAAGAATTTGTTAAAGGCTAAACTAAATTACACAGTGACTGAAAAGGAACTCCTCGATATTGTGCATTCATTGAACAAATTTAGGCACTATATTACAGGCTATCAAACATTTGTGCATACTGACCATGCTGTAATCAAATATTTAATGAATAAACTAGACGTGAATGCTCGGATTATAATATGGTTACTTTTATTACAGGAGTTTGATCTAACTATTGTTGATAAGCCTTGTAAGGAAAATGTTGTTGCAGACTTTTTGTCCAGATGAAATTTGCCTGCAGGTGAAGAAGGAATGGTTGATGAAAAGTTACCAGATGAGCACCTACTTTCTATTTCAGTTCTCTCTCCATGGTTTTTTGATATAACAAACTATTTGGTATCTGCACAGTTCCCACTGAACTTGTCCTCCAAAGAGAAAAGCAAGATAGTAAGGAAGAGCACCCCCTTCACTTGGATTGGGGGAAATCTCTTCAAACTTGGCCTAGATCAAATCTTGAGAAGGTGTGTCAGGGAGGAGGAAGTATTTGACATCTTTTTGACCTGTCATGTTGGGCCTTATGGAGGTCACTTTGCAGCAAATAGGACATCATTCAAAGTGTTACAAGCAGACTATTATTGGCCCACTCTTCATCAGGATGTGAAAATATATACTAGTCAGTGTGATCGGTGCCAAATGATGGGAAGGTTTACTCCAAGAGATGAAATGCCTCTGTAGTCTCAGGTGACTTTCGAGCCATTTGACAAGTGGGGCATGGACTTCATTGGACTTATTGACCCTCCTTCCAAACAAAAGTAGTACATCATTTTATGCACTGGCTATCTGACTAAGTGGGTTGAAACCAAGGCAATTAAGGCAGCAACAGAAGAGAAGGTAGCTGAGTTCGTAAGGGAGAATGTATTTTACAAATTTGGGTATGCTAGAGAGATGGTCACAGACCAAGGTAGCCAGTTTACCTCCAACATGATTGAAGACTTTCTCAGCTAGCACAAGATCAAGCATAGAACCTCCACTCCCTATCATCCACAAGATAATGGACAAGTAGAGGTGACCAATAGAGCACTGGAGGGAATCTTGACCAAAGTGGTAAGCAACAGTAGGAAGGATTGGGTAGAGTGACTAGTTGAGGCCACTTGGCACTATAATACCACCTGGAAGACCACCATTGGATTCACACCCTATGAGCTGGTCTATGGGAAAAAGGTCCTGCTGTCCATTGAATTTGAGTATACTTCATTTAGGACGGTAGCCCAACTAGATCTAGATCTCAATAGTGCACAAAAAGAGAGATTGCTCCAGTTGAATGGTTTGGATGAATTCAGAATGCAGGCCCTCCTACATACAAAGGTAATTCAACTTCTTAGGAATATCTAGCATGATAAGTGTAGGTTTTAACCTCGTACAGAAATTACCTGCATGCAAATTCTAAAACACAAAAAATAAACAATGCGAGAGCATAACACATAAAACACATATACACAGAGATTTTCCCCTGGATCCCAAAACTGGGACTACCAGCATGATTTTTCATTATGTTCCTTTCAATTTTATAATACATATTTATACATGCCGAAGAATCCAATACCATGGACCGAAAACCATCACATCCAAAAACATGTACGAAAATCATGCACAAAACCATAGGTGGGTCCACCCATCCTAACATAGGGTCCAAAACCAAAATTTTCTGGGGCGCTGCCCCGAACCCCATAAAGTGGGGTTACAGGTGCACCTCAAACCTCCTATGACCACGCCCCCCCACTACACAATCGGCGCAATGAAGAGGGGCTCTACCCCCCTCTAACCCCCCCCCGATTAACTATGTGGGCTAGTCGTGGAAAAAATATAACACAGCCCAACATTCTCCCACTTGTTGTTTTCTTTCCACAAGGGGCCACAAGAAAGCTTAGTCATTTTTCTAGCCCTGAAATGCCCATTGTCTCTCTACACCAAGAGAACTTCTCAGAGCTCATGGATTTTGTCAATGCATCTGCAGTATTCTTCAAAGTGTCCACCTTTACCAGCAACACCTCTTTTTATTCTATCATATTCCTCACAAAGTGATACTGAACATCAATGTGCTTTGTCTTTGAATGATATGCGGGGTTCTTTTCCAAGAAAATTACAGTTTGGCTATCACAGTCTATCCTTATAGCTCCCTGTACTAACCCCATACTTGAACACAATCTCTGTAACCAAACACTTCCTTGCTTGCATGAGTGGCTGCCATGTATTCTGCCTCTGTAGTTGAAAGTGCCACTATAGATTGTTTCTTACTCATCCAGCTGACTACACCTCTAAATAGGTTAAACACATACCCACTTGTAGATCTTCTATTATCCAGATCTCTAGCCCAGTCTGCATCAACAAAGCCACAAATATATAACATTCTGTCCAATCCTGATCTTCCTTGGTAGCACAAACCATAATCACTAGTGCCACACGAATACCTGAAAACCTACTTCACTGCTATCCAGTGCTCCTTCCCTGGTTTTGACATAAACCTGCTCAATACTCCTACTGCATGTGCAATGTCTGGTCTAGTACAGACCATTGCATACATCAAGCTACCAACTACACTTGCATATGGAACACAGGACATGTCCTCTTCCTCTTCTTGTGTCTTGGGACATTGTTCAACAAATAACGTCACACCTACAGGAATAGGAACCTTCATTGGTTTACTATCCTACATATTAAACCTCTACAGTATTGTCTTAACATACTTCCTTTGGTTTAACTAGAGCTTCCTCTTTGCCCACTCTCTTTTAATTTCCATGCCCAAAATATAGTTTGCAACACCAAGATCTTTCATGTAGAATTTGGAGGACAATTGGGTCTTCAAATCCTGGATAATTTCTTTGTCATTTCCAACCAGCAACATATCATCCACATACAAGACCAGATAAATAACACAATCACCAATTACTTTAAAATACACACAGTGATCTACTTTGCTTCTGGTGACGCCAAGTCCCCATATAAATGTATCAAATTTCTGACACCACATCCTTGGTGATTGTTTTAACCCATATAGAGACTTCTTTAACTTGCATACTAGTTCTTTCTTACCCTTCACCGCAAAGCCTTTAGGTTGCTTCATGTATATTTCCTCTTCCAGATCCCCGTGAAGAAATGTTGTCTTCACATCCATATAATCTACCTCAAAATCAAAAGCAGCAACAACAGATAAAAGTAATCTAATAGAAGTTACCTTTGCAACAGGAGAAAAAATATTACCAAAATCAATTCTCAGCACCTGGGAATAACCTTTTGCTACCAACTGAGCTTTGTATTTCTCCACCTTTCCTTCTGCATTTGTCTTCTTCTTGAAAACCCATTTGTTGCCAATGGGTTTCCTTCTAGCCGGCAACTCCACCAGATCCCAAGCCTCATTTTTGTGCAAAGATGCCATTTCATCAACCATGGCCTCTTTCCAGAGTTTTCCATCCTTTGAATCTACTGCTTCATTCAAATTTCTGGAATCATCATCAGTAATAGATAAAGAAAAATTTGAATAGAAAGCATATGGATTATACCTTTCTGGCTGCTATTCTTTCTCGAACTGATCTTCTCACACCCGGAGTTTGTGGCTCTTCATCTTCTAATTCCTCCTCTGCGGTAGAGTCTGATTCTTCCTTGTTAACCTCAAACTCTATCTTCTCAACTTCCTTTGGTTGGACTTCATGTTTAATAACATCTTTTACCTCCCTCAACACCACATCTCGGTTGTACACAACCTTCCATGTGATTGGGATCCAAAGCTTATACCCCTTCAAACCATCCTTATACCTGATAAAGATGCACTTTCCAGATTTAATATCCATCTTGGTTTGTTTCTCCTTTGGAACATGTACATATGCATCACATCCAAATACCCTCAGATGTGAAAGAGAGGGTTTCTTACCAGTCCATACCTCTTGTGGAGTCTTATCCTCCAACGCTGATGAAGGTGACCTGTTGACCAGGTAACATGCAGTATCCACCACCTCTACCGAGAATTACTATCCTAACATGGCACCACTGAGCATGCTTCTTGCCCTTTCCATCAACGTCTTACTGATTCTTTCTGCAACTCCATTTTTCTAAGGTGTATATGGAGTAGTCTTCTGTCGTGCTATACCACACTTCTTACAGTTACAATTCTTCAAATTCCTTGCTGCAAAACTCTCCACCATCATCTGTCCTCAGCACCGTTATCTTCTTCTCTGTCTGATTTTCCAAAAGAGCCTTAAATTCTTTAAACCTGTAAAAGGCTTCAAATTTCTTCTAAAGGAAATATATCCATGTATTCCTTGAGAAGTCATCTATAAATGATACATAGTACATAGACTTACCCAGTGATGGAACCTTCACAGGTCCAAACACATCACTGTGCACAAGTTCTATATCTGTTTCACCCTCTTACTACTAGAGGGGAAACTCACCCGATTCTGCTTCCCATATACACAATTTTCACAAAAATCAAAATCTAGAGAGCTATTACTCATACCTTCTACCATACCTTTACCATGAAGTATTTGAAGGCCTATCTCTCCAATATGTCCAAGCCTTTGATGCTACAGCATGTTCTTCTCTCCAGATACCACTAGATTTTCTGCTCCACTTTTAGGAACCACAGAACTGTTGCACCCATCAATAACAATGCTACCTTGTAGCTTGTACAGAGTTCCAATTCGAACTCCCTGCATCAATACCAGTGCTCCCCTAACCATTTTGCAGGTATCCTTCTCGAACACTATTTTTACACCTGCATCATCCAGCTTGCTTACAGAAATTAGATTTCTGACTAATGTGGGAATATGCAGAACACCCGGAAGTGTTCTAACCCTTCCACCTTGCAACTTCAACTTTAATTTTCCACGACCAATGATTCTAGCCTTCCTATCATCCCCTAAGAATACATCACCACCATCGTATTTCTCATACTCGCAGAACCACTCTCTATAGGGAGTGAAGTGAAAGGATGCACCTGAGTCAATCAACCATGCCTCGTGATCTACATGTGTAGTTGAAGAAGCCAATTACACATCCCCACCTTCATCTGAGGTGGTTTTTGCCTCTGTAGAAGGAGCATCATCAGATCCATTTCCTTTATCAGGAGCTTTAGATTTGTAGTCCCTTTTTTAGTGCCCTTTCTTTCTGCATTTCCAACACACCACCTTTACAGATTTTCCTGGAGATTTAGATCTCCCTCTAGATTTAGATCTCCCACTAAATGACTTACTTTTGTTTCTGTTCTGGGACCATCCTCATACAGACAAGGCATCACCATTTTGTCTCTCCATATTTTTCTGTCTCATCTCCTCCGTCAGCAAGGATGAGACTATTTCATCGGACTGCAAGGCAGTTGCATTGCTACCTATTGCAATAACCAGACTATCCCACGAATTTGGTAGAGAACACAACAAACTGATGCACTTATCTTCATCTGAAATTTTAATATCAATAGATGCTAACTGACTTACCACAGTATTAAATGAGTTCAGATGCTCTGTCACCGAGTCTCCATCTTTCATCCTTAGGTTATATAGCTTTTTCTGTAGGAACAATTTATTCACCAGAGACTTAGATTGGTACAAAGTCCCTAACTTGTCCCACAAAGCCTTCGTCGTAGCTTCCCCTGATACATTCAACAATACTGAATCTGAGACACACAATCTTATTGTTCTCTTTGCCTTCTGATCCAACTTCTTCCATTCTTCATCGAACACTCTTGTTGGTTTAGTACCTGGATCTACCACATTCAACTTATCTTTATCCACCAATAGATCCTCCATCTTAGGTTTCCACAACTCAAAACTCTGACCATTAAATTTCTCGATCTTTATCTTTCCACTGCTCGCCATCTTCTTTCACCACCAGAATCAATCTCACAGATCTCCCACTAAATAGGGTCTACCACAGGCCTGAGCGAAACCCCTCAACAACAAAGGCGTCCACTTGAAGCCAAAACTGCTTTGATACCAAATGTAGGTTTTAACGCCGTACATAAATTACCTACATACGAATTCTAAAACACAGAAAATAAAAAATGCGAGAAAATATCACATAAAACACATATACACAGAGATTTTCCCCTGGATCCCGAAACCGAGACTACTAGTTTGATTTTTCATTATGTTCCTTTCAATGTTATAATACATATTTATACATGCCGAAGCATCCAATACCATGGACCAAAAGCCATCGCGTCTAATATGGGTTACGAGTGCACCTCAAACCCCCTGTGACCCCCCCGCTACACAATCGACGCAATGAAGAGGGGCTCCAGCCCCAGTCTAACCCCCCCGGTTAACTATGTGGGCTAGTTGTGGAAAGAATATAACACAACCCAACAATAAGAACAACAAGGGAAATCAATTTCAAGAAGGCGACTAGGCTTTATTATATTATTCTAGGTATAAAGACTTCAAGGGCAAGTTAAGGATAAGATGGTTAAGACCTTATGTTCTAGAAATATGCCATGAGAATGGTTTAGTAGAGATCATAACCATTGATGATGAGGCCATTCCTTTACTTGTTAATCGACATCGACTGAAAATTTACAAGAGACCATTATCAAAACAAGAATTCATTGATGATATCAATAAAACAATGATGGTAGTGGAGCAAGTTTCAGCTCCTACCTCATCAAATCACTAAGATAAACAAGAAAAGAATAAGGACTAAGGTGAAAATCTCCATGAGGCACCTGAGTCCCACTATTGGGTTGAAAACCTCTTGGGGCAGCCCAATGGTGTCAATATAAAAAACCTAAAGAGAGAAAAAAATGAGAATAAAAATATCCCTAGGTGAAAAACTCTATTGAGTTGCCCAAGGAAAACAGCTAGGATGAAAACCTCTCAGAGGCAGCCTAGTTGTTTTCAAAAAAAAAAAAGAAAAATCATGAAAATTTCTACTTTGCAGGTCAGCAAGAAGGACAATCAGAGAGAAAAGGAGGATCACAAAGAGACCTGTTTCACTCACATTTTATTGTTCCACTCATTTTCATTCATCACTCTACCATTTCTCTCATTTTTTCCACTCCTTTCCTTCAGTTTACAAGGAGATTGTGTTTTCTACAGGATCTCTTATAAACCTACAAGATCCCCTGAAAACCTACAGGATGATCCTGTAGGAATCACAGTGACCTAGACATCCAACAGGAAGGGACCCTAAAGGAAAAAATGACATGCTATGTCAATAAAATAGAACCCCTACATCATCATTCCATGACCATACCTATGTCCACCTTTAGCACCCTGCATTCACCCTTAAAAAAATATATCAGTTTCAAAAAATTTCACAATCTTCGAAAAAGAAGAAAATAGAGAGAAATAGGGAGCATCACATGAGTATTCCTTGTCCTCTACACTCCTATTCTCCCTCTCCATCCACGTCACCATCCTCAAACTCCCAGCAAAAGGTATGGTTAAGAGTTCTGAGGGAGAAGCAGCTAGAGGACATCCTGTAGGAAATTCTGTAGCAGCCTATCCGACAGAATACAAATCATAAGAACAACAAGCTTCTAGCATGATGATCCAAGAGCAGAAGGGACTCCAAAGCAACAGCAGCACCATCATCTTCAACAATAGGTACCTGCACCACAAAAAAAATCATCAGAGAACAATAGAAAAGGGAAGAGGAATAGAATGCAGCCAATACACACAGCAAGCACCTCCGGTCTTCAACCACTGTAGCAAGGTATTAAGCACCATAGGTAAGTATCCCACTCACTCTCTCATGTGAATAATGTAGTCAAAAGATGTAAAGGTTATGAGTAAGTTGGCTTATAAGAGAAAGGTGGCCAGTTAACTTGGCCACCTTCACTCAGTCAACAAAGACAAAACAATTTGTCCTATCATACATGGCAACAGTCAACTCAAAAACAGAAAGGAGAAGGATAAAAGAAGTTAAGGCTATGGAAGCATGAAGTGGGAGTTTATTATGAGGAAGTGGGGAATGATGAGGTGGTAGTGGGGACCAATGGTCCAAAAAAGGAAACCATACCTCGGCTACCAGCACACCACCTCAACCCAAATGACCATAAGAGGAAATAATCATCGTCCCCATGCGTTCATGCATTCACTTCCTCGAGGCTCGCTCTCACAAGTCACTCTCATACCTAGGAAACCTGCAGCAAGGAAGACACCATCATTTTCTGCATAGGAATTCCTACAGGATTGCATAGGAAATCCTACAGGATTGCACATAAGATTCCTACAGGATACATAGAGACAGTCTATAGGATAATCTGAGAGGAGTTTTAGAGGGGAAAACTCGAGGGTTGACCACAACAAACATTATGAAGAGGTAGGCTTTGTAATTACATTCCTCTTTCCATGTAAATTGAACAAAAAATCTTCTAGTTTGAGTGAATTTGGCCGTTGTACAAGAGAATTGTCCGCACAATCATCTCATTTTTTTACTTCTGCATTTGGAAATTGTATCAACCATCTCATCTCCTCAAAATCTCACCAACCAAGATAACAGGAGGGTTTAATAAGAGGAATCCCACTAACACTATGAGAATCCAATAAGACCCTCAAGTACTAGAAATCTTCACAAGGCATAATTGGATGGGATTTTTCGAAAAATTAAGTGGGTATGATGATGAGGTGGCCCGAGAATTTTCTCTCTCCCTCATTCCACTCACTAGGTTCCAAGCCATTGTTGTGGTAAGAGGCATCTCCATAGAAATCACCCCTGAACTCATCAACAGAGTTACCACACTTCCCTTAGGAGTACCATGGAGGAAAGAAGACAAAGGAGATAGCCAGGTTGCCAAAAGGAAAATATTTTTAGAAGGTGAGGAACCCACTAAGGACAAAAATGGAGTAAGGAGAGAAAGTCAGCCATATCCCTAGAATGAGGTAAGCTACCAACTTATCAAATACATTTCATGTGAGGGTAGGTATAGTGTGGTCTATGGCTATCATTTTAGGCTTCTTGAAGAATTGAGATTTGGAGCAGAAATACCCCCTCACCATAGGCTCAACATACCATACCTCCTACTGCAATCACTGATAGACTCAAGCATCAAAGTGCAAGAGGGAATTGCCCAACAATTATCTCACCATGGGTTAATTAGAATCCTTATAGAATATTCCCTCCAAAACCTCAGAATTTTTATACAATGGTCAGTTTTCAGAGACATGCAGGCAAAGGAAGACATCAAAGCTCTCACATATGATGTTAGTCCTACTGTTAGTGAAGAGGAAGAGGAAGAGACTGAAGCAGAGGAAGAAGAAGTAGAGCAGGAAGAAGAAGAAACAACAGGAGATGAAGATGAGATGGATGAAGAAGAAGATGAGATAAAAGAAAATGAGGAAGATAAAGAAGAAGAGGAGAAAGAGAAAGAGGATGATGAAGAAACAAAGGAAGATGTTAAGGAGGGGACTAAGAAAGATGATGAGGATCTACAAGAGGAAGAAGAAAGGAAAGACATAGGTGAAGAAAGCAATGGGAAAGAGGGGGCAGAAGATAGGGAGGAGTCACCTAGGGTGTCTCTAGAACCCACTAAGAGAGAGGCAACAACTGCCCTCACTGCTCTTAGCACCCCCATCAAGCAAAAAGGCAAAAGACAGAGACAAACCCCCTTATATCTCAGGACAAGGAAAAGCACAATAATAAGGCAAGGGAAACCCCAAACACAAACCAAAATTCCCATTATGATTGAAGACTCACCTAAACAAAAGCAGAAAATGCCTTCCGCTAAGTCTCCTATCACCTATGTGAGAAGGCCTATGACTAGATCAACCTCCTCCAAGGGAAAAGCAATCCTACAGGATACACAACAGAATCTATAGGAAGCAGAAACAATCCTACAGGATACTCTATTGAACCTACAGGAGACACAAAAATTGGAAAAGGAGGTAGGCAAATAGCAAGGAACTAAATAAGAGGACCCAGAGTCAAAATAACCTAGGCCCCCAAGCTAACCTTGGCTCTTACTATAGGTTTATTAAAGGAGGCAGGGTCATACCTCAAAAATTTTCAATTCCACTGTTCTTCGAGCTTGAGAAGGAGATAGCCAGAATTCACCGATGGATGCAGATCGCCAAATCCAAGGGGGTGGAAGTCATTCGTTACATGGAGGAGAAGTTCAAGGAGATGGGTAGAGAGCTAAGTAGCTTGAGAGACATAGAGGCCATAATGAAAAATCAACTAGAAACAAAAAATGCATGGTTGAGTGGATAGCTGCAAGAAGGAGAAAATCAATTGGCATGTATGGCTAGTCTCTGTTTGGAGGCAAAACAGTGTAGGATGCCAGCTAAATCTTATGCCTTATACATTAAGGAACAGTGGTTGTAGTTCCAGATCAAGACCCTAGCACAGAGAGGCACCATGCCATTTCAAGACTATAGGCAATTCATTGATATTTATGATCATAGCACACTAGAAGATAGGACCAAGATGTATGAGTTTTATTTGCACAACATTGCCTTAACTGACATGAATGTATGGGACCCTAATGCCAATCTAGGAGATTTATAGTTGATGGCTTTGGCATCATGGATGAACCATGAGGAATCAAGGGCTGTAGAGATGAAGAAGATATTGGCAAGAGAGAAAATTGAACCTCTTATGATTAGAGCTGAACATTCAGATCCCATGGCCCTCACTAGTACCCATAATTTGATGAAAATTATCCTTAGCTTGCACCTAGATCTCTTGTTGCCCAAGAGCAAGCAATTTCACATTTTAAGGACATGTTCAGGCTGTTAGGGGATGATAGCATACATGCTTGCCCGAGGAGACGGAACACATTGCCGTAAAACTTAAAGATAAGAGAGTACCACTCTCCTCAAAGATTGAGAGAAGCACTAAATAGGACACCCATGTACAAGCAATCTATGCAAAGGCTGAAAGTCAATTGGATTGGCCTGAAACTCAGTCCACGACTACTCTTAGGAATGCTAGAAGGAAGGAAGGAAGAAGAAGAAAAGAGGCAATGGGAGGAGGTAGAAAGGAAAGCAGGCTTCTATGAATAAGAAGAGGAAACCATAACAGAGGCATGGGTTTTGTTGAGGCAAAGTAATTGCCTATCATTTAATTTGTCAAACCGGAGGTTTCGTAAAACTTGCGAAGCATGCGTACACTATATATGCTAGAAATTAACTTCCAATTTAGATCAATCTAACTACTAAACCAAATAACGATAAACCAATTCATCTAATCTATGAAATCAAATTATAAAAATGAATTTCAACTAACCTATGAAATAAAAAACAACTAATGTATACTTAGTTGCTCCAACATCCAATTATGAAGTGTTTCCTTCTTGAGATGAGATGTAAGAAATAATTTATACATTAACTTCTAATGTCCTAGAAAAGCAAGTAAAGTCTGCAGAAAATAACTCAATAATTGCATGTATTCAATATTCAACCATTATATATTGAAATATGATTAAATCAATTTCTGGAAATGATCTTTAGGAATATCAGTTAATGTAATTAAATGAGGATCTTAAAAGAAAATAAAAACAATCAATCTTAACCTCTCACACAAGAAAAGATATGAAAGAAATAAATCTTAATCTATGAAAGTAGTAAATCTTAATCTATGAAAAACAATAAATCTCACACATTATAGATGGCCAATCCAAAAGCATGAGATATGGCAAGTAGAGAGGCTCCAAATGCAAGCATAACCAAATCAAAGTGAACATCACTCATGAGCATGGTTCCAAATCCAAATTCTATATTCAAAACATGAGCATTTCCCCAACTTTACACATGTCTTTCAAAGGAAAAGGCTCTTCTATTTATACAAAAACATAAGAAGCTACCCTATTTAATGAAGTTCCACTAAAATCTCTTATAGTTACAACCAAATAGCTCATAATGAGACACATATCCCCTAGGTGTCTCATAGAGTTCTAATCCAAGTAGGGAAATGATGGGACACCTCATAGAGTTACAATCCAAATAGGACACATATCCTTCTTTGACTCCTTTGAAGAGAATTCGAATTTGACCATTGGAAGCCACATAAGGGTGTCTTGGAAGCTTCCAAATAACCTACACATGTCATGAAACTCAAGCCACATATATAGATACATGAAACCATGTTAATTTCCTAGTTTTTAATCATAAATTCACTTTAAACACATAAAATAAATAACTTTGGTAAATAAGGATCCTAACCCATATATTTATGAAAATGGTGGCTAATGAAAAGTTATATGGTTATGGAGATGTGACATGTGAGTGAAATGGTGGCAATAAAGATGAAAGTGGATGTCATTTTGAAGACATTTTGGAGGCCCAACATACCCCCCAACTAGAGCAATTGCATGTCATCCTGCAAATATTGCATTAATTCCTTTGATTTTCTTGCAACGTATTTGCTTTTGAATGAGTTTGGCTTATATCATATGTCCTTAAACTTTGCTTTTGACAATTTTATTTATTTTTGGAAAGTATTCATTGTCATACATTGAATTGCAACATGTTTGGTTGGTTCTTGTGTTTCAACCAAATTCTAATTGGTATTGGTTCTTGTGTTTCAGTACCTTGTTTCTTTTTGCTGCAACAAGATTCATTGAATATATTTGAATCTTTAAAATCAGCCATATAGTGTGCTCTTAATTTAGACATTATTTGCAAATCATATAACTTTTTGAACCATAATGCAATCATAATTGATTAGGACAAGTATGTTAGGATGAAATGAAAATATGTGATGGTGTATGATATATGAATATGAAATGATGTCCCTTCCCCCCAACTAAAGGTATGACAATGTGAAAGAGGAAGTGAGGAATTTCCCAAAGTTACATATTTAGTATTTTAAGTAATTGCATGACTAAAAATTAGAAAACTACATACCTTCACTTACCTTCGATGTGCATGAGTTATGGAAATTGAAGAGTGTGGCTGATTCTGGATCATGGAACGTAGAACTGATCTGCTTCTTGGTTGCATGAATGGTAGATGAGGTTGTGAAGCAGATTCTTTATTTCTGCTGCTAAATCTGTTGTATCTGCTGCAAAATATTGAAATGATATAGTCTTCAATCATTATGAAACTAATGGGACAACTCTAGTCATGCGAATAAATGTGTCGGTGTCGAGCATGAAGAGAGGTCATTGGATTACCGACCATTGATGAATGTCGTTAACCAATGCGAGGCAAACTCACCATTAATGTCAACGAGTGCCAAGGTACCTAAGTACATCTTGCGAAGGGCGAATAAATGAGCCGATGTCAAGCTACTTACAAGATCCAACGATCAAGGGACATTGATTGTTGGCGAGAGAGCCTATCATTAAGGCATACAAGCCTCAAGGTACTAATGAGGACTCTAGCCTTGGACCTAGATAATGTGTCAATGTCGATAGGCCAAGGCTTGTTAGAAGGAAGGCCTTAAGGAATCCTCCATCATCTAACACGAGCATGAAACAATGATTTTGAAGGACTATGAATGGAAAATTTTGTAGTGGATCAAGGTTTATTTAACGAAAAGGAAAATGACAAGTGAATGGAATGTAAAAGGAAAAATCAACATGTAAGCGAGCTAAATGTCTTTATGAAAATGGGTTATGAGTTAGTGAAAGCAAGGCAGGATAATATGAGATGAGAATTTTATTGACTGACTAAGTGAAATGTAATGAGACTGCAAAGGAAATGAAATGAAGGTGTTATTCACTGAAGGAGTATGGATGCAATGGAAATACTGGAATTTGAAAGGCTTGCAACTGTTGGATATGATACACATTAGCATGTGCTCAAGAATTGATGTTTCATCTCTATTTCTACTCTAATAATTTTTTTGTGAAATAAATGTGGTCTTTGAGAGACACTATTTGCTTATGATCATTTGTTCTTCCTCCTGGAACCTCCAAAAAACTAGTATTTCTTCTCCAATGGATTCTAAGTTTATCAAAATAGAGAGGTGATCGATTTCTCTGTTAATGACATTTACTTAAAAAAAAATAAGAATCGGTACTATAAAACAAGTTCATGAAAGAAAACCAAAAGAGTTTATACCTGTGTTGAAAGTAGTGCCTCAAGTTACTCGTTATTTCTTTTCAGAAATTTATTTCATTATTTACTATTTCAAAATTTGATAATAACTTCCTCATTTTGTAGATCTTGTCGAGATCTTTCCAATGATGCTTGAATCATCGAATTCTGATGTTGTATGAGAAAGTTAGACTGTTTTGAAATTTTTAAGAAAATGTAAAAATTATCATGTGAAATGTGACATGGAAACATGATGTTATAGTGAAAGATGATGTAAGCAGATGAAATAGCATGTTGATCACGAATTTTTGGTTTGTTATAGACATTTTTGGGCACTGCAACCCCAAGCATAAAATGTCCATAAACCAAGGGCTCCTAAGTCCCTAAAAGTGTTGTTCTAACCCCTAAAGGAACAAGGTCAACTGATTACAACTTCTCCCAGAAGTTCTCCATGAAAAACTGCTCAGAACTGGTCAAAACAGGATCATTTCACCTGCTCCATAGGCAAAGTGCGTTGCATCTCACCTAAGTACACTCTGTGGGTGTGTTGCATTTCAAAAAGCCCTTCTATGGGGTGCGATGGGCGAGAAGTGACAAATGGCAGTGTCAACCTGCGAGGTGGAGAGGCATGGAATCTTCCATAAACTTCTCCTATGACACTTGCCTCTCTGAATTCGACCAAGGATGAGTAAGAGATCATCAATCTCCAAGTGGAAGCAAGAACTATCAGAGGGGAGACACTAATCAAATCACAAGCTGACTCATCTCCCTTATAGATATCTATTTATGGATCCCTCATCCTAGAGATCCAGAGGCTGGAATTTTGCATCTTGTAAGGAATTGTTGTTGGTTTGTTGAGGCAACATCATAGTGTTGGGTGATCTAAGATTTGCATGAGGTGAAGAAGGGCTTACTTGCTGAGAGGATGATGCTAGGTCAGAACAACTAGTTGTAACTCTCTTGGCTCTTTCTCGATTATCAATAAAGCTATTCAAGTTTTCCTCCATACTCTTGTGTCATTTATGTTTCATGCATTTGTATGGTCAATTTACATCTGATCCTAGATTGTTTATGATAATAGATCCATATTCTTGTATAGTGTTATGCTGCTTTGATTCTACAGGTACTCTGTGAAGCTGGGTGTATAAGGAAGCAAGTAGCAAAGGACTATCAGGAGAGAGAGGAATTGAACTAGGAACCAAGCGCAAGACATAGGTTGGTCTCCTTTATTCTTCTCTCATCTATACTTCATAAAGGAAAAATGAAAGTAGCTTTACTTTGTTTGTTTCTAAGGTGGCTACCACACCCTAGTGGGATTAGCAGTTTTGCATAGACACTTTTCCCTGTAACAAAATGGCGACTCCGTTGGGGAGCGACTAGGTTGTTTGTTTATCTACCTTGTTGTTTACTTTATAAACTTACGGACGGAGCCTGAAGTTGAGCCAGGTAGCTTTCGAACTACATTTGCTATGCAAATGCAAAGTAGATCAATGTCGCTTCAGTCAATCTCCGGGTTTTGTTTATGAATTAAACAACTGATTTACAAACTCTCTAATTGCCCTTGTGGTGGCTCTAGTAACCTCTTTAGATCTACCGTTGTTGTTGATTTAATGGTTACCACTTGCTCGGCCAAAATCCCTGAACTGAACTGCAAACTGTGACCCGAAACCCAAGCATAGTCTCGTCCCTAGCTGAGTGCACTCTCTGTTCTATGAATCTGAACTTCAGCGCACTTCCCGAGTGTAGTAGGTGTGCTGCATTTCAAATTCACTGTGTTACAGGTGCGTTGATCAGACTAGACATTGTTCCTGAATGTTGGTTTCTGTTCATTCTTTTCAGTTCTATTCATGAGTTTTGCTGCCTATGGTCAGTACACCTCTGTTTGAAACCCCTTGTTGTTATTCCACCTCCATTGTGCAAAGAATTGTAAATGTTTTTGTGTATTTGTTGAGTCATTTTCAGTTCTCCTTTGCAAGAAAGTAACGTAATTGTACTGTCGTTTCTTGATTTGAAAGTGTTGCAAGTGTTGTTTTCAGGCATAGAAGAGAGTCTGATTGCTCTTGATAGTCGATTACCCTGTTACTATTGTATTTGATCTGAATTTGTAGTTTTTCTAGTGTCGAAAGCAAGTATTCATTTCCAAATCGCAAAGTGTTGTCATTATCTTCATTTTTTATTTTGAGAAAAAACTTGTTAGTAATTGTCGCTTGAAAAGTAATTCAGATTTGCACATTAGCTTTCTTTTTATCATTCACATATTAAGAAGGCTTAAAACAAATACATGCATGTGCGTTTGCATTTAGACTGTTTGATTGGTTTGATTTAGGACAGTGCATATAGTGTGTGCTCTTTGCTCTTTGTTGAAAGAATTCTGTCTTTCTTTCCTTAGTAGCTAGGATTTTCATTGCACAAAGAAGATAAAAGACTGTTTATCATCTTAGATTGCATTTTAGGAATTGTACATCTACATCACGCGGTGAACCTGAAAGGCAAATTTCTTAAGCAAGATCAACTATAAAATAAATTTAATGAATCTAACAACGCTTTGGAACCTAACGCACAACATCTAGAAGTCTAGGCTAGAGACGTATTCTGGCATCGTAAAGCCTGGTAACTGTTGTTCTCATTGTTGGTTGGGTGATTCCTCCACTTTGAGACGATAAGTGCCAGTACGGACTTGTGCTCCCACGTACCGTCGAGTATATTTTGGGAGACCACAATAGGCTTAATCCTTTATCCATAGGAAGCCGTGTCTGCCGCCCTATCGATCGCAATGCACTGAACACAGCATTCGGGAAGATTGACTGTCGTACCGTAAAAAGTATTCTGTAGTTTTGCGATTGGTTTGGTAATCCCTCTGCCTAGATTTCCAGAGCAGTCCCTTTCGTTCCTTTTCATACTCCTTAACAAAAAAGGTCCATGTGAGCACTTGTCACTTCAGGCTCATTAAAAATCGAAGGTGACTAGAGTCATCTTTTGTTTTTTCTCGACTCTTTAAAATTGAAAAAACAAGTTGTGTCAAAGCGTCTAAAATTTATTTTAAACGGAATAATCATCACCCTTCCTATGTTGGTCTTAGGTTGAGAGAATGGAGTCCACCAACCAAGGAATTCCTCTTGGAAGAAATCCTAGTCCCTTCTCCTCTTGGGGAGATGTTGGTGCACCCCATATGGCAACATTGTCACTTCCAAGACTGACAATAGGCTTGCCCGTATGGCTCTTCTCAACCTCTGTCATTCAGAACACCGCAATTCCTGAACAATCGAGTCAGCAACCAGACGATTCCAGAGTTACCCACCAACCTTCTACTTCCTCCAATTTTTCCTCTCCTCCTTCCTCTTCGCTTGATGGGGCTGGTAAAGCCAAAAATCAAGTACCTGAGAAGAAGAAGGAAAAGAAGAAGAAAGAGAAGAAGAAAAAGGAGCCAAAAGTGAAAGGGGGCAACCAAGCGTCGTCTAGCAAAAATCCATACACTGCACCGACCAGGCCTAAATCGCCATGTGTCATTTGCAAAGGAGACCACTATCATAGAGATTGTCCCTACATCCCTCGGATCTTAAGGGACTTGTCTCCTCGTTTGCACAACCTGGTGTCGTCAACCTCTGATGATCATGTTGAAAACACACTGTCAACTAGTGAAAGTGAAGCCCCAAGACAAAAAGGAAAATATAGATTTCCTTGGAAACTGTGTGAAGGCGATCATGCCATCCACCGTTGTCCCTTCTTAGACAAGGCTAAAAGAGTTTTGGACGATCATTTGATTTCACCGTTATGACTTCCTCCTGGATATAAAAAACTCTTGCCGAGTCTGTCACTAGTTGAAAATCCGACTAACCCGCCCAGGTGGTTGGCTGAATTATCTATCATTGAAGACGAACCATCTGAACCCATACCAGACGAAAGTCAAAAGGTCAAGACGACAGTTGACCCAGTCTTGCCTTCAGAGGTTCCACCTTCAGATGATACAGTCACAGAAGAGAACAAGGATGACACTGTCCAAATTCTTTTCGTAAGCACAGACTCCGATGAACATGGGGGCAATTTACCCATTCCTTTACTGTAGGAAGGAAGTTTGTCAGAGTTGTACCCAGCCGTCTATTCGGTCCCACCTCTAAGCAACCTAGTTGTTTCCTTTGACTGGAATCAACTAGGCAGACCCCATTTACCGGCAAGTATACCATTCTGAATCATTGCTGAAATATATAGAATGGTTATGGCCGATACCATCATAGATGAAGGGGCTTCTGTGAGTATCCTTTCCTCGACTGCTTGGAAAGCGCTTGGTTCGCCATCGCTTTTGCCTGAGATGAGAAATCTAACAGGCTTTGACAAAGGAACCAGTCGACCGTTAGGGATTCTTCCCAATGTGCCCATAACATTGAGAGGGAAAACCGTTCATATGAACGTAATCGTAGTCCAAGGACCCCTAGATTATAATCTACTCCTTGGACGAGACTATATTTATTGCATGGGAGCCATTGTCTCATCACTCTTTAGATTAATGTGTTTTCTGCACGAAGGAAGAGTGGTCAAACTCGTAGACCAGCTTTCATTTCCCGGATCACACATAGCAAATAGTCATATACCATCCCTGAATGGTCTTTTCACACAAGGAATGTCTCATCAATTCCCAGTTCACCCACCTGATGAGCGCGAGTGATTCGGAGGACATGACTGAAACCCAGGGAGCATGCACCCTGGTATTCTTCGGCAGGAAAACTTCAAGTATAGGGTAGGTTTCCGTGAGTGAAATATGACTAGTCTGTACTCCCGTCTGTGATTGGAAAAGGGGGTTAGACTGGAATAAGGTTCCCTCGTCAAAGTTATGTGAGTGGAGGCATCTGGACCACTCACCTTTGTCTATTTCGGTAGACATCATTGAAGAAGTGTTTTGTTTGCGATGTGAATAGAACAATCTTTGGTAACCTGAAAGAGGTAGACCTTTCCTGATAAAACAAATGTTTTGTCGGTAGAATAAAAGGTGACCTTGAAGCTTTATTTTATACCTGGGGGCATGCAAACCTTTTTGGCGTGCAAGCGAAGAGCGACCATTTATTTTTTAAATTTGTAGGTCCTCTAACCCTTTAAACTCGTAGGATTGGTCGTTTCCTAACATGCATAAAGAAAGGATGTGGGGAAAAACTCTAAAAATTGTCATTTTCATATATGAGACATTCCGATTATACGAATGGATTAATCGAGCAGTTTTAACGTGGACTTCATGCTCGTTAAAAAATAAACATAAGCAATGAGCAAATTTTTTCCCCAGCGTTTAAGCTCAATAAAAAATGAACCAATTCCCGGTAAATAATCATCGTGAATGTAGTACTTCAGCCTTTAAAGCCTTGGTCATGTTCCCATCATCACCTCCACTCTGTATTGGTCGATCATTCACCTCCATTTGATTGTTTACCCCTTTTGAGGAACAGTTGCGAAGAGTGATCCCGCTAGCCATCCTTGTAACACTGCCATGATTGGAAAATTCCAAACCTTACCTGGAATCAGCTACTACCCAATTTTATCACTCGTTCCTCAAAGACGAGTCTCCTTTAAGCTCTTTTCAGCTAACTCATAAAATATGAAAAGATTGCCGAACCATTGGCCTCTCCAGCTCGTTAAAGGGACCGGAAGTGCTATCCCTCCTTTAGATTTTAATCTTTTTGGAACTGAGGGATTATTACACAAAAAGATCGAGCGCTTGTTTTTTTCAGCTCGTTAAAAAGTATTGAAATTCATCACTTCTGTATTGTTTTATACTTTTCTGGACTTAAGGGATTAGATGACGAAAAAGGGATTTTGGAGTTTCCTTTATGTCCCTTTTCAGACTCTCTAAAATTGAAAAGGACCGAGCTATCTTTGTTGTTAAACTCGTTAAAACTTAATAGCGACAAACTTGTCCATAGCAGACAAGAACGAGTTTCACTATCGCTAGGCTAGTTAAAACATAGCGATGGGTTTGCCCGAAGGGCAAATTATAGAACAAGCATATTTTATCCTCCTCAAGCTTGACAAAAATAAAGAGGTACTGGTCAGCAATGACTGGGGAAAAATTGGAAAAAAAACTTGAATAAACTTTTTTGGTAGCAAGTCGCTCTTGAACATGACACTTTCACTCCGCATCCAAGTCGGGTTGGGTTGTTTCATTCACCGGTCACATCACCATGGTCCCATCATGCCATCCACATTTGGGGTTAATGCTACCAATCCATCACGTCAGTGTTGCCAATATGTTCAAGAGAAGTCACTCAGAGAATTCACCTGTGTCTCACCCGCTGCAATACATTTACGCTCCATTCTTTCATGACCGCCACCCTGAACCTTATATCACCAGATCATTTTCACCTCCATTAAAATCATTTGGTCCTTTCCGTGTCATTGATGTGGGATTCATTAAGAACCTCCTATGACGGATCGCTTCTTGTTGACAACAGCTCATTATCCAAGAAGTCGATCTAGGGACACCCATTTCAGTACTTTGAAGCTTGCATGCCTCAATGGCAAGTTTCTCACTTTCGGCGATAGGTTTACATCAATGTCCTTCGACTGAAATATTTTGCGTGGTGTTCGACACCAAGTCCTTTACACACACCATGTAGATTGTGCTGCAGTACCTTGAGGGACATTATCATTATCAGTGATTCCTCTCGCGCCTGTTAACAACTTACATCATTGGCTAGTAATCAGGCGATGTCTTTCCATGTTCGACTCCAGAACATCTCTCACATGGATCGACTTGTACTTCGAGTGAAGATCGAACGAGATTGAAGACCCCGGATCTAGTTTCATCCATCCGGGCTGCGATATATATTCAAGGAAATAAAGACATCAAATGTACATCATTGCTGCACAGATAATCATCCAATTAAAGGGATGATGGCTCTACCAGAATCATCAGTCTACACTCAGATGATTGTCTGTCCTATGTACATGAAAATGAATTTATAAAGTTGAGCATGGGAATGCCCGCCTCAGCTAGATCATGAAAATATTATGAAGATAATGTATTGTATTGTATCTTATTACAGGTCTCCTCCCAGCTTGAAAGAACTTCGGATCCTCATGATAAAGCATTTCACCCGACATCAAAAAGAAAATATTAACAACCTCATGCTTTAGGGGGCAACTGTTATAGACATTTTTGGGCACTGCAACCCCAAGCATAAAATGTCCATAAACCAAGAGCTCCTAAGTCCCTAAAAGTGTTGTTCTAACCCCTAAAGGAACAAGGTCAACTGATTACATCTTCTCCCAGAAGTTCTCCATGAAAAACTACTCAGAACTGGTCAAAATAGGATCATTTCACCTGCTCCATAGGCAAAGTGTGTTGCATCTCACCTAAGTACACTCTGTGGGTGTGTTGCATTTCAAAAAGCCCTTCTATGGGGTGCGATGGGCGAGAAGTGACAAATGGCAGTGTCAATCCGCGAGGTGGAGAGGCATGGAATCTTCCAGAAACTTCTCCTGTGACACTTGCCTCTCTGAGTTCAACCAAGGATGAGTAAGAGATCATCAATCTCCAAGTGGAAGCAAGAACTATGAGAGGGAAGACACTAATCAAATCACAAGCTGACTCATCTCCCTTACAGATATCTATATATGGATCCCTCATCACAGAGATCCATAGGCTAGAATTTTGCATCTTGTAAGGAATTGTTGTTGGTTTCTTGAGGCAACATCATAGTGTTGGGTGATCTAAGCTTTGCATGAGGTGAAGAAGGGCTTACTTACTGAGAGGATGATGTTGGGTCAGAACAACTGGTTGTAACTCTCTTGGCTCTTTCTTGATTATCAATAAAGCTATTCAAGTTTTCCTCCATACTCTTGTGTCATTTATGTTTCATGCTTTTGTATGGTCAATTTACATATGATCCTAGATTGTTTATGATAATAGATCCATATTCTTGTATAGCGTTATGCTACTTTGATTCTACAGGTACTTTGTGAAGCTGGGTGTACAAGGAAGCAAGTAGCAAAGGACTATCAAGAAAGAGAGGAATTGAACTAGGAACCAAGCGCAAGACAGAGGTTGATCTCCTTTATTTTTCTGTCATCTATACTTCATAAAGGAAAAATGAAAGTAGCTTTACTTTGTTTGTTTCTAAGGTAGCTACCACACCTTAGTGGGATTAGCAGTTCTGCATAGACAACTTTCCCTGTAACATGGTTAGAACGCATTGTTTGAAAAATAAATCATTGAGTTAAATGCATAGCTTCAGAATTGTTGATTAGCTGCAGAATCATTGTTCAGCTGCAGAATGGAACCAACTGCAGAATGTAATCAGCTGCAGAATGTGCACAGTTTCCGTAGATAAAATCCGTAATAAATAACTCAAGTCAGTAAATAACCAAAAATGAATTCAAAGAGCAAGAAACAATGTTATGGTTTACTGGAGCAAAAATACAATGATAATTGCAATGCCTCTTATTAACAATTTTTTTTAACAATATCCACAGCGCTATTTAAAAACCCGAATTACAACATACCATAACATGAACATAATCTTAACCCTTATCGAAGTTTGAACAAAATCCAATAATTATCGAGGCTGCAAAAAAAGCTTCACCATACAGGAAATATTGCAACTCAGAAAATAAACAGACCCCCACATATTGCAAAACAACTGATTCACCCCATGGAAATTAGATGAGAAGCTAAATGGGAGCATATACACACTACATATACCCTGAATTTATTAGCGTCCAAGACTTTACTTAAGCTCCGGGAGCAACATCCTGAATCTTTTTCTGCAAATACCCACCATATTCACACTGAAAACCCATGAATTTGGCAAGTTAGCCTCTGCAGCACTAAAATTAAGTTCATACAGCGAATAGTTTACAGGTTTGAGGGTGACTTGGACATGATGGGCAATGGGGTATGATAAACTCTCAGTTGACTGGTGATGACCATGTGACAAAGAGAACCAGCTGACAATGACCTACTAGCTATGAAGAGAGATGAGGAAATGCATGTTTTGAAGACCCGTGACGTGTTCAAACAGTTCACTGTGAATTAATTCATTCAAAACCATTTTTATGAATCCATGGATTTAATGATAGACAATCACAGCTGTGTTTCCTCAAACCAGCATAGCATCCCAAGAATCAGATTTGATGGCTGCATTGTTGTCTCTATGAATTAATTTCAAATCTGTTTTTTCTCACGGAGTCAGTGACACAGTGTCCCGAAAATCCCAAATTTCTCTCAAATTGTTCCAAAATTGAGGAAACCGTTTCTGGGTTATCTAACTCACCCTATTCCCGAAAAACCCCATATCTCAGTTTTCCTAAGTTCATTTTCATTTAACCGGAAATTGCGGTTCCAAAATTGAGGAAACCGTTTCTGGGTTATCTAACTCACCCTATTCCCGAAAAACCCCATATCTCAGTTTTCCTAAGTTCATTTTCATTTAACCGGAAATTGCATTTAAAAATCAGCGTTTTTCAGCTATTACGCATTTCTGGCAAATGCTCAAATAACTGTTGGCCTTGAAAAAAAATTATTTGCAGGTTTGCTGTTGGTTTCCATCAAGAATAGTTCGTCCTGGACCTGTCCTCACCTCCCTAGTGTACTATTTCTTTTTCTCTCTTCGTGTGGGCAGTGTTTTTATGGACCTTCTCCTCGACTGCAATGGTGACATTCGATGTTGGGAGGTGAAGATCTTGCAGATCCTCAGTTGATTGCAGTAAACAAGAGTCATAGCTGCATATACATAATTTTTATTGCTTTATGCAAAGATCGGGATCAGATTCAAAAACAAATATTTGGTGCAAATAAATATTGAACTGCGAGTAGAAGTTGAACTACGTAAATTTAGATGATTACACTAACATGCAAAGTATATCAGTCAGCCAAGCCTGAGATCTCAATGATATATGTTTTATTTGCAGGTTAAATGTCAAAGCCCAACCATGGAAGCTTCGACCAAATGCTTCGGTTCCGTTTCTCAACCTCCGTTTTTTTTCAAAGCCACACATAATGTTTGCATCAATTTGTTGTCCTGACAGTTGGTTTTATCATATGTGCTTTATTAATTTTGTTTGTTTTGTTTTTATTTGTGTTTTGTATTTTTTTTAATGAAATTATACATGTTATATTTCCAAAAAATTTTAAAAATTACATATATATTTCATTAAACAAAACAAAATAAAGAAAATGCATTTGGTTTTTCTTCTTCTTTTTTGTTTTTTTTTTTTTTTTTTTTACATTCGTTTTGTGTTTTATGTATTGATTTGTCAATAAAATTATATATGTTATACTTTCAAAAATTTAAAAATATACATATATATTTTATCAAACAAAACAATACTTTTTTTATTTTTTATTTTTTATTTTTTATTTTTTTTATTTTTTTATTTCTAATTTTTTTTTAAGTTTATTGTAAAACTAAATCGAATGAAATGATTAAACAAATATTAACTGCATAATTGCATTCTGTATACTAACAAAACAATTTCTTTTTCTAATCCTCTAGGTCACACAAAGTGCAGGAGGAGAGCACACTTGAGATTTTGTTTATTTTGTTAGCATAGTCAAGATTTTATCAATCAATTCCTCTGTAAATTATAAAAAAAAAAAAAAAAAAAACAAATGAAAAGGCTTGATCTTATACCTTAAATTATCGCTTGCGATCTTCACTTGCACTTCTTGTTCTCAACCATTTGTTTTATTGAAACTTTTCCTACAAAGGGTTAGTAGATGGGTGGTTCTTACTGCACCACAAAACATCAAATTTATCCTAAAAACTATAAAAATTTATTTTTATTTTTCCTACCTATCTAAAAACTATTTTTTTTTTTAATTTCTTTTTAAGTATATTCATGCTTCTAATGAAGCCATTTACGAATTAGAATTTTTGAAATGCTCGTATCCCAACTTGAAAAATATACCTGATTATTTGTAAGGATATGCGAAATTGACTTGACCTTTCGATTTGCTGCAAGGATCTCTTGAAGAATTGACGAATATTGTGGCGTAATTGCTTCTTGATACCATTCCTCAATGCAGTCTTTGCGTTGTATTCTAGATCCTTTCTCCATAAATGGTTAGTATCAAAAAAAGAATGATATGCAACAATGATTTATGCATCTGCATGCTTTAATCATGCATCTAGAAAAAAAAGAGAGTAAAACTGAACTCTAGACTAAAAGCTAGTTTCTATGCATACTTCCCCAGCAACAACACCAAAATGTTGAGGCAAAGTAATTTCCTATCATTTAATTTGTCAACCCGAGGGTTTCGTAAAACTTGCAAAACGTGCGTGCACTATACTTCCAGATCAATCTAACTACTAAACTAAATAACGATAAACCAATTCATCTAATCTATGAAATCAAATAATAAAAATGAATTTCAACTAACCTATGAAATCAAAAACAACTAATGTATACTTAGTTACTCCAACATCCAATTATGAAGTGTTACCTTCTTGAGATGAAGTGTAAGCAACTATTTATACATTAACTTCTAATGTCCTAAAAAAGCAAGTAAAGTTTGTAGAAAATAACTTAGTAATTGCATGTATTCAATATTCAACCATTCAATATTGAAATATGATTAAATCAATTTCTGGAAATGATCTTTAGGAATATCAGTTAATGCAAATAAATGAGGCTCTTAAAAGAAAATAAAAAAATAACTCTTAACCTCTCACACAGGAAAAGATATGAAAGAAATAAATCTTAATCTATGAAAGCAGTAAAGCTTAATCTATGAAAAACAATAAATCTCACACATTATAGATGGTTAAACCAAAACCATGAGAGATGGCAAGTGGAGAGGCTCCAAATGCAAGCATAACCAAATCAAAGTGGACATCACTCATGACCATGGTGCCAAATCCAAATTCTATATTCAAAACATGAGCATTTCCCCAACTTTACACATGCCTTTCAAAGGAAAAGGCTCTCCTATTTATACGAAAACATAAGAAGCTACCCTATTTAATGAAGTTCCACTAAAATCTCATATAGTTACAACCAAATAGCTCATAATGAGACACATATCCCCTAGGTGTCTCATAGAGTTATAATCCAAGTAGGAAATGATGAGATACCTCAAAAAGTTACAATCCAAATAGGACACATATCCTTCTTTGACTCCTTTGAAGAGAATTCGAATTTGAGCATTGGAGGCCACATAAGGGTGTCTTGGAATCTTCCAAATAACCTACACATGTCATGAAACTCAAGCCAAATATATAGATACATGAAATCATGTTAATTTCCTAGTTTTTAATCATAAATTCACTTTAAACACATAAAATAAATAACTTTGGTAAATAAGGATCCTAACCCATATATTTATGAAAATGGTGGCTAATGAAAGGTTATATGGTTATGGAGATCTGACATGTGAGTGAAATGGTGGTGATAAAGGTGAAAGTGGATGTCATTTTGAAGACATTTTGGAGGCCCAACAGGATGTCAGGGAGGCCACTAAAGTTATGAAGGATATGGATATTGATTAAGTTGCTCAAAGGATGAGAAATACTTTCAGTAGGGGGTGATGATGATACTCATCATTGGGTAATTATATGGGCCTTAATTCACCTCCTAGCTTAGTCAAACCAACTTTTATCAAAACTTGTTACATGTTTTTTATTATATTTTGTTTATGAGATGAGTTAGAGTTGGATATTATGCCTAGTGGACTAATATGCATTGAATGTAGGATTGAAGGAGAAAATCAAGGAATTTTGGAAAATACTAAGGTTAAAACTCGAATGGGACAAGGGAGATGGATTGTAGGAGGTAAATCCTCCTCATTTACTTCCCCCGCATTTGAATATTCCTCCATACATCACACCAGCTCCGAGTGCAAGTAGCCAAGCCATGAGGATTCGAAGGCAACCGAGCAAGTGAGAGACAAAGAGCTAGTTTATCTCGAGTTCGGGAGCCAAGCCTCCCTAATTTTAAGGAATTTGTTAGGGAATTCAGTTGTATAAGTAGAGAGGCCTAGAGCCTCATTAGGATTCCAATTTTTTTTTAAAACTCTAAGCTATTTTGGAGCTCCAGACTTGTGAAAGTTTTATTGATGTAATTTTATGTTTTGGTAATAAGAATGAGTTTTGTTTTGAGCCAGCACTGAGTTAACTCAGAGGGCTGAAGCTCTTCGGTTAGGGTCCAACCCTAGTAGCCAAGGATCCTCTTTCTTGTATCTGTATGTTTAGATTAGTCCCATAGCATCATTGTTAATTTTCTTTTAGATGTGTTTTCATTACAAGTAGTGTAGATTGGATTGGTTGTTTATTAAATTTCTTCCATTTGTGCCTTACTTCAGTAGCAGGTTAGCCGGGATAAAAGGAGTATGACAAGGTTGTCAATGGGTGTCTTGGCCTAATTTACTCCCTTTGGGATTATGATTTGAGGAGGGGGCCCTTATGCAACCCCAAAAACACAGATTTCTATTTCTTGCATAAGCTTTAGAGGTTACTGTATTTAAGTTAGCATTTGATCAGTTTTGCTGTAAGAAATTGACTGTATAACATAAATAATTACCAAAAGGAATAAATATAAAAATAACCAACAACAACCATAATCACATAAACACACATGTTTATCCGAGAAA
Organism: Pinus tabuliformis; assembly: GCA_031772625.1. Classification (NCBI taxonomy): domain Eukaryota; kingdom Viridiplantae; phylum Streptophyta; class Pinopsida; order Pinales; family Pinaceae; genus Pinus; species Pinus tabuliformis. The sequence goes on from CM062819.1 coordinate 722,973,458, forward strand.
ACCCCAAATCCGAGGAAAAACCCAACCTAATGATATCTCATTAGAATTGGCCAAAAACCCTGGCTAATCTGACCAAGTGAGCCTTCACCGCTCACCTCTAGGCACTACATTACAATGAAGTCCTTCTAGCCTTTTTATAAGCTCCATTACATATTACCACGGGCAAAATACTATGGGTGCATAATACCATGTGTCCCAAAACCATCAATTTTTATCTGGTCAACTTTGACTCTATCCCGAGTCAAGTTTATCTAACAATTCCCCCCTTAAACTTGACTTGGGGTTCCTTGACTAACTCCAACCAAACCTGCTAAGTGAGACAATCCTGCTCACTCTAGCCCTTACCCCCTTTAGAGTTTTTACCTAGGGTATTGTTAACCTGACATCCCCCCTATCACCTAGGTCTAACCAAACTTTACTAGTGATTATCCAGGGGTACACATGCCTTACTAGGTCTTATAGTAGTATGCCCATTTACATGCAATAATTTTGACTTCGTTAATTTTTTTTTTGTTTATTGTTGCTGCTATTCTGACCCATCCTCTCTCAATTTTATTTTCTCAAAAACTTCTATCAAACCGATTGAATTCCCATCCAACATCACTGTAGAATTATCATCTACCATGAATTCCTTCATTCCTATGTCGATCTTGACTCTCATATTCTGTGCACAACCCAACATCATTTCTCATTGAACCACGATTAATGCATATGCTGGTATCTAACCATGGTTGCTTATTGGGCTCAAAAGCACTATCAACAAAATCACAAAATCTGGCTCGACTGCAATTTTTGAGCTGTCACTCCTCAACTTCGTTTTTTGACGTGTAATCAACAACATATATACCACGAAAGCCTCCTCAACAACCGCTTGTTGGAAGCATCTTTCATCAGGGCATCACCACCTCTCTCCATAGAGTGATGTTCATCCTCATCCACATCCTCTCCGTTGAGCCCAAGAGCATCAGGCAAGCCTCCAAGGAGCGCAACAGCAAGATCAATTGCCATGAGGCGAAAACACGGCTTCCCTCAAGAGAGTTTCACTACAAACTTACTGAATTGCCTCTGCTCCCTGCCTGCCAACTCTTTCACAATCATTTATATTGCCTCCACCACCATTGCCCGAGCATCCATCTTCTCTGGTGCCTTGACACTCAAATACTTGGGCATAGCCACCACTTCCCTCCTCACAGCTTGGCATTTCATGCCTGCCATCTTTATCATGACAAGCTCGAGCATAGACTACCGAATCTAAGTCCTCTGTTGCGTGCTTCTACCCGCTTGAGCCAACAATATGCTTGGGCTCAGTGCTTTCAGCAGAGTAGCTCCTGTAGCTGTAGAATCCCCGTGGCTAGGCTGCAAGACTTGAAATGAAGTAGAGCTTCAAGGCATCGCACACCCCACCATAAGTTATCAGATGTTAGCATATTCACTTTCCCAATCTCAGCATTGAAATCAACTTGCGCAAACCCTTGATCCTTCTGACAAGAGGACTCGACCTCTTCTACTGCTACATTCTCAGCATCCGCATCCTGCTCCTGCAGTGCATTGCAATCAGCATCTTCGAACCGTTCCTCCATGTAAAAATCCTGCATCCGCCTCATGCAGGCCACAAGATGGGGCAGTTTGTGACATCACTTAGCCCATGCCGTCGGCTGGTAATGCCGCATTATGATCATGGCAATCTCGTCATGGCGCCCACAGATTGCCTCCTGCAGGGCACTCCACCATCAACAGTTGTTGTAATGACATCTAACAACCAGAGTAATTTACCGGAATCTTTAGCGCATGAAGAGACATGCAGATACAAGAAAATCCATAGCCACGACACCAGCAACCCCTTTCTGGATCACATATGACCAAATTTTCCTTCTTCAGATATATATCCCAGATTTGTAAAAGGTTGCATTGATCTCATCAAGCCCTATAAACCCCTGGCATCAAAGAATCCCTTTGAAGCCAATATCTGGCTCCGATACCAATTATTAAGGAATTGACTATATAACATAAATAATTACCGAAAGGAATAAATATAAAAATAACCATCACCAACCATAATCACATAAACACACATGTTTATCCGGGAAAACCCAAAATCCGGGGAAAAACCCAACCTAATGATATCTCATTAGCATTGGCCGAAAACCCTGGCCAATCCGACCAAGTGAATCTTCATCGCTCACCTCCAGGCCCTACGTTACAATGAAGTCCTTCCAGCCTTTTTATAAGCACCATTACATATAATACCACGGGCAGAATACTATGGGTGCAATTTACCATGTGCCCCAAAACCATCAATTTTTATCTGGTCAACTTTGACTCTATCCTGAATCAAGTTTATCTAACATTTTACAAAGTAGGATTTCATTTCCATCTCTTCTATCTTCACTCTTGTGGTAGATCTCATCCATGGTTTCATTCCTTTCAACAACTTTCCTTGTGCATAATGTAGGCAGTTAGATCATTAGCTTTTCTAGCTTATGAGAATGCTTCTTGTTTGCATAGCTTTGTGGCAATTATACATGTTTTATGTAGAGCAGGTGCTTCAGGAGGAGACAAAGACTTCATAGCCAACAACCATCTTCCACTCGATCCACCATAGTCATTCTTGTTTTCACCATGATTCACCTTCACTATTTTTCATCATTTTTCATTGAAATTCTTCCAAGCACATTGAGCGAATCCAACCATCCTCTATCTTTTTTGTTGATTTTCGAGTGATCCTAGACCTTTCCTCACTTCATTCCACCCATCTACCACCTTCCCTAAGCCTTCCATCACCTCCAACACCTTCAATTTTTCTCTCGGCTGTATCATGTAGGTTTACAGGGAATCCCGTAGGTTTCTAGTACATCCTGTAGGTTTTCCTGAAATAGCCTGTTTTGAGGCCAAATTGAGGGAAAACCTTTAGGAAGTCACCAAAATCCTCCCAAGGGTCTCCCACACCATCCAACCATATCCTAACACTTCTGTGCATCCTCTAACATCCTTAATTTACCTGCCACATCACCAAAAGAAATTAGTTTGCATACTTGATTTTGCATGAAAAGACAAAAAGAAAAAAAAAATTTATTTTAGTCCCTTTACTTGCACATTAGTGATCTTTGATACTTATTACTTACATGCTTAGATAGTAGCATTTGGTTCATGACAATTTAGCATTATTGCAAATCATAGTTTCTTGGCAGTTAATTAGGAAATGGTGTGATTTAGCATTGAATTTCGGTCTTTTCCATTATTGCAGTAGAGTAGCTCTCCCTTAGAGCATATTTCACTTTCTTCCATCGAGAAACCGAGCTTCTTCTGACTCCATAGAAGTCTAGCTTGAATATCCCAGTGGACTCTCACCAACTTAACGTATCAAAAGGCAAAAACATCGTTTTTACTTGTGTATGGAGCATTGGCACCTCCAAGTGTGTATGAACCCTGGGTTGATAAAGTAAAGCTCATAGCCCAGGTGCTGCAGCATTGTTGCTGCAATACTGGTGCTCATCAGCACTGTCGTTAGTACCTGTACCTGTACTACCACATGTGCCTGTACCACTACATGTACATGTACCTATACCTATACCTATACCTATACATGTACCATGACCTATACCTGTACCTATACTATCACCCTACTACAACCTATGCACAATATTGATATACCTGACATCCTGTTGTCTTGCCTGTAAGAACCTATCCTGTAAGTCCATCCCATAGGAGCTCATAGCTGCCAAGTGATGTACCCATATCCATCTCTTGAGAACATCTTCCACCACATTCTCTTTACCCTTGATGTACCCGATATCAAAGTCAAACTCGTTGATTGTGGCCAACCATCTAGCCTACCTCATATTTAGATTCTGCTAGTCAAGCAAATACCTCAACCTAATGTGATCACTCATAAGCACAAACCGCCTACCAAGAAGATAGTTCCTCCACATCTTTAGTGCATGTATAACCACTGCTAACTCAAGATCATGCATTGGGTAGTTTTGCTCATTCTCGTTCGGTTTTCGGGACTCATAGCATACCACCTACCCATCCTACATAAGGACTACACCAAGCACTCTCTTGCAAGCATTTGAACATACTACAAACTCTTTGTCTGGAACTGCAATCTGTAGCACTAGTGCATGTGTCAAAAACTACTTGAGCTTTTCAAAACTAGCTTCACACTCTTCAGTCCATTTGAACTTCTTACCTTTCCTCTGCAATGATGTAATGGGATAAGCAATCTATGAGCATTTCCTAATGAACCTCCTATAACAGCTGCTAGACCCATGAAAGATCTCACCCCATCCACCCTCTTAGGAGCTACCCACTCCATGATGGTCCTTATCTTCTCTCGATCTACTACAATGCCCTCCTTGGGGAAAACATGTCCCAAGTAGTGTACTTCAGTCTGAAAGAAGCTACATTTTCTCAGTTTAGCATACAACTGATGCTCTCTCAAGAGCCCCAATATTGTTGCTAAGTGATCGACATGCTCATCCTCATTTTTAGAATATACCAATATATCAAAAATGAACACAATAACAAACTTATCCAAATATGTATGCAGCGCACTATTCATAAAACACATGAATGTAGCTGGAGCATTAGTTAAGACAAATGGAACAACAACAAACTCATAATTCCCATACTTGGTCCTGAATGCAGTCTTGTAAATTTCCTCTTCTTTGATTTGTATCTGATGGTATCTGAATCTCAAGTCAATCATCGAGAACATTGTTTCTCCCTTCCGCTGATAGAACAAGTCATCAATACTTGGGAAAGGGTACCTATTCTTGATAGTCACTTTGTTCAACTGCCTCTAATCAATGCATAATCAGTGGGTACCATCTTTCTTCCTCACAAATAAGGAAGGTGTGCCCCAAGGTGATACACTTTTCCTAATGTATCCCTTTTCCAACATTTCATTCAGCTGTAATTTTAAATCAACCAACTCAAATGTGCTCATCCTCTAAGGTGCTTTCGATGCTGGAGCTGCCGCTAACACTAACTCAATCGAAAATTCTACCACCCTATGAGGTGGAAACTCTCTAATGTACTCAAGAAATACATCCATGAACTGCTACAACATTGGGTACCTGTTCAACACATCTACATCCTCAACCTCCTTACCCTTATAATAGGAATGTGTACTGCAAATAGCTTGCACCCATTCCTGTGGCTACGCTTTGCTTGCATAGTTGTCACCATCTTAACTGATGTGGCCTTCTTCTTATGTTGCAAGACTCTTGGTTCCCCATTGGCATCAACACATTCAATAGATTTGTCATAATAGTAGCCTCGGTTCTATGAAGATACAACCAATCCATGCCCAATAATATACTGTATGAACCCAATGATAATAACTTCGAATGTTTTTTTGTAGGCATACCATTCAAATGAAATGCATAAGCTCTTACCTAATGATGAACTCGCTTCTTCATACTTGTAGGCAACTACACTAACCAAGTCTCTACATGCAACTCCTTATTCAACCCATACTTATCCACCAAGTTAGGACTAACATAGCTATAATTATATCTATGGTCAATCAAAATAGAAATAACTTGATCACACAGCTTATCCACCATCTCAATGATAGACGCTTGGTCTTCTACTTTCCCGTTGTTCACAACTACATAGATATGTGGAATACTCTAACCAACATCCCCAATAGTCTATGTCTCTTGTGCACTATATATCTTAGGCCTTCCACCCTGATGCTATGGAAAAAATCTCATACGATGCTCCTCACCACATGTCCAACACTCCAACCAACTAGTGCCCTCACCTCTATGCTTCTGCTGCTGCTGTGGCCCATGTCCCTGTCTAGTTTCATTAAATCTATTTTGCAGTACCACATTTTCTTTCCCATTTTCATGTTAAGGCCTTGTCCTCTTAGGCTACCATTTACCTCTGCCTTTGTATTTTCCTTTCCATCCATGCTGAGATTTATTCTTACGCTTTGATTTCTCATATCAATGCTTCAGCTTCCCAATAACTTCCTCAAGTGACCTAGGCTCCTCATACTTAATTTTATCTCTAAATGATAATGGAAAACCACTTACGAATCTATGAACTTTATTCTTCTCATCAGTAAGATACAGTACATACCTAAATATCTCAAGAGACTTGGTCATATATTCCTCGTATGTCATTGACCCCATCTTTAACTCATAGAATTATTTAGCCTTGTTGTCGTAGTACCTTTCTGACAAGTACTTCTTCTTGAAAATCCTCTTGAATTCTCGTCAACTCAAGTCTCATGTCTTGATGTCTCTAACCCACTTAACATCTTCCCACTAGATGTATGCTTTACCTTTCAAGTTAAAGATAACTATCCAGGCCTTCATGTTATCTGTGTACTCATGCAACTCAAATAATTTGTTCATACCAAGTATCCAAGTCTCTACATCTTCTGGCTTCTTCACATCCCTATCAAAAGTAGGTGCTTATACTTTGTTGAATTCATCTTGAAATTACCCCCTATCATTCCTCCTATAAGGATGATAGTAATGATGATCATGATGTCTATCGAAACCAGAACTAGAATGATACATATACTCATCGCCCCTCCTTGCCGCAGTGTCCAACAACCTGCCATCTCTCACTGTGTAAGATCTATTTGTCCTATGTCTACCGAGAGATCTACTTCCATATGCTCCATTAGTTCCATCTTCATGTGCATGGATGATCCAAAGGGAACCTTATCACTGCAAGTCTGACAAACTCTGAAGATGTATAGAATGAACCTCCACTTGCATCTCTTGTGCATGTATGGTTTGGTCATTATTTGCCTTACAACTCCTTATATCTTCCTTCAAGCTCCTCAATGTATCTGCAAAATCATAAGTATGCCCCATACCACGCTACTCAACTAATGCATAGGGATATTCTACGTAGTATACCACGTTGCTATCCATTTTATCTCTTTCTTCCTAAAATGAATAATATGTCAAATAAACCAAATCACAATAAATTGATGTACCTTAGTATAGGTTGGGGAGGATACCTTGTCTGCAATATCACCAAATCAGCGTGATACATGTATAACATAATCATAACAACATATATACATGCACAAATAAATGAATCAACACATAAACATCACTCTAAATAGAATCCAGTCATCAATTCAAGGCCATATCAACAATGCATGCTATGACCTCATGCACGACAACAACCATTACTCCATTTTACACTTTGCTACATGCAACCAACAATATGCATAAGCAATGCCTAACCAAATACAAATAAGCATAACCACATGTAGTCGAACATAATTGATCAGTTCTTGTAATCAACCTACAATACTGATGCATCTAATCAAAATACTCAAAATTTAACCTAACATACAAGGATGCAACTAGGCAACATAAAATCAACATGGAAGTGACAAATAGCCATATATAGTTAGTCACATAATCATGTCGAATACTCTTCATGAAATGAACATCAAATTCTCCATGATAGCCATACTACAACCCTAATCCATCATCACACAAATGCACTAATTATATAAGTGTAAGAGACATACATGCAACTGTCATGCTTGCATGACTAACACACATTCAACCCATTTAATCCGAGAGTTGAACAATGCTTTGATACCACTCTGTAACACCCTCCTCTCACATCCACTGAGGTAACCATGCCAACTGGGGTAAACATGAGACGAGAGGCTACTATGATCAGATTTGACCTCCTAGGTGACCTTAAGGAAGTGGAATCGATGGAACATCACATACAGTCATCCAATACCATCAGTAAAATGCTCAGGAGACAAGTCAACCACTCAAATAGCTTGTCCCTGGGTCCCACTATTGTTTTGGACAATTTAAGGCTCAGTCACTCTCATGCTATGGGCAAGGGAGAAACCAAAGACCTAAAGTTGCTCTCATGGGCCTACCTGCCATCGATTGTGGTCCAAAATTTCCAGTTCTATGCCAGTGACTTTGGGAGTTGAGCAAGTTTTTTAGGCCTAGAGCCCTGGACACTACCTAGAATGGAATGAAAGATCAGACTTAAGTAAAGTACAAGGAAATAATGATGCAAAGGTAACTAGTTGATCAAGGCCTTCACCAGACCCCTACTAGCCATGATAGGCATTTCATCAAACATATCATCGACATGTAGCCTATAGATGTAAAAAACAGAGTTAAGTCTAGGGATCTCTTACTTATTTGAGAATAGCCATGAACCGTTGTTTCCTCATGTCATTTGTTGCCTTATCACTTATTAGGTCATAGATAAAATATCCTTTCAAATACAAGTAAAAGCATGCAGATAGCCAAACATAGCAACTGCCATAAAATGAACATATAACCAGCATAATAGGAACAAAATTATAATAAACATATCAACCATTGAAATCCATATATACACTAGTACATTTACACATGAACATCAATGGAATGAATTTCTCATTAATCAATGCAATGAATCAACTGGTGATGGGACTATCACGTTCCACTCAACCATAGATTGGTTAAGCCAAGTCTCTCTTTAGCCAATCACCCATATGCCATATTCCAGGCATGAATGTGGGACTCATAGAAGACATCAAAAATACCAATCAATGTGGATGCCACCAGAGTTCTCCACCTACACCATGAGGAATTTGAGTGCCTCCTTGTCTCTCAGGCTTTACTGTACATCCAAAATCCAATCTAGGGATCACTAGGCCCTACACCAAGACATACTCTCCAGAATTTACCATGCATCCCATCATAGAATCATTAGGCCCAACGGAGATAAAATATACCTCTTGGCTTTACCGTATATCCTGCGATTCACCGGCAAGGATTCCTAGGCCCACCGAGGCACACAATCTGGATTTACCACAACCCACAGTTTGGTTGAGGGGTTACTAGGCCAGTGGCATTTTGCATCCTTAGTCTGGTTAAGGTACCACTACCACCATCTATTTTTCAATTTGCAGATCCACCCCACTCAGCTTCAAATCCAGTCTAGCCATCTTGCATAAACCGCATGAGAGAATCCATCTCATCAAATCTATTAGGAAATGGAAAGGTTAGGATGAAAATACTGTCACACCTGGAAAACCCCATGGTATGGTAGAAAATAAACACATGCAATGCCATGCATACAAAATCTAGCAAGGAAAATACACATGTGAGTTGATACCTACAATGAATTGTTTTGTAGTTACTTGATCCTGCCTTTCCCTACATGATCTTTGCTTCTCTTTCCTTCTTTTCCTTTCTTTCCCCAATGCCAAGGTGCTCCAAGAAAAATCTAAGTGTCTAAGAGTATGACATAAAGAGAGAATAATGAGACAACTCCAAAGCTAAACTGACAAAAGGTTACCAACTGATCCTCAAAAGTCTTTTTATTAATGAGGACTCTATTTTCTTCATTTTCCATTATTTTCCTTCATTTTCCTCCTCACATGCAACCAGTGACCTTTCACCCCCTTTTTCTCCTACTTTCCACTATTTTCGTAAATAAATGTGCCAAAATGTCTTTTAATGCCTTAGTCATTGCCTTTACCAATTTCTTTAGCCATAAAAAACCAAATGAACACCCCCTAGGTTGTCTTTCCCAACATTCAGCTTGGAATAAGTGTCCCAAGCATCCGCGGTTATTGTTTTTAACATTTAGTACATGGAATTTTCACTAGTGCTATTACAATGAAAATATTAAAGATTTGGTTGAAATATTTGCTTATAATGTTAAAAGGGCTAAGATGCATAATCTAGATAAAGAAAATTTGTAAGCTATTTTTCTAAAAGCCATTAGAGATGAGTGGATATATCTTCTCAATTTAATGGGAAAAGGATATGTTTCTGAGTTATCATTTAGAGAAATTTGTGAATTGTGCACACACTTCAAGAGGAAAGGCTAGAACTGGGAAAAATCCAAAAGATCTTGTTATGTATAGGATTAATAGATCTGTAACTAGGATAGTAAGTAGAGAATAAACAGGCAATTTTCTTGATAACTTGGAAACAAATATGTTAGGGAGTCTTAATGAACAAATAGATACCCTTAAGATTCAAAACAAGTAAAAAGCTGAAAATGTTGCATTATCAATTTTTTGTCCTAAATGCAGAAAGAAACATGCTCTAAGAGAATGTCCTCTTGATAGTGTAGAAATATGTGCTATCTATGTAGATATTCATAACATAAAGGAATTCCCTTCAATCCATGGACTTAAAGAAGTCTTACAAAATGAAGTCGAAAAAATCCAAGTTGAGTCACTTTGTTTTATTTGTAAAAGACCATGGTCACCACAACATCCAAACATAGTACAAGGTCTTAATCCTCAATACCTATCATATGCACAACCATAGAACAATTGGAATACTCCAATGCCTTGGAAAAATTGGCCACCTCAAAATTCATTATGGATACAAGGCTGGCAGTATCCTCTTAGGAATCCTCAATATAGTTAATTTCAATAGCCATTATCCCATACCAACCTCCATATTATCCTCCTCAATCAAACTCCTTTCCATAATATCAAATTCAAAACCAGTCTTCTAATTAACCACTTCAATTACCATCCACATGATACCCCCAAAAAACCATTACGCTACCTTCTCAGCCACTTCCAAATACAAATAATAAAATTCACAACCTATTTACAATGTAGAAGGTGAGAATTTTTGTAACACCCACCTCCCACATCTACCCAAGTAACCGATCAACTAGGGTAAACATATGATGAGAGGTTACTATGATTGGATTCAACCTCCTATGTGACCTTAAGGAAGTGGAATCAATAAAAACACAACATAAAAACCTTCCACATTAGTTACAAGTCTCCCAGGAACCATCCCACCAACTCAAGTAGCTAGTCCCCGGGTCCCATTGAGGTTTTAGACCACTTGTGATCCAGATGGATGTTGGTGGCCACCGACCTATCCCACTTGGACTCCCACAACTGTCTCTTTCAGTTTTTCAGTTTCCTTAATTGTAGCACAATTTACTATTTTTTGCAGTTTTTCGAGTCCTAAACTTCTAGAGCCGTTTTGAGGCCCTAAACAACATTTTTTTGGGAAAACTAGGAGCAACATGGGTGCATGGACCTATGTTTCTCACTCCAAAGTTGTATTCCTCAAATAGATTTTTCTAAAAACGTATTTTGCACGTCAAACAGAGATCGTATGCCAAAGTTACGACCCCAAGAAGTTGATGTACCAATTTACCCAAAATGGGGCCCATAGTTTGGCGCTTCATCTCCTCACGTTAGGTTTTTTTATTTTTAGGGTTTTCCATTATTTCTCAACAATAAATAGGCCTTCAAGCCTCATTGTAAGATAGTTCAGAGGCATGTAGCTGCCACATCTCTTCTCAGAGATAAGTACCATCGCCCTAGTTGCTTTATTTCCATTTCTGTTTGTAAGCATATTTCAGTATTTTACATTAATGAAATGAAGTATTATTTCTATTGCATCTCTGTATTTATGGTTATATCTATAATTTGTTGCGTCCCTTTTTAAATCTGGATCAGTGGTATTGGAGGGGTCTCCTCTTTCTCTTTTTTTTTCTTTGCATGTCCCCAATGAGGTCGGGTTATAAGGAGTTAGGGCTTGAACAAGTCGAACTTTTGCAAGACTAGCCTCATAAATCCCGACAGCCACCCATTGCAAATGAAAAGAAAGATGAGGGGGCAGGATATTTTATCAAAATTTTGCTCGAAGAAGCCCTCGAACAACAAAGGAACATGATGATGGAAAACTTTTCCCAGATCCTTCAGTGACTAGCCACGGGTGACGCATCTGCTTCCAACAGCTACTCTAGAAACGCCACACCCTTTAAGGTACAAGTTAACTTTGAAATCCCCATATTCAAGGGTCAGATAAACGTAGATGCCTTAGATAATGGCTAAATCTACTAGAAGGTTATTTTTCTGTTCATGATTTTTCCAGCCGGGAAAAGATCACTTTTGCACTTCCCAAAGAAACCCCCCACATCAAGGACTAGTGGGAAACCTATTGCGAGCATAAGGATGAAAGTATGGGCTCACTATTTTCAATTGAACCCACTTGGAACTCATTCCGGGATGCCATCAAGGAGCAGTACTACCTTGTCAGAAGCTATGAGGACAAATACATAAAGTGGACCACACTATGGCAGGGAAGGGACCAAGACGTGCCAAAGTTCACCAATATTTTTCATACCCTTTGCACAAAGTTGGGTATCAAGGATTCTGAGCTGCATTTGGTACTCAAATATCGTAGCTACCTACACATGTACATCCAGGATGAGATGGAGTTCCTAGACACCTCATCGCTCGACACGACATACCGATATGCTATCAAGATTGAGCAGAAGTTTAAATAAAGGAAGCAAGACTTTGGATCTGTGAATCCGAAGAATAGAGGACAAAGCCAAGGCAAGGTGACCCAAGACAACCTGTCGAAGCCGCAAGAAAAGAAAAACACCACAATGTCAAAGAAAGGCACAGGAAAGGTGTGAGTTCCATAAGAGCCACACTCATAACACAAGTGAGTGTCAGACCAAGCAGTCACTGGTGGTTGAGTTGAAGGCTTTAGAATCAGATGCATGTTCTGACCCTGAGTTAGAAACCGACAAGGGGAATGAAAAAGGGAAGAAAACCATTGATGCGGAGCCCAATGCCATTGTTGCCATCATCAAGGTCTAGAAGAATGAACCTGAAGACCCAGAGGAGGGGGAGCATCTTTTCCACTCATAAATGTGGATGAAGGGTTCGCCACTTCAATTCATTGTTGACAGTGGGAGACAAAAGAACCTCATTTCAGTAGAGGTTGTGAAGCAACTGGGACTACCAACCATACCACACCCGCAACCATACAACATTGGGTGGCTTAACCAAGGATGAGATCTCTGAGTCCACCAACAGTGCTACCTTCCCTACATCATCAAGCCCTTCACAGATGAGGTATTGTGTGATGTTGCACCGCTTGATGTTTGTGATGTATTATTAGGCCAACCATACTTGTGGAAGTGACATGCTGTGTATGAGTCAAGGCCTCGTGTTGTTATTATTTCTTTGTGTAATACATTATACAAGATACCGGAGGTAGCCCCGCAGACCACCACTTATTTGATCTATGCTAAGAAAGGAAGTAAGATCATCTCCCATACTAGGAATTTTTTTTTTTTTGGTTCGCTCTCAAAGTAAGGGGAAGATCATAGCCACATCCATGGCCCCCGGGAAGGGTTCCTCCACGCAGCAGAAGCAGGTGGCTACGATCATGAAAGAAGATAGGGATATCTTCTCCTCACCCACAAGGGTATCGTTGCATTTTTAGGTCAAGAATTCATTTGATCTGACTTCCATAGCACCTCTACCCAACGGGCCAATCTATCGCCACTCCATTCTGGAAAATGCCCAGTACAAGAAGCAACATGATCAGCATTAGGTACCACACAACTTTCAAGTGGGCGACAAAGTCTAGTTGCATCTGCAGAAATAATGCCTTACAAGAGCCCATCAGAAGCTTAAAACTCCGACATGGTCCTGAAACCATTACCAAGGTTGTGGGAAACAATGATTTGGAGCACAGCATTCCCCCATTCCTTGGCTTGCACTGAATGTTCAATGTGGACCGCCCTCGGCCATGCTTCCCACCATTACTGGAAACATCAAAGATTGCAGAACAACTCACCAAGGACCAAGTTCAGTAGAAGTTTCTGCATCTGATGGAGGCACTCAACCATGGAAAATTTTAGCGGCCAATTTTCACCTAGTGGGCTAATTTTCCATGATTTTTCCACAAAAAATATTTGCCAATTTCATTTTTTTATAAAAGATGATTCGCCCAAATTTTAGAATATAAATTTTTTTTACCTTAAAAATTTCCAACATTATATCGAGACTATATATAAAATCATTATAAATTTGAATAATTTTACAAATATATCAATAAACATTTTATAGTTTGCATAATAGGGATTAGTGAGATTCGCCAATGTTTTTAAACATCAAGAAAATTTTCCATCCTTAAAATTTTCCTTGCACTCAACGCAATGGGGACCATCGCTTCCTAAGGGGGGAGGAATGATCCAGGTGGATGTTGGTGTCCACCCACCTACTCCACTTTGACCCCCACAACTGTCTCTTTGAGTTTTTCAGATTCCTTAATTGTAGCACAATTTACTATTTTTAGCAATTTTTCGGGTCCTGAACTTTCGAAGACATTTTAAGGCCCTAAACGACGTTTTTGGGGAAAAGTGGGAGCAACATGGATCCAAGGAGCTATGTTCCTCACTCAAAAATTGTAGTCCTCGGATAGATTTTTCTAATGAGGTATTGTCCAGGCCAAATGGAGATCGTATGCCAAAGTTACGACCCCAAGAAGTTGATGTACCAATTTACCCAAAATGGGGCCCATAGTTTAGTGCTTCATCTCCTAGGGTTAGGTTTTTGGATGTTTAGGGTTTTCCATTGTTTCTCAATAATAAATAGGCATTCTAGCCTCATTGTAAGATAGTTCAGAGGCATGTAGCTGCCACATCTCTTCTCAGAGATAAGCTACCATTGCCCTAGCTGGTTTATTTCCATTTCTATTTGTAATCATATTTCGGTATTTTACATTAATGAAATGAAGTATTATTTATGTTTCATCTCTATATTTATGGTTATATCTGTAATTTTTTTCATTCCTGTATAAATCCAGATCACATTGACCTCTGGACAGTCCCATGTTATGGGCCTGAAAACATCCAAGAGCCTCTGGATCCTCTCATGACATGGCATGCCAATGTCTAGGGATTATTTTTCTCACTGTTGTGCCACCATCCCTGGGATTTGATCCACCTTTTCAGGGCCAGAGCCCAAGCCACTACCCAGAATTGAATGCCACCTTTAGAATAAAAAGATAACAAGGAAACAATGATGCAAATGCAAATACTTGAACAAGCCCTTAACTAGACCCCTACTAGCCATGATAGGCATTTTGTCAAACATATCACAAATATGTATTCTACAAGTGTAAACAACATATTTTAACATAACGGTCTCATACTTATCTAAGAATCGCTATGAGACATTGTTCCCTTACATCATTTTTTGCATTATCATCTATTAGGTCATAGATACATTGTTCATCAATTTACAAGTAAAAACATAAGGAGAGCCATACATAGCCATTTTTATAAAACATATACATAACCAGCATAATAGCAACATAAATACCAAGGAAATCACAACCATATGATCCACATATAAACCAATATAATACTCATAGAAATACGAGAAATAACCTCATATTGGTGATGAAAAATCCAAACTCAGGATGGGACTACCACATTCCACCTGACCATAGAACGGTTGAGCCAAATCTCTCTTCAGCCATTCACCCTCAAGCCATATTCCAAGCATGAATGTGGGACTCAAACCAAAAGAACCAATCAGGGCATCTTGAGGCTAAACCACCTCACCCTTATCAATAGAAACTTGGCTTTACCATAATCCATCTTGGATCACTAGGCCAAGACAATAAACATGTAATAACAATATTTACCATTATCTCCATCCGGTCACTAGGCCAAACAAGCATGGATGCCATCAGATTTCTCCACCTACACAGTGAGGAATTTTCTTATCTCCTAGTCTCTTAGGCTTTACTGCAATCCACACCGGATAACTAAGCCCTAAACCAAGACCCACCCTCCAGGCTTTACCACATATCCCAACCCAGGACTACTAGGCCCAATGAAGAGTAATCCACCTCTTGGCTTCACCGTATTTCTTGCCAATCACTGACAAGGATTCCTAGGCCCATCGAGGCAACAAAAAATCCATCTTTACTGCAACCCAGAATCTGGTTCAGTGGTTACTAGGCCATGTTTTCTATCTTTCAGAGATCCACTTCGCTCAACTTTGAATCCATCTGGAAATCCAGGTCAACCAAAACATGAGAACCCCATCACAACATGACTATATGGAAATGGAACGGCTAGGATTAAAACACTGTCACACCTGGAAAAACCCATGCCATAACAAAAAAAGAACCACATGCAATACCATGCATGCCATATATATCAAGGAAAATACACATGGAAATATATACTTACAAAGAATCCTATTGTAGTTGCTTGATCCTTCTCTTCCTTTCTTGCTCCTTCCTTCCTCTTGCCTTCTTTACCTTTCTTGATCCAATGCCAAAGTGCTCCAAGAAAACTCTTTGTGTCCAAGAGTGAGAGAGAGAGAGAATAATGAGAGAGCTCCAAAAATGAACTAACAAAAGGTTACAAACTGATCCTTAGAAGCCTTTTTATCAATTAGGCCTCTTTTTCTTCATTTTCCATTATTTTCCTCCGTTTTCCTACTCACATGCAACCTGTGACTTTTCACCTTCTGTTTCTCCTAATTTCCATTATTTTCATAAATAAATGTGCAAAAAATGTTGTTTTTGCTTTCCAAAACCTTAGCCATTGCCTTTGCCGATTTCCTTAGCCATAATAAACCAAATGAACACCCACTAGGATGTTTTTCCCAACATTCCACTTGGAATAACTATCCCATCATATGTGGTTATTATTTTACCTTTATTAACTTTTGTTACATGGAAATTTCACCAAGGTTGTTACAGAACCCTCCCCCTTAGGGGACACCATCCTCGGTGTTCAACCATGCCTATACCTCAACAAAACAGTTGAAAATAAAACATACTTCCCATGGAGCTTTATAGCATAGCTCAATCAAGTATTTACAATGATCACCCTACTAAAAGCAAACCAACATGACAACATAACAACATGACAATGATAGTAACATGACACCCATACCACTTATTGGAGCTTTATAACATAGCTTATGGCGGTATTTACATCCATATAAATATGTAAATATACCAAAACATCATCAACCATGTACCAAAAAATATACCAAAACACCATACAAAAACTACTTTTCCTCAACTGGAAAATAATGAAGGATACATAGCCTTCATATGATCGCCATCTCCCATGTAGCTTCATTGGGCCCAAAGTGCTTCCACTGCACTTTAACCTACTCGATTGCTCGACTCTAGAGCATGAGAACCTTTTTTTGTAATATACATTGAGGCTCCGACTAGAATTCTCCATATGGTTCCACATGAAATACAAACTAGTCAATCACATGATCAACATCTTTAACATACTTCTTAAGCAATGACACATGGAAAACATCATGGAATTTCATTGTCAGAGGTAGTGCAAGTAGATAGGATACTGGCCCCATCGTCTTGATAATACTGAAGGGTCCACAAAACTGTGATCCCAGCTTGGCACATGATCCAATATGTAAGGAGATCTTCTTTGGTTTGATGCACAACTACACATATTCCCCAACTTGGAACTCCTTGAACAACTTATTTCAATCAACATTTCTCTTCTGCCTATCCTATGCTTCCTTTATATTCTTCTTTATAACCTTCATTTACTATTCCATTTCCACCAACATGTTCAGTCCAATCAACACCTTGCTAAATGGATCACTCCAATGGATGGGAGTATTGCAACTTCACCCATACAATGCCTCAAATGGACTCATCTTTGTAACAACCCTCGTAAAAATTGCATGTAAAAATATATAAGACCACGGTTGATGGGACACATATTCCAAGCTAAATGGTGGGCAAGACATCCTACAGTGGGTGTTCATTTGGTTGTTTATGACAAAGGAAATTGGCAAAGCTAATGGTTAAGGCTTTGGAAACGAAAAATGGCATTTTTGGTGCATTTATTTATGAAAATAATAAAAATTAGGAGAAGAGGAAGGTGAAAGGTCACAAGTTGCATGTGAGGAGGAAATTGAAGGAAAATGATAGAAAATGAAGAAAATAGAGGCGTCATTGATAAAAAGGCTTCTAAGGATCATTTGGCAAGCTTGATAAGTTCAGTTTTGGAGCTCTCTTTTATTATCTCTCTCTCTCTCACACACTTGGACACTTAGAGTTTTCTTGGAGCACTTTGGCATTGGAGAGAGAAAGGAAGAGAAGGTAAGAGGAAGCAAAGATCAAGCACGAAAAGGCAAGATCATGCAGTTATAGAAGGATTCATTGTGGGTCTCAATTTGCATGTGTATTTTTCTTCCTAGATTTGGCATGCATGGTATTCCATGTAGTTATTTTCTATCATGGCAAGGGTTTTTCCAGGTGTGACAGTGTTCTTCAGCCTAACCTTGCCATTTCTTGATAGCCTTGATGAGATGGGGTCTCATACTTCGATTGATGTGGGATGGCTAGATGGATTCGAAGCTAAGTGGGGTGGATCTCTGAAATGAAAAACACATGACCTAGTGGTCCCTGAACAAGACTGTGGATCATGGTAAAGCCGCTAGCCTAGTAACCCATGAGCTAGACTGTGGGTTGCGGTAAATATAGGATTGTGTGCCTTGGTGGGCCTAGGAATCATTTTCGGTGAATGACAGGATATACGGTAAGGCAAAGAGGTGAATTTCTCTCCATTGGGCCTAATAGTCCGGGGATGGGATGTATGGTAGAGCCTGGAGAGTGTGTCTCATTGTAAGGCCTAGTGATCCCTGGATCAAACTGTGGATTACAGTAAAGCCTAAGAAACTAGGAGGCACTCAAATTCCTTATGGTGTAGGTGGATAACTCTGGTGTCATTCATGCTTGTTTGGTTCTTTTTGGTGTGTTCTATAAGACCCCTTGTTTGTGGGAAGAGTGACTTGCCTCTACATAATGATTTGACAACTAAAGTATACGAAAGTGTTCATCCTGGCCTCACCCAGATTATTAGAATGAGTTACTAATTCACCATGTTAAAAATTTAGAAGAAAAAAATAAAAATAAAAACTATGGAGGTGTTCATACTCTATTCCCCTCTAGATTTGAGCTTTTAAACTCTTGCAGGCACGTGTTCTTAATCATTAAGCCCTTCAAGAAAAAAAAATATTGTAAGTAATAAGTTTTATATGTTTATTAATCTAATTTAAAAATAAAGTCAATAATGATTATAAATATGAATTATTATTGTTTAAATTTATTTTAATATGATACATATTATAATTATTTTTTCTATTTTTTTCAAATATTATTAATAGAACAAAAATCAGGATATATCAAATTCAATTGATCCCATTTAATTTTTGTTTTATTTTATTTTATTTAATAAGAATTATGGTTTATTATATTTTTTAATCTAACCCTTATAAAACATGTCACTACAACATCTTCCATATTCAACTATAAAACACAAATTTGTTATTTGTCTATTACCAAGAGCATGGATAATATGTCATTTCACTCTAAAAGAGATTTGCATCTCAAGAGATTTGATCGGTCTTAGTGCTTGGGAGATCCAAGTTAACATGGATCTAGGTTGGTTTCATTATTAATTATAATTCAAATATAATAATTATAATTATATTTTATTTATTTTTTAGTTTTATGTAATATGACCAAGTCAAAATGTTTTATTGACGATATCATTATTAAATTTTTATTTTATTTTTTTATTTTATTTTATTTTGGCCATACAAAAATGTTTACTGGACATTACAACATCTCTACATATTGGGTTGGGCTGGAAAGTGCCTCTCTAGGTAACTACTTTTAAACTTTTATTATTTTTTAGTTGAGGCCACATCTAAATGTTTACAAACATTTAGACCACCCAAAACTTTTTGCTTTTAGATTCAATTTAAAAATGTTATAAAATAAAATAAAAATAAAATATTTATAAATATTTCGATTGTGAAATGAGTTATGGTTTTTGTACAAGTGGTATTAGCCCATGGTATTTTAACAATAAATATTTACAAGTTCATAATATGCATGGTAGAAAGGGAGTGAATATCCATGGTTAAGAATCATGTTATATTATATGTTTATTGTAAGTATTAAGTGTTAATTTTAATAAATATTTCAAGTGTTAATTTTATTTTATAAATATTTTATTTTAATTTAAAACGTAATACTTACAATATAACAAGATTCTTAATCATGGATATTCACTCCCTTTCTACCATGGATATTATTAATTGCCCAAGGGTTCTTATTTCAACTTAAAGTTGATGAAGATCTATTGACTTTTTTTATTTTTTTAATTAACCGCTTAGATTGATGCTCAAAAAAATATCCTCATCATATGCTTAGTCTTAATGCTTATCAATTGTTGTAATGTGTTACTGAGTTTGTTAGGTTGCATTCACTTTTAATCAATTCTAAAAATTAGATTAGATCCACAAGGGGACCAATTTCCTAGGGATTTGAGATTATTTCAATTCTAATAGGTTCATATTCTATAAGAAAATTTTATTTAGCAACATGGTCCATTTTACAATAAGATGTGTAATTCCTTTTTTTTCTCAAATTGAATTATATTCATGTCACATGGCTCCCTGCCCAAGAATTTCCTAGGGATTTGAGTTTATTCCATTTCAAATAAGTTCATATTCTAATTAGATGGGGAAATTACAACATAAGAAAATTTATTTAGAAAAATGGTCCATTTTACAATAAGATGTGTAATTCTTTTTTTTTCCCGTGTTAAAGTTGACCCATAACCTTTTTATACATGGTTAATCAGTAAATGTGTACATTGGTAAGACATTCTTCGTATTGCAATAGTTTTTTTTTGTTACATCATGAGCTAGTACTATCGTTTATCAATACCACTTAGAGAAAAATCATTTCTCATTCATAAGAAGCAGGTATTAAGTAACAACTGTGCATATTTGTTTTATTTTGAAGTGAATTATTTATTGTATTTGGGTATATAATATTAATAAACTATGATATTGGTCCATGATATTTTTATTTATATGGAAAAATAGATATTAATTTATAACCACTATTTATATATTATACATTTTAATGCGATATATATTTTATAATTTCCTTTTCTCTAAAAATATATTTTATAATTTTATTAAAAGCCCAAAATTATTCCATAATTATTCATATTATCTAAATCTTTAAAAAAGACTAATACACCCGAATGAATCTCATCATTGTTTTCCATCTAAAACCATCCTATCATTAAACACTAGAGAACAATTTAAATCATTCCATTATGAGATAATGAATGACTTAACTGACCTCGCATGCGTAATGAACCTCATTCATTCCTTGGATACTAAGCTCTAGCATCTAAGCCATTATACGGAAAGAGTTTGCACGCTTATCATAGTAAACTGCGTTTGTTCTTCAAACTCAAAGGATAAAAAGTGGTAGTCATGTACTCCATATAATTTTTCGGTAATAATTTATTAATCTGACCAATTCTCCTTCATTTTAATAAAGATGGGTTAATGTGACCGAATCAACTTTAGCTATTCAAAATTTTATAATTTATTATAATGAATAAAGCATAAAAGAATGGTTAAGGTAACAGAGTAAAATTTAACTATTCCTTATATTTTTATAAACTTAATTATTTCTAATATTTTTCAGTAGTATGCATCAACAATTGTCAACACTTTTACTCTGCTTCGTTAAATCAGGTGAGACATTTTCAACCAATAAGTATACAAATATATCTTAATTTTATAACTCATTTAATGAATAAGTATAAAAAAATGGTTAATTTAACGAAGTCAAACTTAACTTTCCTAATTTTTTATAAATAAGTATACAAACATGTCATGTATGTAAAGGCTCTTGTGATTTGTAGAGCAGTGACCCCTTTGAGCCTACTCTGTAACACAGGTAAGTTAGCGATGACGGAAACTTTTCTATATTTTTAGTGCACGAGTCATAACTGAAATCTGAAACGTATGTCCCCATATCGATGCCGGCGATATATCGTCCGCATCAACACCAGTTAGTGTTTTACATGGGTTTGACAGGAACCCTGATTTCTGCACTGTACTTGATTTGCTTAAGCTTTTTAGTTTCCCGCAGTACTGAAAGAATCGAGGGAACAACGCAGCAGCAAGGAATGGATAATGTAAGGCAGAAGCTCGTGGAATCGGCAGTGATCGGAGACGTTGTCAACAATTTCGTTCCTCGTGTGCAGTTGCATGTAATTTACGGCCATGATCGAATCACCTTCGGCGATACATTACCGCTCGGCGTTTTCCAATCCATGCCCAACGATGTCAAACTTGAATGCGACGATGATGACCTGGAGATGAAGGATAACTTAAAGAACCGAAAATTCGTTATCGTATGTTTACTTTCCTGTTTCGTTGGGAATTTACTTATTCTTTCATCTATATTTTGTGAAACTCATATCCACAATTATTACATCATTCGTAAATCCATGTAACCAGCTTATGACAGATCCTGAACGCACTCCTGGGTCCGAGTATCTGCACTGGTAAGACTTAATTCTGCACTCACATCAAATTTCTGTTTACAGTTGTGGAAATCCAATAATTTGACAATAGCATTAATGGCCACGCTGTACAGGTTGATTACTGATTACAATACCACCAAAAGTCATGGTAGAGGTATGACTGCCAACTTTCGCTCTTATTTTCACCTTAACATGGATTGATCGAATTTGCATGGTAATGTTGACAGTGATGCATATTTTGGTTTATTTGTGTAATAATTGTTCCCTGGCAGGAACTTGTTCCCTACGAGCCTCCAACCGCCACGCTTAGTCGCAAGATAGTTTTCACTGTGTATTACCAGAATCAATCCTGGGCGCCCAAACCTCAACCCAGGGTTCTCTTTAGTAGCAGAGTTTTTGCGAGTACTAATGCACTTGGATCTCCTCTGGGTGCTGCTTTCTACTGCGTGAAAGATCAGGAGGACAATCAGAAGGCACAGAAGAATGTCGATCACAACGACTAGTAAACCAGAATAATACGAAGCGATGGAGTGGAACCTAACATCGTGAAATCTAAAGTAGAAATGTGGACATAATTTTGTTACGAGAACGAGAATAATGTGATTGCAATGGCTGCCTTTAATCACAAGTAGATATTATATAGTAGATATGTGGGATGTCCGAGACAATTTTTCTTCTCTTTTATTCAGGAGATTCATTTTGTTATACAGGTATTCCAGACACGCGTAAACATCTTGAACTGTTTTTTTTCGTTTACCAAACTAGTATGTATGTACATGTTCGAAATCTATTTTATGATTTTTAATGTAATACAACTATTGTATCCGAAATTTCATTTGAAGTTAGATATATGGGATTGCCAAGTAATCTTATTTCCTTTGGCACATTCTTAATAAATGAACTTTTCGGAATGAATTTATAATGTTTATTAATAAAATCGTATTTTTGAACTAATCCATAAACTAATGTTTACTTATAATTAGAACATTATATATATGATTGAATAAACTAAGTTTTAGTTATAATTATACAATCTACTTATAATTAGAACATTAAGTAGATTAGAACATTATATATATATGATTGAATGAACTAAGTTTTAGTTATAATTATATAATCTAATAGTTAAAATATATGTATTTGTAAGAAAGAAATAAGTCTCTCTTAATTAGGGTGAAGTTGTTGGTGGGGTTAGCCCACAAGTATATTCACTTAAGGGTTCACAAAATATTCATAGGCAAGAAGCCATTATAATAACATTATAGCTAAATATGTCACTAGCATCATTCCACCCAACTACCCAAGATAATCTCAATCAATACAATATATACATATATATTAAAATAAAAATATCTTATCACCTTCTCACATTGTATGTAAAATATATAATATCTATCACACATTATATCTCGAACTAGCAAGAGAACTCATCCAGAATCTCAGAGTTGGAGTATGACAATTTTTTTACTCCTGCTTGAGTTTCTAATTGATGTATTTCTTGCCATGTCTCGAGGGATACTCCATTAGAGTCGAGCCCTCCGTTGACACCCGGTGGGTTGTTGCCACCACCACCCTTTCTACATTGCATGCATTGCCTAGGAAGATCACACTATAACAAAAGCTAAAACCACCACAACCTCCAAATAGACTAGAGAAACCCTTGACCAAACACTTTGAGGAAGAAATACCAACAAGATACCATCATTGTCACAATGAAACATAGACCACACTATACCACATGATGGAACTACATACTCAAACACCCCAAGACTAGCTCCACTCGCTATGGAGCCTACTTTAACATGGAAAATAAAATAGACAATAAGCCACGAACCCAATGGTGTACCAGTTGTTTGATAACTACATAGAGATAAGAAAAACTAGGAATGCAAAAGTGTTGACCCTAGCAACAAACTCGACATCAGAGACCCCTTTCCCTGAACAATACTTCCCATAAATTTTATCCCCAAACGAGACCAGACCCAAGGCTCAAAATGTACATAGACACCATGACAACAATTAGATAGACAAAGACTAAGCTAACAAAACCAAGTATACATAGAAGAATTACAAGGTAAGTTAGAGGATTTGATACCAACAATCTAGAGTTTGCAACCACAATTTGAAACTTGTGTTGACCTCCATGACCATTCGTCAGAGAAAACAACCAATTATTCTTTCACCAATTCAACTTCTTCACTGACCTCTACCTTTCCAATGAACTTCTCTAAGAAAAAAATGAGGTGCATAAATGAACCAAAAAAAACTCTAACAACTCCCTCTTCATATTTTTTTCTTCTTATTACACTTCTTTCACATTAATAGTGTCCCCAAATTCCTTTACAATGTCCTTCCTTCGTGACAAACTAATTTTTAATTCAGGGTTACATGTATAATCCATTGTCTTTACTAATTTTGATAATTATACTCCTAATTGTTATTATACAGAAAGGGGGAAATCCTTCTAGGCGCACTTTCTAATGCGGGCCCAGCGTGGCACAGGTTCTCTTCTTTTAGTAAGTGTAACATCCTCCATTTTGTATGCATTTCTATTTTTCAACTTTCGTCCGACATTGTAGACTTGTCGCATTTGTCGCATTTGAGGTAACCATTTTATTTTTCCTTCCTACCATTTTATTTTTCCTTCCTACGTAGCACATTCCAGGAAAATATTGGCTTGTGGCAGCAAACTGTCCTTTATTTGGTAATCAGTTTCCTCTGAAGGGTTTTGTTTCTCATCTCCTACATGTTTATTTTGTCCTATTTCTCCAACAAGGGTGTCACTAATCCTTAATTCCTCCTTTTTTGTACGTACTTCCAGCCCCTACATACTCAAGGGTTTTGGTTTTTTTTGCTCTTGTAAGTTCCAAGAGAATTCAGATGTTGTAGTTCATTGGCTAACTCCTCTCACTCACTCCAGGTCGGTTAATTTGCATCACCTATGCCTCTGAACCAAGTGTTTCACACATAAGGGGGGCAATGGGTTATCTCTAGTGTCGTTCCTTCCCTTACGGTGTTTTCTAGTTTCATTATGTTCCTTCCCGTCTAAGCATAGACATAAGAGCTAAAACCCTTATTTCTTATGAGGTTAGTCGTTTTATCTATTTCCTATATGTAATCATTTAAGAGGGAAATTACAAAATGTAAAGTCTTGGGCGATATTATTTTAAGAGATGTACTCTTAGTTTTCCTTCCTAATCTTGAATATATGAGTATAAATTCTTAATTTCATAATTGTGAAATATTCGTTCATGTGTAGTCTTATCTTGTGTTTTCAATATTTTTTTTTTTCCAATTTTGTTTAGATAACTTTTTTTTGCATTAGGTTATAGTGAAATTTTTATAATTTTTTAATTTAATCCAGAAGCTTACTGCTCTTATTATGAAATTTGTTCTTTTCTTTTGTCTTGCTCATACACACGTAATGAATAATAAATCCCATAGCTCCATTCAACTATGGTGAATAAGGAACTGTTCAATTTTGTTTCCAAGTATTTGTCTTTGTTTCCATAAATAATCTAAAGATTTATATATATACTTACTGTGGACTCTCCAACCAGGTGGCTCAGTTTTTTTTAATTTCCAACTACAGCACTAATGCCGAGGGTTTTTATGGTTTTGTTTGTTTTTTTTCATTTTTATATTACCATCCTCTACAGTCTCATATGGTATTGATGTTAACACGGTATCAAGATAATTCACCCACTTGACTTAGACCTTTATTTTAGTCCTCTCTTCCTCTGGAAGAAGAATTTGACATTTACACCAGAATAATTTGTATAATAGTTTTTTCGAGTTTCACAATTTCTTCCAAAATCTTGCGGTGCTCCTTTTCTAATTTGTTTAAATATAACTAGTCATCAAATTCCTAATTCCAGTTAGATGTTGTCTAGATTAAGTGACATATTTTCCCTCAATGTTTAAAATTAGTTTGTTTCAGTTTAGACACACCAATACTGGTTATCTAGTATTGTTATGTTCTAACAGTTTGATATTCCAACAGAAGCCTCGAATTTATTGCCTTGTCACTCCAGGTGGATTCTAATTCACCTAGATAAATTCCTCTCATTTTGTAATCTAAGGAAAAATACAAATCTTAAACAATATTGTTTGCATATGAGAGAACACCACGAAAAATCCCCTAAATATAATTTGTAGTTTTATTTCTAATTTCTATAATTTACCATTGAGTACCCATTTATGATTCTAATCAATTTCCCATTTTTAATACAATTACTTGGTTTATATTTTTGTGTAGTATATCCTCTTCTACACAATGATAAAATTTAAAACTAACTAAACATCATTACGGCCTAGGTGCTCACAGTATCCATAACCCCATCCAAAACTAAAAACAGTTTCAAAAAACTAATATGTCAAGAGTAACAGTAAAAATTATGATCTTCTTACACTATTCCTTTTAGAATTTCTTTAGATAAAAATATTCCCATGCATGCATCCATCAATAATTTATAAATCATGAATTTTCACTGTAATCATTTCTTTTATATCTATCTGTGAATTTCCTCACAATTATATAGCCACTCCCATCTATCTATATTCAGTCATTTCCATGATCCATACAATATAGAATATAAGTCCATTAAAACAGTTACACATATTACAATTCCTATTGCATGCTTCGAAAATAACCAATATAATCATAATTTTCATCAAACCAACAGTTAATAACTCTACATAAATTATAACTAGATTTATAGCTGAAACTACACTTGGGCGAAACACCTTCCTCCCAACCATGAAATGATCCTCCAGTTCCCCCTGGGAAGAGACTTGTTACCAAAGGAATCAATAACCTCTTGTTATTCCAAATAAGGTATTTTATGCCTTACTTCCCCAACAGATGTTTCCTTAGCGATTTCCTTCTTTTGAAGGTCTGACAAACCACTAGCCTATGCTTTCTTTCTTTCCTTTTAAAGCCCATTTTTCTCTCTTGCTACTCTTTATTCCACCCTTTACTCAGTGTTTTTCTGCAACCAAGTGATTTAATATATTTTCTCTTCCATCATATTAATTCTTGCTAATCAACTCCTAGGGATTTTTAGGAGTTATTTAAATGAAATTAGTATGATCTCATCTACTAGCCCTAGATTCCAGATCTTGGAAAGAATCTCTTAACTCTAGTGTTTCTTTCCCAAGTAATTTCCAAATTTTTCCGTTAATAAAATTCATTTTTTACATCATCATATTTTATTGTTCACTTAACTCAAGTCTACCATGGATTTCTAGCCATCACATCTATAATCAGTTCAATCTAAAAATAAAAAGATATTTACATAGAAATAGAGAGGTATTACATCTTACCCTCTTTAAATTAACATCATCCTCAGTGTTCATTGTTCACTTGCTTCATTCTTGATCAATGATGGGTTAGCTTCCTTCATTGTCTCCTCCTGCTCCCAAGTAGCCTCCTCGGGTCTAAAGTTCCTCCATTGCACTTTAACCTAAGCGATGAATTGATTCCAAAGAAGTATCTATTTCTGATCTAAGATGCACAGTGGCTTTGGTAGGAAATCTCCTTCAGGTTCCACCTGTATTAGATTCCAATCAATCATGTGAGAATTATCATGAACATATTTATTTAATAAAGAAACATAACATAAATTGTGAACTTGTTTACGGTGTTGGACCCGCCAACATGTCAGGGGATCTCCCCGGTAAGAAGTACCAATTAAACCTCAAATTGTTTGGTGTAGGAGTCCTAGCAGTGGGTTGTACGGTAATGCCTTGACCACAATTTCGCACAGAGGCAAGTAAAATAACATTGTTGGTAGCAAGGGTGTGATAGGTGCAGTGAGTCAAGGAAGGTGCATGAGAGGTTCTAACACATGGGGGTTGAGATGAGTGCACCCCTTGGAAACCTGTGATAGCGCTCAACTTGGAGGGAACACACGAGAAAAGATACATCACAACATGGAAGGAAAGTTAGCAAGAAATCCAAAGTGATGGTTAAACCAACAACACATTTCAGAAAGATTCATACATACTTATACATAATAGTCTATACATGCATGCACAAGCAAACAATACATATATCATTTAGATTAAACTAGATAGCATAGAATACAATACAACATACATATAAAACATGCTGGCTCTTGTTATATGAAGAAATGTAAGTTCCAGTTATACAATACATCCATGTCCAACCACTAGTCCCGATAGTGGAATGTTATAGCCACAACCACCTTCTCCTCCAAAGAGATGTACTAGCTCTGCACAGTGGAGAAGCAAAGGCTTGTTACAATACTGTCCAAGATCTCTTGAAGATAGTCTTATTGGAAGCTTGGCTAACCAAAAGCCTATACAATGAGTTATGGGGGAGTATTTATAGCAAAGGGTGGGGTGACCCTTGACATTCTCCTTTGTGACAATTCAACTACCCTCATGAATCTTCATCTACTCTATGACTTTTACATCCAACTATCAACACTTGACTTAGACTTGACAAAAAATTACATTACAATGCACATGTACCCATGTGAGAGAAATTGCTTGAGCAAGACTTGATAGACATCACTATGACTTAGACAACCATGGAAGTCCAACTCCTCAACATCCTCATGCTGATCAATAATAAGATATTGATGCCAAGATCAGTAGTCCTTAATGGTGTCTGTGTGCTCCATGGTGACATCTATCTGGAACCTGACTCTTTCCTCCCTAGCATCTAGGTACACTTCTCGGGGTCCTTTGTCCAACTCCTCTAAAAGCATACACATCATTGTTGCCTTCATTATGGCCGAACCAACAACATACTTGTGCATGATGTATGCACTGATGGGCAAGTTTGAGCTGGTGGTAATGCACATCAACTCGTCAAAGTACGAGTTAAGCTCTAGTCGTACCTGTGCCTTTGTCTTTGCCTAGGTGAGAGTCCCAATAGATGGGATCGCATGTTCGTGCACAACAACATCCATACTCTTGAATACTCATGCATGGGAAGCTTGTATGCTAGTGATGAGGTGCAGGAGCTCTTCGTAGTTCTAGATCTGACCCATATACATGCCTTCAGCTTGACTGCATTGGCCCTCATCATCTTAGGTAAGTGAAGCAGGGCTCCCTTATATTTCATCATGCATGTTTGCATGTTATCAACAACAACATGAAAGTTGATCAAGGTACGTGCTCTTTTAGCACATTGCTACTGCCATCCGTTGAGATGGACGACTGCCTTATGAAAAGTACCAAACTTGTTGGAGATCAGATACACAACAATCTAAAACAAATACTCAGCAAATAACTCATGCACATAAAGACACAACAATTAATGTGGTTCACCCAACCAATCTGGGCTACGTCCACACAACATAGGCATCGACAATTCTTTATTAATCAAATAGGAGATTACATAAATCAAATCCTCACAAACTCTCACACTACTCCCAAACCATCCGTATGGATACCTGTTATATAGCAAGGAGAATCTAACTGCCTCATAAATCCTCTCAACTAAAATTTAGGATGTATTAACTCCCTCCCAACAAACTGGAGCTAATCTAGGAACTAATTCCTATTGTTGTCATCTACTGAGATTTTGCCTATATTATTCAAAACAGAAAATCTCAACAATCTCCACCTTGACAACAATTAGCCTGATGCCCTGTTATTATTATTTTATCTTTTCTGCAAGCCAAGAGAAGCCAAACACCAACGTAGCTTCTCTAACAAAACTGGTTTCGTGAACATGTCTGCACAATTCTCCTTTGTATGCACCTTTTCAAGAGAGACTCCCCTTTCAGTGATAACCTGTCTTAAAAAATGGTACTTGATCGGTATATGCTTTGATTTACTATGATAGGTCGGATTCTTAGCCAAATGTATTGCACTTTGACTGTCACAAAATAACTTGATGTTGTCCTGCAACCTACCAAATTCACCAAACAAACCTTTCAACCAAACCGCTTCTTTGCAAGCATGAGAAGCAGCAATGTATTCTGCTTCAGTAGTGGATAAAGCAACAATGTTCTGTAGCTTTGACATCTAGCTTATAGCTCCACCTACAAGAGTAAAGACATACCCTGAAGTTGACCTTCTCTTATCCAAATCACCTGCAAAATCGGAATCAACATATCCGCAAAAAAATTCACTACTCTTATTGTAAGTGATACAATAACTACTTGTGCCTCTCAGATACCGAAGCACCCATTTCAATGCTGACCAGTGTTCTTTACCCGGATTTGCCATGTACCTGCTGACAACCCCAACTGCATGTGAAATATCTGGTCACGTACACACCATCGCATACATTAAACATCCTACTACATTAGCATATGGAATTCTAGACATATAATCCTTTTCTTCGTCTGAATTAGGACATAAACTCGAAGAAAGATTGAAATGGGAAGCAAGAGGGACTGACACAGGCTTCACCTCATTCATACCAAACCTCAAAAGTATTTTCTCAATATACTTTTGTTTTGATAGCCATAGCTTACCATTGCTCCTGTCTCTGAAAATCTCCATGCCCAAAATCTGTCTTGCTGCTCCTAGATCTTTCATATCAAATGTCCTTGCCATCTGAGCCTTCAACCTGTTGATTTCTTCTATGCTTTTGCTTGCTAAAAGAATATCGTCAACATACAATACTAAGATAATGAATATGCCATTTTTCAATTGCTTAAAATAAACACAATGATCATATTCACTTCTAACATATTTCTGACTCAACATGAAAGAATCAAGCTTCTTATACCACTGCCGAGGCGACTGCTTCAGGCCATATAATGACTTCTTGAGCCTGCAGACAAATTTCTCATTGCGATGCTGAACAAACCCTTCCGGTTGTTCCATATAAATATCCTCATCTAAGTAACCATGTAGAAATGAAGTCTTAACATCTAATTGCTGCAACTCTAAATCAAGCAAAGCCACTAATGCTAACACAATTCTAATTGAAACAATTTTAACCACTGGTGAAAAATCCTCATGAAAGTCAATACCGTCTTTCTAAGAAAACCCTTTTGCAACCAACCGCGCTTTGTACCTATCTTTCGTATCATTCACACCCCGTTTCAGCTTGAAAACCCATTTACACCCCACAGTTTTCCTGTCTTTCGGAAGCTCAACCAGATCCCATGTGCCGTTCTTACCTAAGGCCATCATTTCGTCCTTCATGGTTGCTTTCCACTTATCACTTTTCGAACCTTCTATTGCTTCCTGATAGCACACAGGTTCATCGTCATTAGCAGTAAATGCAACTGAAGTAACATAATCATCATACCTTCTAGGTGGCCGTTTGATTCTTGTTGACCTCCTTAATGATGTTTCTGGCGCTTCCTCGATTGGCTGACTACCATCTGTAGGAACTTCTTGATGACCAGTATCTGAAACCTGTTCATGATCTATACTTGAACCCTGTTCATGTTCTGATTCTGAAACCTGTTCATGACTAGTATCTGAACTATGGTCATCATGACTATCATTAGAAATGCTATCAAACTAAATGTGCTGAAAATCAGATATATCATCCTGTTTCAATCTACTATCTACATCTAACTGTACAAGAGAGGATTCATTAAACTTTACATCTCTATTGATGATGATTTTGTGGGTAGTAGGATCCCACAATCTATATCCCTTTGTTCCAACACCATACCCAATAAAGATATACCTTTTCGACTTTGGATCTAATTTAGTTCGCTGATGTTTAGGCACTAGAGCATATGCATCACAACCAAACACTCTGAGTTTAGAATAGTCACAAGGGTGTCCTTTCCATACCTCTTGCGGAATCTTGCAGCCTATCGCCGTTGATGGAGATCGGTTTATCACATAACAAGCTGTTGCCACTGCTTCCATCCACAACTCCTTTTGCAACCCAGCGTTACTCAGCACACTCCTTGCTCTCTCTAAAAGAGTCCTGTTCATGTGTTCAGCAACTCCATTCTGCTGAGGAGTATAAACCGTGGTCTTATGTCTCTCGATCCCTGCATCCTTTCAATAGCTGTCAAACTCCTTGGAAGTAAACTCACCACCATTGTCAGTTCTTAAACATTTTATTGTTCTACCAGTGTTGTTTTCTACCAATGCTCTAAACTGCTTGAAAACTGAAAAAACATCAAACTTCCTTTTCAACATGTAGACCCACACTTTCCTAGAAAAGTCATCAATGAATGATACAAAATAAGACGAACCACCATATGAAGTTGTAGGGGCTGGTCCCCAAACATCGGAATGGATATGATCAAGTATGCCTTTAGTAGTATGTTTGCATGTTTTAAACTTTTGTTTACTTTGTTTTCCAAACAGACAATGCTTACAGAAATCTGACTTTCCAGATTTTAGATTTGGAAGTAACTTGTGATCAGCCAAAATTTTTAACCCTCTTTCACTCATATGCCCCAATCTTTGATGCCATAAGTGAATGGAACTACTGTCATGTTCAGACACCGTAGACACATAATCTGACCCTGTACTTCCTTCTAACTGAAATAGATTTCCTACCTTCTTAGCTTTCATAACTAGTAAAATACCTTTGGAAATTTTCATGACTCCACCTTGAATTACAGCTTTATATCCATTTGAATCAAGTGCTCATAATGAAATCAAAATTTTCCTTAAATCTGGTACATGCCTCACATCAGTTAATATTTTTGTTGTTCCATCAAACATTTGCAGTTGTATACTCCCAATTCCCACAATATTACATGTTGCATCATTACCCATGTACACAACACCATCATCAATTGATTTATATGTCTTAAACCATTCTTTATGAACACACATGTGGTTTGATGCACCAGAATATAACAACCAATGTTTACCATGATTTGACACATTAACTGATAATACTTCATCACTCATACCTGAACCAGATGTCGAACCTGTATCTGTCGTATTTTCCTCCTTCTTTTCTGTCAAAGAATCTGCTTTAGAAGATTGCTGCTGTCGCTTCCAACAGTCCTTCTTTAAATGCCCTGATTTGTCACAAAACCAACACTTTAGCTTACTCTTCTTCCCTTTCAACTTTGAATGTGAGTCGCTCGGCCTCCTGGAGTGTCTTTCTTTCGAACGACCTCTAACCATCATAGCTTCTGATGTAGAGGTTTCAGAATGTGACCTTCTCCTTGTTTCTTCCGATAATAAGGATGCAACTACATCATAAAAGTCAATAGTTTCTGATGAACTAAGACTTATAGAAGTAACAAAATGATCCCATGATTTGGGCAACAAGCACAATAAAGTAATAGCTTTATCCTCGGATTGAATATTTACTTCTATACTTTGTAATTTCACAAGAAGAGTATTAAAAGCATTTAAATGATAAGCAATCGATGTACCTTCCCTCATTCGCAAACTGTACAACTGTCGTTTCAGGAGAATCCTATTGGTTAAGGATTTGGTCATGTACAGTTTCTCCAGTTTTGTCCACAAACCAGCAGCTGTTGCCTCCGACATGATATTAAACAGGACATCATCAGATAAACACAGTCGAATAACACTTATCACTCTTTCATCCATCTCGGCCCACTCATTATCTGTGATGTTGTAAGGCTGTTTGGATTTGCCCAACAACGCCTTTGCCACACCATGTTGGACAAGCAAATCGTACATTTTCACCTTCCAGATCTCGAAATTATTTTTGCCATTAAACTTCTCAATTTCAAACCGGGCACTTTGAGTTTTTGCCATCTTGTATCAGCAAAAAACACAATAATATCCAAAACCCAACTTTTAAATACCAGCAACTAAAAAAAAAAAAACTGCCTATGCCTTATATGCCTTTGCTTTTAATTTTTTTTTTTTTTTTTTTTTTTTTGTGAATTACAATGTACATAAAACTGAGTATTAAATTCCCAATCGGTGCTTTGGACTTGAGTCAATTATTCACTCACGATTCACTCTGTTCTGCATTATAGATTGGTCTTATATATCATTTTTGGTTTCCTCAATAAGACATTTTCAAATTCTCACAAATGGGGTCCATTGGCACAAATATCACGTCCATATTCCAACTGATTTAAAAAACCTCTTCAACTTTCAAATGAGCGTTGAAATTTTCCTTCTTTTCTTTTTGTCGTTAACGTAGATGGAGCCTATGTGAAAGAACCACCTTACGTTGGAATAAAAAAAAAACAAAAAACCACCTTAGAATGGCAGCGTAAATCACTCCTCTTTTCGTTGCAACCGTCACAAGAAAGAACACGGCAGGATAGTATTACACGCCATTTGAGGTGGGGGACAATGGGAATATAGTTTCATTTAACAGCCGACGCTTCATTTAACAGCCAACGCTTCATTTAACAATTTTATATCATGCATTTGGACGTCTATAACTGCAATGGTCAATCACTATTGGAGAACTCCGTTATGCAGTTGCTTACACTTACATTTATAAATAAAACAATAAACCACACAAGTGATTATACACACCACCAATAATCCACGCAACAACAGATGATTGAAAACACTACCAGCGCTCCACGCAGCACCAGCAATCAATGGTCATACGCACTCCAGCAATACTACGTAGCACCACGCACTCCAGCAATACTACGCAACATTCCAGCAATACCATTCAATGCCGTTCAACGCAGCACAGAGCAAGTGATGTTTTGTGCAGCAGAAATCAATCAGCAATACCATATCAACACTCTAGCAGGTAATCTCCAGCACGCAATCTTTAGCACACACGTCCAGCAGGCAATCTCAGCACCTCCAGCACTCCAACATTGCTCTGATACCACTTGTTGGAGATCAGAAACACAACAATCTAAAACAAATACTCAGCAAATAACTCATGCACATAAAGACACAGCAATTAACGTGGTTCACCCAACCAATCTGGGCTACGTCCACACAACATAGGCATCGGCAATTCTTTATTAATCAAACAGGAGATTACATAAATCAAATCCTCACAAACTCTCACACTACTCCCAAACCATCCATATGGATACCTGTTATATAGCAAGGAGAATCTAACTACCTCATAAATCCTCTCAACTCAAATTTAGGATGCATTAACTCCCTCCCAACAAACTGGAGATAATCTAGGAACTAATTCCTATTGTTGTCATCTACTGAGATTTTACCTATTTTATTCAAAACAGAAAATCTCAACAAAACTTGGAGTACAATGTTTGCATAACTGGGTCAAGGGACAATACTTCATCTAGTATTTCCTTATTTAGTGCAGCTCAGGGGGACGTTGTCATCAACTCTTCTCTTTGCTTGGCCGTTTGTAGTTCCTTCACTATTTGCTCATTCTCGACTATCAAAAAGAAAACTCTTAAGCTAGTGGCTTCGAAATACACTCTGGTTGCATCGGCCAAGGCTTTTGGATGTTTGTACACATCAGCCACGATCACTCATTCCTCAAATTGCATAGGAAATGTATGATCTGCCAGAGTTGACACTCTACGAGACTTCACAACTCTATGTTGAGATTCGTCGAATGAGATATTGTGCATTTCTCCTTCCAGCTGATCACCAAGGATCTCACTACCTCCTTGGTCACTTGAGACTTTCTCATCATCTGGATGCAATGAAGCAGGTAGGTTGACCTCTTGGTGGTGAAGCATGAGGTTGGTGTCTTGTTCTAACTCTTTCTACTCCATGTCTACATTCAACTATTGGAGTGCTTGTTCTATCTCATGAGCGAAGTCTTGCTCCTATGATGGTTCACCCTGTCTGCCTGATGCTAGCTATTTTGATGAATCCACTACCTGTATGAGCACTGTCTTATTTTTTTGTACATGTTGTGCCCCTTACTAGACTTGTTGTTTTTGTGCTTCCCTCTCCTATTTGCGCAGCTCTTGTTCCTTCTAGAGTTGTTCCCTCTGCTCATGCAACTCCTTCTCTTCTTCTTCCATTCTTCTCTTATCCCTATACCTTTGAGTGATTCTTATATCGCGCTCTTTTCTCTTTTCCTCTATAGCCATAGCTGCTTTCTCTACTAATGGATCTACTTGGAACTTGCATCTTTGCTCCTCCATGTGATCAACAACATTCATCTTCTCCTTGTCACACACTGGTATGCTTGCCTTCGTTGCTGGTGTTGGTGCTCTTAGTGATGTTGCTTCATGTTGCTTAGCTAACCGCTCCACAGCAAATCCGACTTGTTCATTAGGTTTGGAGAAACTATAGAAATATCTCCACCGATCCTCCTCATCCCAACGAAATGCCCCGTGGATCGAGTTGAACTGTACTCTCGTGTAGTGATCCTTAACAATGAAATGTGGGTCATACGTATTGTTACTTCAGAGGTCGAATGGATACTTCTTCATCTGTTTTGCTTTGACATCCACTTGCTTGATACTTCGAATGTCATATAACCCAATCCGCAATGGAAGAGCGGGACAAGGTGCCTTCTTCTTCCAGTGCAGTCTAGCTGTTAATCCTACCGAGATGTGATATGCTACTTCCTGCATGAAAAGTATGTCACAGGTAAAATTTGGTAGAACATGCAAAGGCTTCTTCGTGCTGAACATTCAGATGAAGGTGCTAGACGGTGAGGCATACCAATCAGAAATGTCTATCAATGCCTCCATTTCTTCCTTTAACATTTAGGGTAGATCCTATTTGAATATCATCTTGTAAACTAGGGAGACAAAATTATCGGATAGCCGTGTGATTACTCCTCTGAAGATGCATTTGAACAACAACTTGAAATATGTGTTCACAACAGTCTCAGTCGATAACCATGCCCACTCCAAGCCCAGGAACTCATGTCTGGAATTTCATTTAAGATATAGGCAAACATGTAAATCTCTACATGCATACCTATGGGTGACTGTTGAGCCTTCATTACTTGTTCCTTCTGCTAATGAGCCAACATGCAAGACCAGTGACATGATTTTTCCTCTCTGGCTAGTTGGTCCAGTGCGATCACCCAACTCTATGGGAATGTTTCCGTACTTTCTTGGCCATATAGTCGACATGAAAATATGACCAAGTATTGATACGCCTTCTGTAGTATATTCTTCTTGTAGATCTAGTTGGGTGTTAACCTGAATCAAACCGGATCCTTTACCCAGTTATTTAGAATGTCTCTAGGTAAGCTGAAGGGATTATTCATGATAGTCATGGGCTCTGACATGTGATACATCTCATCATAATATCATGCCCAGAAAGTTGCAGGCTTCGTCCCACTGACACTGATCAAGGTCATCGTCTCGAGATCAATGTGAGAGATGATCGAGTGTGTCATGTTCACGCATGGGAATGCGGGGTATCTGCATGCAATTTGGTACAAGCCGAACTTGTGGATGTTAACATACACCTGATGGTCTTCGAGGTCTTCCTCAAAAGTTCTTGCAAAGGCTTCATTCACCTCTTGCTATTTCAACTTGAGGTCCTTGTCTAGAAACAAATTTGTATCTTCATATATTGGTAGACGTGTGGACACCTGTTCAACTGCTGCTCCAATTTCACTTCTGTCAGTGTTTTTGATCCCGATCTCTTGGAGGCCATTGATCCTACACTGCTAAGAGGCAAATGAACACATGAAAGATCTATAGACAAGAAACATGCATGGCAAGAAATCTATCAGTGAAAACCAAAGAAAAGTTAGGGAATGAAATAGCACATACTTGGGGAACTGACAAGCAAGATTGCATAATTTCTTCAAGGAGGCCAGGTGACTAGTTTCCAGAACTATGCAAAACGAATTTTGGGATTCTGGGAGGCAAAAATGGCTATTCGGTTTGTGCAATGCACAATCCAAACTGGCTGCTGGTTGTTGGGATTATGCAATGCGCAATTCCAACTGGGAGTGACTCCAAACTCAGGGACTGCATTGCGCAATTTTCTAGGCCAGTAGTCATTGTCTTTCAAAAATGAGAAAAATAGTCCTGGAGGATAGTACCTAGGTAGAAATTTACATTTCTAGAGAGGAATACAAGGCCTTCCTTCCCCATATTACGTAATGATGTCTCAGTGAAGGAAGAGTCTAGGCCAAGGTTGGCCAGACTTGCCCACAGGAAAGTGAAAGAAAATATGAATGTGAATGCATGGTGACACTAAGTGAAAGTAGAAGTGATTGAGAGTGCATGAAAACATGAATGAAATATTCAGTAAACAAATCAACATGCATGTGGGTGAAGCGAGTTTCCAAATTGGCGACAATCATGCAAAACAGTTTCATGCATGAGATAGCAGTGAGATAGCAACGAAAACTAAAACAATGCTAGTATACATGTAAACGATAGCAAGAATTCAAAGAAATCAAGCAAACAACACTTACATAAGTGAAAACACAAAAAGTGACATAAATGTTGAAAAAGACAAGTTGAGGCCACTTATCTATGAATAACTGAGCTGGATGTGTCGACGAGTCTTGGATGTGCTATGGGATGTCAGAGCTCTAACATCGATGTGAAAGAATGAGCTCTGATGCATCAAATAAATAATTGTTGAGCTCATGATGTGCATGCCACAAATATAGGAAAAAGTGAAACTTGGAGGAAAGTTTCTAAAACAACTTTGCATGTAACCTCCAACTCCTAAAAATATCTCCCTGAATCATGGGGTGCCTTTGGCATGTTTCCTTTTTCTATTCTGGGAAAAAGAAAGCCATGCATGCAAGTCAAGTTTCCTTGGTCCCCAGTGGAACTGGTTAACCCAACTGCTCAAGCATGAAGTTGCCCAACTGCTGGAAGGAAATGTGCATTTTTGGCTAAGAGTTGGGTTGGCTGCTAAGGATATTTGCGCAATTTCAGGGCAGAGCAGCTGAATACTACCCAAATTTGCGTAAGTTCTAGGCCAAGCAGCCATGTTGGGGAAAATTGTGCAACTTTCACTGTGAGGGTTGACTGGAAGAATTGTGCAATTTTGGAGCCCAACAGGATGCTAGAAAGGATTGTGCAATTTCTAGAGGGAAGGTTGGTTGCCCTCTAGAATTACACAATTTCTTGGGGGAGCTGCTCAGCCTGTAGCTAGACCAAGTTCAGATGAAAAATCTGTGAGCGGAATGCATCAAGCTATAATCGAGAGGTTTCCTTTGTGCAGGAAAAACACTGAAGCTTGTGTACTTGATGAAGCACGACAAGGTACTTTGAAAGGTTGGTAGGGAGGCTCCAAAATGAAGCTAAGGCAAAATTTTGGAGGGATGTTGTAGCCACTACAACACTTGGCAACACATTGGTAGAACTCCAGCTCTCTAAATGGATCTTGTTCATGAAAAGAAAGTCTAACACCTCCAAAAGTATTGTTCAATTCTCAACTCATCTTGGTTTCACACTAGCTTGATTGTAAGCTGTAGAATCTACCAAGCTCTTGGTCGATTGACAGACATTTTAAGCCAATGAAACACAATTGTTTCGATTGGGTTGAGGGGTATATTGGTGCACAGGAAGTATAGCCATCAGAGTCTTAGTTTCATCTTTGTTGTTGCTCCACTGCCTGTAGGCCTAGACAGTGTTCGATGGAGACACATAGGAACACAAGAATGGCTCCACTGCCAATGAGCCTGGTCAGTACCATGGCGGAGTTACTTGCATCACCTCTTTTTGTAGGAAGCCTTTTTCTTCTTTCACCTTATTCATTTTCATTTTGAATTTTTTCACCTTTCATTTTTTCATTTTTTTCAACTGTTCATAGCACTTATTCATTTCATAGGTGGAAGAGGGATCCCAACTTATTGAGAGCAGAAGAGGTTGTTCCAGCAGATAATTAGTTTATTATACCTTTGACATGCCTGTTAAGGTTTTCCCCCTCACCTTACTCTACTTGACTTAGTTGAAAAGGGTTAACCCAAAAACAACTGACTAGAGTAGGTTATACTAGTTAGCGCGCAAGAGTTATGTTTTCACAAGGTTCACTTTTAACAGTACGTATTTTCCTTTAACATATCATGGACTCAAAGTAACAAGTTCTTCATAAAGAGGCAAGATGATAGATAACCAAGTAGTGATAACAGTACAAGGCCTCTTGTACTTTACCCAGCTTGTTCCAAGAGTGATACATGGTTTCATGCGAAACTAACCTATGTAAAAGCAAGCAAACAAACAAAAAATAAAGCAAAGCAAGAGCAAAAGAAAAAGTGAAAGCAAAGCTAGTAAGAAAACAAGCAAGCAAGCAAACAAAAAAACAAAGCAAGTAAGCAAATAAGCATGCAAGAAAACCAACTGAAGCAAACACTACTCCTACTCCTAAACTAATGGTACATGTGCTTGATCACGTGAAGCAATATTTCCAATGCAACCACCGGTGCATTGGTTGACCCATGTTGGTGAAGGCTTGGTCTATGAGCAACCCACATTGTGCGAACCAACAAGAAAGAAATATATAACAATGAAGACAACCACACTTCATGTTTCAAAGTGCCCACAGGACATAAGTGAGTGCAAGTGCATGACGAGTAGTGCATGGACTTCACATGGTGCTCTACGATACTGCATACAGCATCGAAGCATATGCACACTCTTGATTGTGACATGCAAGAAAATGAAAGAAGCAAAGATAACTTGCATCATGCAACATGCTTGCAATGTAATATTCCTCCAATGCATGAGTGATGGGATCATGCAATTCGAGTGGAGGAAGCACGATCTGTGTGTGAGATTGATCTTCAATGCATATAGATGGGTGATGAGGAGCCTTAAGTGATTGAACAATTTCCTGATCGAAAGTGAGACTAACACCAAGAGAGCGAAGACCTGACATAACCATTAGCTCAGCTGAAGTGCCTCGACAGTCTTGGGTGTTTCAACTTTATCGTCAGATAGATTGTCATAGACGGGTAGTTTCGAAAAATCGATTGCGATAGGATCATGATCACGATCAAATATGGAAGTAAATCGATCATGATAGCCATGATCAGAAAAATCAATGAATTCATAGACATCCTCATGATCTGATGAATCAAACAGAGGGGTACATGAAAAGAGAACAAATTCATCCTTTGTGTTTCTGAAAGAGGGAGATAAAATATCAAGTGGATTTTCAGCGAATAACTTATCCTCTACATTCTTGAATGATGGACCAACATTTGGTGTGTCCTTCGAGTGATCAACAATGGGTGCATCTGTGGATGAAGATACACATGTGAAATCATCGATGGAAGGTTCACCAAAGATGTCAAGAAAGAATGGAGGGGGCTCGAACAAAAGGGAGTCATCCTTCATCGAGTGTTGATGCTCAAGCTACCACTCATATTATTCATGAGTGACAATGCATGTTGGTTGTGCAACACCAACTCTATCAATGGCTTGCTCCTCATTCACAACAAGTGTAGAGTTCAAAACCGAAGAACACAAGACAATATCATCCAGAGGAATAGCCAAGCACAAAGACAGAGGTTGTGGAACAAAATGCATGGCAACTCGATGGACTCACAACCAAATATGTGTGAAAACTAAGCGAAGTGATGTTGGGAGGATGTGACAACTAAACAATTGTGTGAGCATGATCCTCAACATCACTCAGAAGTGGTGGAGTTGTTTGATGATGGGACGGCGGGTAATCACTCGTGATAGTGACTGCATCCATCTAAGATTGTGCAACTCCATCACTAAAGAATGTTGAGCGAGGCTTGATTTCAAAATTCTTCCTGGGACGAGCAAATTTCTTGATGCAATACTCGAATCGGTCCCAAAGGTAGAGGAATTTCATCTGGTTCCTCGGAGCTTGAAACTACAAGTCACGGAAGCACTACCAAAATTCCATAATCAATTCATGTGGAGCCTTCCGTTTCTATAGTAGTTTTTGGTCAAGATGGTCTATATCAAAATGATATAACGTGTCTTCAATGAGATCATAGAAGTGCTTAAGTGGGTGCACACTGTCAACTAGTAGGTTGCATAGCCATCAAAGTGGAGATTTTTGAAGTGCGTATGCAAGGAGCAAGCTAGCCTATTCATCAGAACACCATCTTCCTCATGAAGCATGGAAAGAATGTCATGTAAGTACTCTGTCTAAGCCACTTCGCCTTCACCATCATACATGTAAGTGGAGAAGAGATCGAAAATCTCCCTCATGATGGTGACATCTTCGTGTTTCAAAAAGCATCGTGGAGGGAGAAGAGTGCAAGAATCCATGTTAGATATGCAAAGGTTCAAAAATAGATGAGAGGACACAACTTGTCATCAGGCCTTTCTTCTAGCACCAGAAATGTTGATGGTGCTGGAACCACCAACATGTCAGGGGATCTCCCCAGTAAGAAGTCCCAATTAGACCTCAGACCATAGGAGTCCCAACAGTGGGTCGTATAGTAATGCCTTTACTGTGATTTCGCACAGAGGCAAGTAAAATAACTCTGTTGGTAACAAGGGTGTGACAGTTGCAGTGAGTCAACGAAGGTGCATGAGAGGTTCTAACACATGGGGGTTGAGATGAGTGTGCCACTTGGAAGCCTATGATAGCACTTAGCTTGGAAGGGGACAAATGAGCAAAGATACATCACAACATGGAAGGCAAGTTAGCGAGCAATCCAAAGTGATGGTTAAGCGAACAAAACATTTTAGAAATATTCATGAAACATGCTAGCTCTTGTTACATTAACAAATGTAAGTTCCAGTCATATAATACACCCATGTCCAACCACTAGTCTCGCTAGTAGAACATTACAACCACAACCACTTGCTCCTCCAAAGAGATGTACTAGCTCTGTGTAGTTGAGAAGCCAAGGCTCATTACAATATTGTCCAATCTCTTTCCAAGATAGTCTTATTGGAAGCTTGGCTAACCAAAAGCCTATACAATGAGTTATGAGGGACTAATTATAGCAAAGGGTGGGGTGACCCTTCACATTCTCCTTTGTGATAGTTCAACTACCCTCATGACTCTTCATCTACTCTATGACTGTTACATCCAACTATTGACAGTTGAATTACACTTGACAAAACATTACATTATAATGCACATGTACCCATGTGAGAGAAATGGCTTGAGCAAGCATTGCT
Organism: Pinus tabuliformis; assembly: GCA_031772625.1. Lineage (NCBI taxonomy): Eukaryota > Viridiplantae > Streptophyta > Pinopsida > Pinales > Pinaceae > Pinus > Pinus tabuliformis. The sequence continues at coordinate 723,016,513 of CM062819.1, forward strand.
AGACATCACTATGTCTTAGACAACCATGGAAGTCCAACTCCTCAACATCCTCATGCTGATCAATAGTAACATATTGATCCCGATATCACTAGTCCTTGATGGTGTCCGTGTGCTCCGTAGTGAGATCTATCTGGAACCTGACTCTTACCTCCATAGAATCTAGGTACACTGCTCGTGCTCCTCTACCCAACTCGTCTAAAAACATGTGCATCGTTGTCTTCAATGCGGAGGGCCCAACAGCATACTTGTGCATGATGTCTGCACTGATGGGCAAGTCTGGGTTGGTGGCAATGCACATCAACTTATCGAAGTATGAGTTAAGCTCTAGTTAGACCTGTGCCTTTGTCTTCACCTGGGTGAGAGTCCTAATAGATGGGATTACCTGTGCGTGCACTACAACATCCATACTCTTGAATACTCATGCATGGGAAGGCTATATGCTAGTGATGAGCTGTGGGAGCTCTTCATAGTTCCAGAACCGATTGAGGATACGTGCCTTCAGCTTGACCACATTGGCCCTCATCATCTTAGGCAAGTGAAGTGGGGCTCCCTTGTATTTTATCATCCATTTTTGCATGTCATCAACAGCAGCATGAAACTTCATCAAGATACGTGCTTTTCTAGCACATCGTTGCTACCATCCATTGAGATGGATGACTTCCTTATGCACGGTACCAAACTTGGAGTACGGCACTCACATAACTATGTCAAGGGACAATACTTCATCTATTATTGCCTTCTTTAGTTCAACTTGGGTGGATGCTGCCACCAACTCTCCTCCTTGCTTGGCCATCTGTAGTTCCTTCAACATTCACTCATTCTCGGCTATCAAAAAGGGAACACTTGAGCTAGTGGCTTCGGCATACACACTGGCTGCATCGGCTAAGGTTATTAGATGTTAGCAAACATCAATTACGATCATTGATTCCTCAACTTGCGCAAGAGATGTATGATCCTCTGGAGTTGACACTCTGCGAGACTGCACAACTCTATGTTGAGATTCATCAAATGAGATGTTGTGCATCTCTCCTTCTGCTGATCACCAAGGATCTCAGTTCCTCCTTGGTCACTTGAGACTTGATCATCATATAGATGTGGTAAAGTGGGTAAGTCGACCTCTTGGTGGTGAGGCATGAGGTCAGTGTCCTGTTCCAACTCTTGATGCTCCATGTCTGCATCCAACTATTGGAGTGATTTTTCTATCTCATGAGCAATGTCTTGCTCCTGTGATCATTCGCCATGTATGCCTGATGCCAGCTATTCTGATGAATCCACTACCAGTATAGGCATTGTTTCATTTGTTTGCACATGTTGCACCCCCTATTGTTCCTGCTTCTGGTGCGCTTCCCTCTCTTGTTTAGGTAGATCTTGTTCCTTCTGGAGTTGCTCTCTCGACTCATGCAACTCCTTCTCTTCTTCTTCCATTCTTCTCTTATCCCTTAGCCTTTGCCTAATTCACATGTCGCACTGGTGCCTCTTTGCCTCTATAGCCATAACTGTTTTCTCTACTAATGGATCTGCTCATAACTTGCAGCTTTTCTCCTCCTCCCTGCAATCGACAATCTTCCTCTTGTACTTTTCGCGCACCGGTATACTTTCCTCTAATACTACTACTACTGCTACTACTGGTGCTCTACGTGATGCTACTTCATGTTGCCTCGCTAACCACTCCATAGTGAAGCCGAACTGTTCATTGGGTCTGGAGAAACTGTAGAAATATCTCCATGGGTCCTCCTCGGCCCAATGAAATGCCCTGTGGATCCAGTTGAACTGTACTCTCATGTAGTGATCCATCATAATTCAATGTGGGTCATACAAATTGTAACTTCAAAGGTCGTATGGATACTTCTTCATCTATTCTGCTTCAACATCTGCTAGCTTGATACTCTGGATCTCATATAATCCAATCCGTAATGGAAGAGTTGGCCAAGGTGCCTTCTTCTTCTTATGCAGTCTAGATTTCAATCTTGCCGATATGTGATATGCTACTTCCTACATGACAAGTATGTCTAAGGAAAACTTTGGTATAACATGTAGAGCCTTCTCTACACTGAACATTTAGGTGAAGGTGTCAGATGGTGAGGCATACCAATCAGCAATGTCTATCAATGCCTCCATTTCTTCCTTTGACATGTAGGGTGGATGCTATTTGCATATCATCTTGGGTGACAAAATGATCAGACAACTGTGTGATTACTCCTTTGAAGTTGCTTTTGGACAACAACTTGAAATATGTGTTCACAGTAGTCTCTGTCGGTGACCATGTCCATTCCAAGCCTGGGATCTCCTGTTGGGCATAGATTGCATCTAAGATGTAGGCAGACATGTAAATATCTACATGCATACCTTCGGGTGACTGTCGAGCCTTCATTATTTATTCCTTCACCTGATGAGCCAACATGCCGGACCAGGTACATGATTTTCCTACTCTGGCCATTTGGTCCAATGCGATCACCCAACTTTGTGGGAATATTTCTGTGCTTTCTTGGCCATACAGTTGACATGAAAATATGACTAAGTATTGATACTCCTTCTGCAGTATCTTCATCTTGTAGATCTGGTTGGGTGTCAACCTAAATCAAGCTGACACCTTTACCTAGTTCTTCATAATGTCTCTGGAATTAGCACTGCTGTTGGGTAAGCTGAAGGGAATCTTCATGTTAGTCACGAGCTAAGACATCGTATACATATCATCATAATCTCATGCCCAGAAGGTTGCAAGCTTTGTCCCACTGACACTGCTCAAGGTCATCATCTCCGGATCAGTGTGAGAGATGATCGAGTGTATCATGTCCGCTTATGGGAACGTGAGGTATCTGCATGTAATCTGGTACAAGGAAAACTTGTGAATGTTCACATACACCTGATGGTATTTGAGATATTCATCAAAAGAGACTGCAAAGGATTCATTGACCTCTTGCTATTTCAGCTTGATGTCCTTATCTAGAAACAACATTGTATCTTCATAGATTGGTAGACATGCGGAAACCCATTAAACTACTGCTCCAGTTGCACTTTCGTCAGTGTATTTTGATCGCACTCTGTTGGAGGCCATTGATCCTACACTATTAAGAGGTGGATGAACACCTAAGAGATCTAGAGATAAGAAACATGCATGGCAAGAAATCTGTCAACGAAAACCAAAGCAAATTCAGGGAATGACATAACAAATACCTGGGGCGATGATAGGTAAGATTGCATAATTTCTTCCAGGAGGCTAGGTGACTGGCTGCCAAAACTACGCAAAAGGTAGTCTGGGCTATCTAGGAGGTAACACTGGCTATTGGGTTTGCACAATGTGCAATCCAGACTAGATGCTAGCTATTGGGATTGTGCAATGCCCAATTCCAGCTAGGAGTGACTACAAGCTCAAGGATTGCATTACGCAATTTTCTGGGCAAGTAGTCACTGTCCCTCATAAATGCACAAAATAGTCCTGGAGGACAATTCCTAGGAAGAAATGCACATTTCTGAAGAGGAATACAGGGCCTCCTTCCCTAGATTGCATAATGCTATCTTAGTGAAGTTAGAGTCTGGGCCATGGTTGGCCAGACCCGCCGATGGGCAACTAAAAGAAAATATGAAGGTGAATGCATGGCGACACGAAGTGAATGTAGAAGTGATTGATAGTGCATGCAAACATAAATGAAAGATTCAGTAAAAAGATTAACATGCATGTGGGTGAAGCGAGTCGCCGAGTCGATGACCGTGTTAGACTCCGTCTTGTATGTCAGTGTGAGATTGATTCTTCTTCAAAACCCTGTTTTGAAGAAGAAATCATTAAATGTGTTTTTTTAGAATATGTAATTTGTCAAAATGTTCCAAAGCTCTACAGTTCTTCAATGGCAGCAGTGTTAACAATACTACATTCTAGGAAGCATTCTCACCATCAAGGCTCGCCAGTTCCAGGTCCTCCCAGAGCCATTTCTCAGAAAGATGCCCAAGCCTTGAAGGTTGCATTGACCTTCTTTCCTATTCAGAAGGCTGGGAAGCTTCCTAATGATAATCCCATACCATGGAGAGGGAACTCTGCTTTGTCAGATGGTAATGATGTGGGTGCAGACCTTTCTTAAGGAATGTATGATGTAGGGGATCACATCAAATTTGGGTTACCCATGGATTTTACTGAAAATATTTTGTCTTAAATGGATGCTGCTCATCAACTAGGGGTAGCCCAGTCTTTCATCAGATGGATCACAGATTATTTGATCAACGCACATCCTTCAAGCAATGTATTGTATGTTCAGGTGGGAAATGCAAGCATTGATCATAAGTGTTGGGAAAGGCCTGAAAATATGAATGAGAAAAGGCCAACTCTCAGGGTAGATGCTTCAAGTCCTGGATCGGATGTAGCAGCAGAGACAACTGCAGCAATGGCATCTGCTTCATTAGTGTTCCGCAATACAGATTCTGCATACTCAGATATATTGATTCGTCATGCACAAGAATTGTTTCAGTTTGCTGACTCTTACCGAGGCTCCTATAGCAATAGCATACCTTCAGTTCAAGCCTTCTACAATTCTACTGGATATAAAGATGAGCTTCTGTGGGCAGCAGCCTAGCTTTATCATGCAACCCACAATGAATCATACTTGAACTACGTTTCAGTAGGGAATGGCGAAGATTTTTCCCAATGCTCCGATTTGGTTTAGCCGGGACAACAAACATGCTGGCGTGTAGGTTCTTCTTTCGAGAGTTCAATTTTTCGGGACAAAGACTATGACTTCTGCAGTTCGTTCTGATCTTGAACAATACAAAATGACAGCAGAAGCAATCATCTGTGTTCTTCTTCCTCATTCACCAACTTCGGCTCCCAATAGAACAGAGGGTGGACTCATATGGATAACACAATGGAATGCCATCCAACATTCCGTAAATTCTGCCTTACTTGCACTGACTACTTGTTAACGTCAAGAGTTGAGAACATGAAATGTGGAGACAAAAAAGACTTCACCCCACAGGATTTGCGCAAGTTTGCATTTTCTCAGGTGGATTATATTTTGGGTGAGAATCCAATGAGGATGAGTTATTTGGTAGGCTTTGGGGATAATTACCTAAAACAGGTCCACCATAGAGGTGCTGATACGTCCAAGGTGTATGATTGTAATAGTGGATATGTATGGTTCAATTCTAAATCTCCGAATCCGAATGTGGCAACAGGGGCATTAGTTGGAGGACCTTTTCAGAATGATAGTTTCATTGATATTAGATCCAATCCCATGCAAAATGAACCAAGCACTTACAATAGTGCTGCTTTGAATTGGAGTTTTGGGTACGCTACGCATCAGCTTGGGCGCACTACGCATCCAGGGTGCGCTACGCATCAGGCTGCCTTTCTCAAAACAAAATTTCTCGCGTGCTACGCATCAGGGTGGGTGCGCTAGCACCAGGGGTGCGCTATGCGTTGGGTAAAGCGCGCTGCGCACTGAGAATTTTTCCCAGAAACTTCATCAGCAAGCATTCAACTCCTCTTCTAATTCAATCAAACCACAACTTGGAGTATTTCCAGTGTTTTTTGTGGATGGGGATCCTCCAGCTTTAAAATCACCAACACGCATGGTCCGCTTTAGTAGAATGACAGGGATTGCTTTCTTGTCGTCTGAAAAAGCTGAATGTATCAAAATTGGAACGCAATTCTATCTTCAATCGAAGTATTGAAGAATGTGTGGAGCTGTTAGAACTTATGGGAGTTCCAGTTTTAAGAGTAAAGGATGAGGCTGAAAGCACTTTGTGCACAGATAAATAGAGAAGGCCAGGTGGATGCTTGTATTACAGTTGATAGTGATGCATTTCTCCATGGAGCTAAATGCATAATAAAGTGTCTCCAAGCAGACTGTAAAGAGCCCATTATAGAATGCTATAGGGCATCTGATATTGATATGATTCTTGGTTTGAAGAGGAAGCATCTAATAGCCCTGGCATTATTGGTAGGTTGTGACTATAATGCACACGGTGTACCAGGAAATGGGCTTAACACTGCAGTGAGCATAGTCCGCTTTTTCAAGGAGGATGAGATTCTGAACAAGCTTCATGATTTAGGCAAGGGGAATGCATCATCACCTTCAGAGATGGATACATCAGTATTGAACTATGTTGAACCAGAACTTCCTGGTGACATGCACACTAAAAGAGAGCACCATTGTTCTCATTGTGGGCACTTGGGGAAGAAAGGAGATCATATGAGGCTTGGTTGTGAGGCTTGCAAGACCCTTTACAATGAAGAAAGGTGTGTAGAAAAATCTCAAGGATTCAAGTGTGAATGTTCAGGCTGCCTGCAGGAAAAGAAGAGGAAAGCGACCTCCACTGGAAAGCAACTCAATATTACATCATATTTTAAGTCTACGAAAGGGCCAGTTATGTCAAAACATCAGGAAAATGGTCTATTCGCATCAGATAGTTTATGGCCGCATTGAGTTGTTTATATATAAGTCGTTGTTTTATGATAGAACCTTCTGCAGATGAATTAAAGATATCAGTAACGTGGCAATCGTGAAGGTATCAGATGAATTAAGCACATGGACAATGTAACGTGGCAATCGTTGCAATATGTGGGCATTCGATTCATCTAAAAGAGCATATGTGGCAGTTTGACCCATATTTTAGCAATTTCCATAAAGTGGCAAAGCGTATCTCCAGAAATTTGAGAGCAGTTGCAAAGTGGCATTCAAAGGTTCGATTGCCTATTTCTGTCTTCACGCTGGAATAATGGAAGGCTTTTCTATCTTTAAGAGCAGATGGAGGATTCTTTTCTATCTTCATGGCTTTAGTTGAAACAGCGCCCCTGTTTTTGGGTCGATCTGTTTTCTCCTAGAATAGTTTATTTAATGTATTAAAAAATCATTTGTAATGGGGAGTTAGAGAGGGAGAGAGTTATGAGCGCTGGTGGAGGAGAGAGAACAGAGCTTTCATTGTACAGATTTTGACAGAGATTTTAATTAAAAAATGCAGCTCTGACCCCTGAGATTCCTGTGGTATGAAATTTAACATTTGTGTCCTCTTTTGTTTCATATGTAGCCTGTTATGTGTTCATGTCATTTCATGATCATTTCCATTTGAAAAAATGAAGTGTTAAGGTAGAATTCATAATTTATATGCTCTGCCTTTAAGTTTTTTCATATTTAATGTTTTCTTCTGTTTGACAAGGATTCATATTCTATGCCCTTGTCAACTTCTCAGCAGTCCAGCCATTCCATTTAATCTCAATTTGATGTTAAAATTTCTTTCCTACCTTGCCTCAGGAGATAATCTATGTTTTTGATTACATTTCTCTGTTCAAGTTGTTTCTTTGCCCCATGCAGCCCAGAAAAACCCCATCATTTTATTAAAAACCCATTTTTTTTTTTATCAATTCACTAGCCTAAAATCAGTTTCTTTTAAAGTCATCTCAGCCCCCTTTAGAAAACTTTTTGCTGAGATAGACTGGAGAGAGTGCTCTCCTATCCTCGTAGGGCTAGCTACGAGGCTGAGCTTGGTTTGATGTTACCTTGAGTTTTGCCTTCTTCAGCCTAAGGCAAATTTGAGCGCTAACAGACCGTTCCTTCAAAACAGTTTCATGCATGCGACAACAGTGAGATAGCAACGAAAAATGAAACTATGCTATTGCAAGCTAGTATACTTGTAAATGATAGAAGGTGTTCAAATAAATCAAGAAAACAACACTCACACAAGTGAAAACACAAAAAGTGACAGAAATGCTGAAAAAGACAAGTTGAGGCTACTTACCCATGAATAGCTAAGTTGGATGTGTCAAAGAGTCCTGGATGTGCTGCGGGATGTCAGAGCTCCAACATTGATGTGAAATAATGAGCTCTGATGCATCGAATAAATACGTTTTGAGCTCATGACGTGCATGCCACAAATCTAGGAAAAAGCGACACTTAGAGGAAAGTTTCTAAAACAACTTTGCATGTAACCTCCAACTGCTAAAAATATATACCTGAATCATGGGATGCCTTTTGGATGTTACCTTTTGCTATTACGGGAGAAAGAAAGCCATGCATATCAGTCAAGTTTCCTTGGTCCTGGGTGGAACTGGTCAACCCAACTACTCATGCATGAAGCTGCCCAACTGCTGGAAGGAAATGTGAATTTCTAGCTATGCGATAGGCTGGCTTGCCAGGAGATTTGCACAATTTCTATGCAAAGCAACTTACTACTGCCCATATTTTCACAAATTATGGGTTGAGTAGCCCTGCTAGGGAAAATTGTGCAATTTTCACTGTGAGGGTTGACTGGTAGAATTGCACAATTCTAGAGCCCAGCAGGCTGTCAGACAGGACTGTACAATTTCTAGAAGGAAGGCTAGTTTCCCTCAAGAATTGCACAATTTCTTGGGGGATCTTCTCATCCTGCAATTGGACCAAGTCTAGATGAACAACCTATGAGGGGAATGCATCAAGCTATGATCGACATGCTGCCTTTATGCAGGAAAAAACACTGAAGCTTTTGTACTTGATGAAGCAAGACAAGGTGCTATGAAAGGTTGGTAGGGAGGCTCCAAAATGAAGCTAAGGAAAAATTTTGGAGGGTGGTTGTAACTACTACAACAAAACTTTAATATGACTGGGAAAAGCCACTTAATATGCTATTGGACCAACTCTATTTAAGATTTCAAAAGGCCAACAAAACTGTAGTGCCAATTTTGCACATGTCCTAGTTCTTAAACTGCTCTTCCATGGTTTTACTCTTAAGTAAATTTGGTTTCCAATATTAAATCCTTTATGGCTTCTTTTCTTGTTCGCATATATTTTTTGCCTGTCCTGTGTGGTTTTGATGCTCTGTCTAATCTTCCATACCACCTACTCCATTTCCTGCAACACATCTAATCCTAATATCAATCGATGTTCTGATTGACTCCAATTGAGTAGTGTATGACATTTTATGCCATATAAAGCTTCAAAAGGACTCATTTTTATTGAAGTTTGGTAGCTATTGTTATATGAAAATTCTGTTAAATGTAGAAAATCCTCCCATTTAGTAGGCATGTCCATGACATACATTCGCAACATATCCTCCAAGATATGATTAGTCCTTTCTATTTGTCCATCCATTTGAGGGTGATATGCAATGCTGAAATTTAATTGAGTTCCCATGCCCCCAAACAGAGCTTTCCAAAACTTGGAGGTAAACTTAACATCTTTGTCTAACACTACCATCTTTGGTATTCCATGTAGTCTGAAAATTTCCTTCATAAAAATATTGGAAATTTGTGTTGTTCCATCAATAGAATGCACAGGTATAAAATGTGTTTCTTTACTAAAGTTTTCCACTGCCATCATAATGGAATCATGTTATCGTTTTGTCTTTGGAAATCCTGTAATAAAATCCAATGAAATCACTTCACGTTTCCATTCAGGAATGGGTAGTGGGTTCAACAATCCTGCAGGGTGTTGATGTTCTACGTTTACTAGTTGACACTCTAGACATTTTTCTTAGCACTCTGCCACCTCTTTCTTCATGCCTCACCAAAACAATTATTTTCTTAATAATATTAACATATTTTGGTAACTGGTATGGTATGCATATGGTTTCTTTGATATTCATATAGTATCACTTTTTTTTAATCACTCATATTGGGAATATATAATCTATTTCTGTAGGTTAGAAAATTTTCAATATTTTCGGCATATCCTGGAATTCCTTTTTGTTGTAATTTACATTGAATTTTTAGATATTTCTAATGTTTTTGTATTGAATTTTTAATATGTTCCACAAAATTTGTACTAATACTACTAACAAATATTCCCATCAAAGCATGTGCACGTCTACTTAGAGTGTTTGTGATTTTGTTTTATTTTCCTTTTATGTGTTTTATATCAAATTCAAACTCATTGAGGAAAGTTAGCCACCTTACTTGTCTAGCATTTAGATCAGGTTGGCTAAAGAAATATTTCAGGCTGATGTGATCACTCACCAAAGTAAACTTTTGTCCTAACAAATAGTGTCTCCAAATTTTTAGAGCATGTATCATTGGCACTAGATCTACATCATATACCCATAATTTTTTTGTGTGGTTTCAGTTTTCTAGATTCATAGGCTACTATTGCATTTTCTTGCATCAACACTCCTCCAAGGCCTTCCAAACAAACCTCGGTACAAACATTAAATTCCCTATTTGGATGTGAAATTTTTAGTATAGGGGCTTATGTCATAAGTTGATTTAACTTTTCAAAGCTCTCTTGGAATTTGGTTGTCCATTCAAATTTTGTTCCTTTATTTTATAGGGAAGTATTGGGATAAGCCAATTTTGAGAAGCCCTCTATAAATCTTCGATAATATCCTTTGATTCCCATAAATGAGTGAATTTATGACACATATGTAGGTATGGGCCAATTCATAATAGACCTAAGCTTTTCAGGATCATCAAACAAACCTTCCTTGGAAATGACGTAACCCAAAAACTATATTTTGTCTTTGTAAAACTCATTTTTTCTGAATTTAGCATATATTTTAGATCCTTTTTGTGTTCCTCTTCATTTTTGGAGTACACTCAAATGTTATCTATGAATACTATCACAAACCTATCAAGATATTTGTGGAGTACATTATTCATTAAGCACATAAAGGTTTTTGGTGCATTAGTGAGACCAAAGAGTAAGACTACGAACTCATAATGACCATATCTAGTTCTAAACGTTGTCTTATGAATATCTTCATCTTTTATTTGTAGTTGGTGGTACCATGTCCTTAAATCAATCTTTGAAAATATAGTTTCTCCCCTCACTTGATTGAACAAATCATTAATTTGAGGAAGTGGGTATTTATTTTTGACAGTTAACTTATTTAGTTGACGATAATTGATGCACATTATAAATGTTCCATCCTTTTTCTTGACAAATAGTATTGGGACCCCCCATGGTGAGACATTGGGCCTAATGTAACCTTTGTCTAACATTTCCTGTAACTGTATTTTTAATTCTAGTAACTCTGGTATGCTCATTCACTAAGAAGATTTAGATACATGGGTGGCACCTGGCACTAAATCAATGGAGAAATATATGTCTCTGCGAGGCGGTAAGTGTGGAATTTCCTATGGAAAAACATATTGGAATTCATTGATAACTGGTAAGATATCTAACTTTTCCTTTTATGTTTGTTGTTTATTTGTTTCCACCTGCACCATGTATCTCTGGCAACCTTTTCTTGCATTCCTTTTTAGATGAAAGAATGAAATTTGTCAAAGGGATATTTGTTTTGGTTTACCTCTAATTAACAAGGTTTTCCTCTCTTTTCCCATACAACTCATTATTTTCTCCAAACAGTTTATAACAACTCCCTATTTCTGTAACTATTCCATGCCTATTAATAAACCATAGGATCCTAAAGGAAGAATTTTTAAATCTGTGTCTGTGTGATAACCATTTAAATCAATGAGACATTGTCTTATTTGACTGCTTATGTTTCTTTTGGTACAAGTGGCTAACTGTACAAACCATGCATTTTAAAAATTTTCAGGTTCTAATTTACATTTTTCCACAATTTAGGGACTAATGTAATTTAGACTAGCCCCTGGATCAATTAAAACATAAACAAATTGGTTTAAAATGATACCTTCAATCTCAATCATAATAGATTAGTGCTCAACCTGTCTGTCCTCTAGTGCTATAGTGATCCTAGGAACATTCTGGAAACTTCATTCACAGTTGTTGGTTCATGGACCACTTGAATATTCTGAAGAGATCATGGATTATGTAGACAAACCCTTAATAAGTGTGGTTCGCCACAACCCCAACACTTCAGCGGTTCTGTTTCCTTGACCCCACTACTCTTTTTTCTATTTAGTTCCATGGGTTTTGACCCAATATGTGATTGTGCATGTTAAATTATATTTCCATTGCTGAATTTCTTTCTCTGATGATCATTTCCAAAATTCTTAAGATAAGGATGTTTTTATCTTTTTCCACTCATTACAGACATGATTTTTTCCTTATTTTTCCATGCTTTTAAGCCTTCACCTCTATTCTTGAACCACTGATAGCACAACCTGACTTTTCTTACTTCCTCATCCATTAATTTAGGATTTTCAAACTCAATTCTTTTTTTGTAAGGGGCTAGTAAACAGTTCAAAAATCGTTGTACTTTAGAATTTTCTTATTTAATATAGGGAACATATCATAATAAGTTTTTAATTTTTTCTACAAACTCATCCATACTTAATTGTCCCAACCTTAACTCATAGATATCCTTGGAAAAATCACCATAGTGTCACTCACTTAGGTATTGAGACTTAAAATTTTTCTAGAATTTCTCTTAAGAATTTGTCTTCTCTTCCAACATGTGTACACTTTTGGCATATTCCCACTAGAGAGTGGCATTTCTCTGTAGTTGGTAGATAGTCAATCTAGCCTTCAAATTAGTCTCATACTCATATATGTGAAAGTATTTTATCATGTTAAGAAGCTATGCTTCCGCATCCTCTTCCTTTCCCCATCCAAAGTAGTGGTTTTGATTTTCCTAAAATCTCCTTGTAACTCCTTTTTCTTCTTTCTTTTAGTGATTTCAAATATGTTTTATTTGATTCACCTCCACTTTAAGACTTCTCTAACTCTTCTTCCACCCTTTTCCTCTCCAGCCCTTCTGGTTCCATGCTTCTATGGATAGACGTTTCAGTCAACACTCTTATCATAACAATGTAAATATTGAAACGGGAACTATGAACTCAAAACGGAAACTCTGGTAAAAAAAACCCCGAATAAACATGAAAAGCAGTGCTAAAAATGAAAAATGTGTATATTGGAATGGTGGTTCTTTTTTTAGGTTCAATTTTGAACATGTTTTAAAAATGGCAGTGAAAACAAATTTCTTGTGCAAAAATTGTGCAAAAAACACCCTGAAAATGAAAAGTATTGATACTGGAATGATGACTTTTTTCAGGGTCAATTTTCAACATTTTTAAAAAATGCCAGTAAAACCGATTTTTTATGTGTAAAAAACACCCTCAAAATGAAAAGTGTTGATGCTCGAATAACACTTTTTTTTCTAGGGTAAATTTTCAACATTTTGAAATAATGGTGTAAAAGATTTTATCATGACACTGAAAAACATTAAAATTTCAAAAACAAAAAAATTAAAACAATGAAAAGAACCAAAAAAAAGTTAAAAAAAATATCAAAATGTAAATAAAAATATACATTTTAATATATATATATATATATTAAAAAGAAAAAATTAACCTCTAAAAGATAAGAATTAAAAAATTAAAAAATATAAAGAAATAAATAATAAGAAAAACATATTTTCGAAAAAATAACATTTCTTTTTTAATCTGGTAAACCATAAAAAATATTTGGAAAAAAAAAACAAAATTAAAAAAAAAAACTATAAAATTAAGAAGAAATGGGGAATTTTTTAAAAGCATTAAAAAAACAAAAAAAAGATTAAATTAAAAACAAACAAGATTAAAAAAATAGAAAATTAACAAAAAAAAATTAAAAATCTACTAAGATTAAGATTAAAAAAACATTAAAAAAAAACCTAAGAAAACAAAAATATGTTTAAAAAAAAACAATTAAAATTTTAAAAAATATACATACTTTTCAAATTTAAAAAAAAAAAAAAGGAAAAAAGAAAAAAACAAACAGACCAATACATTTTTTATTCAAAAAAAAGAAAAAGGAAAACATTTCAAATTTTATATTAAAGATTTTTAAATTTAAAATTTGGATTTGACATTGATTTAAAATTTCGATTTAAAAAAATAAAAATAAAAAAACATTTAAAATTAAAAAAGGCTAAATATATTTTTCATTTTTTTAAATAAAATTTAAAATATTTAAAATATATATAAAATTAAAAAAACATTTAAGATTTAATTTTTTTAAATCAATTAATATATTTAACAAAATTTATGTTTTATTTAAAAAATAATTTAATCAACCGCCCATGGGGTGCCGCCGAGGCCCATGACCCCATGGGCGGCCGGGTAGTGGCTATCCCATTCTGAGAATCAAATAGCCACCCCCACAAGCGGCCCTGTGGTGGCTATCTAATTTTGAGAATTGGATAGCCATCGCCCAACCGCTTGTGGGGGTGCGGCCCTAGGCAGAAGCGCTGCGTGCATATATGTTTTTTAAAGTTTAAATGTTTTATTTTTAAAGAAAACATATATATATATATATATATATATATATATATATATATTTTATTTATTTTTTTTTTCTTTAAATCCAAAATACATAAAATGTTTTTAGTTTTTTTTTAAATATATATATTTTTTAAAATTTGATTTTTTTTTTGAGTATATTTTGGTTTTTTAGGTACATTATTTTATGTTTTTAATCTTGATTTTAATAGTTTTATAGATTTTTATTGGCATTTCTTTTTAATTTTCTATTTTTTAATCTATTTTGTTTTATTTTTTTTTTCTTTTGTAGTTTTTTGTTAATGTTTTTTTAATTTTTTCTATTTTTAGTTAATTTTATAGTTTTTCTTTTCTTTTCTTTTTCTAAAATTTTTTATGGCTTACGAGATAAATTTTTTTTTTAACATTTTTTTTTTTTTTTTTTGTCTTTTTATATACATTTTTATATATATTTTTTTATGTGAAAAGAAATTTGTCATAAAAATTTTTAAAGTGTAACATAATCTAACATTTAAAAAAAATATCCGCGCTTAATAAATTAAAAAATTTAAAGTGTCAAAAATTGTTAAATTTAGAAAATAATTATTTACATTTCATACATTAGAAAATTTAAACTCAAAAAATAGGTCTTTTAAAAAAAGTGCCTAGTGCAGAATCACCATTTTTTTAAATCATCATGCAAATCACTAACACTCTAAAACATAATGTACATAAAAAAATAAAGTGCCAAAAAATATGCTATAAAAAAATATGTGTGTTATGTATCACCCCTTTTCAAAATCGAGTCACTTTTTTTATATCTCTATGAAACAGATAATAGTATCAATTCCCGTTTCAAAGTTTACATTGTTTCATCCTCTCCTACTCCTCACTAAGGCTTTAGCAAGTGTTCGTTGTTGTTTTTTAGATAATCCAACTCTTGTTCTAGATTTATGATGACATCCATAAACTAAGAGATTTGTGGGGAACTTCCATTACCCAATTCCACATATTGTTCTTCACTAACTGTAATGGTTGGAGGGGAATCCTCTACCATTTTGTGGCAGTCTACTTCACTTACGTACCTTATAAAACAATACAACCAACTATCAATATTTCATATTAATATTTCTTCACATAATTCGTTTTACTGTGATGGTTCCTTATAAGCTCAATGTTGAAATTGAGCTATGATACCATTTGTAACAACTCCATCTTCATAGTGTTTTTTTTGTTTTCTTATCATACTTCTTTCACATTAATACTTTCCCCAAATTATTTTACAATGTTTTTCCTTCCTGCAATAATCTTATGAGAATATTTTAAGGCCTCTCTCTCTCTCTCTCAGTGCCATTTAATAATTCTTGGTTGATTTAATGGGCATATGGAATATGATTACATGGTTATGGAAGGGTGTACTTTGATAGTGTTAACACCTACGACATTGGATATACATTAGAGGTATGTATATAGGTATATATGTTCCTATGTTTTGTTGGCGTGTAACCTTTAATTGTGTTAGTGAGTGCTTGGTTTATATTTGTGCCAAGGATCAATGCGTTGCCATTTAATAATTCTTGGTTGATTTAATGGGCATATGGAATATGATTACATGGTTATGGAAGGGTGTACTTTGATAGTGTTAACACCTACGACATTGGATATACATTAGAGGTATGTATATAGGTATATATGTTCCTATGTTTTGTTGGCGTGTAACCTTTAATTGTGTTAGTGAGTGCTTGGTTTATATTTGTGCCAAGGATCAATGCGTTTATCACCAAGTGATATATATATATATATAATATGGATTCAAACACTCCCAACATTATTTAACATTTGATGATTTATTTCACCTACTTAATTAGTTATTGGAGCATTCAAATACTCAAGTTTGGGTTACTACGCCGAGTGGTTTGATGCCACATAGGCTAGGCCCATGTGAATTTCACGTGGCCTGTTCTACCCTATACTCACCTACGGTTAGATTTGACACATTCAATCCGACGACTATGATGTTCTCTCTTCATCTTCACTTAGCGTTAGGGTTTGCAATTGATGTATTCAAGAGGTTTCTTACCTTTCTCTATGGTGTTGTATCTTGTAACACTGCCATTATGGGGGCATAAATATGCATAGCTGGGTTTTCTCTCAAAATGTTCTGGCATTCTCTAGAGCTCCTACGCCTCCACCGCTCTCTGAAGTAGGTAAGATATTTTACATAGCTAAGTTCAAACTCATTTAAATGCCCCTATTGTGACTCTGCCTACATGCTCATATTTTTTTTTCTTTTACCTTGTCTATGTCCAAACATGAGCATGGACTGGTTTTCTTTCTCATTTCATGAATTCACCTAGGGTAAGCTTAACTTTTCCTCCAAGTATTTTCGCGGTAAGTCTCCCATATTTCCCCACAATGATTTACTAATTTTTTTATTCAGGTTTACTTATATAATCCATTGTCTTTTCTAATTTTCATAATTATAATCCTAATTGTCATTATGCTAAAATAGGACAATCCTTTTGGGCACACTTTCGAATGTGGGCTCAGCATGGTATAGGTTCTCTATTGTTAGTAAGTGTAACCTCATCCATTTGGTATGAATTTCTATTTTTAAGTTTTCCTCCGGCATTATAGAGTTGTTTCATTTGAAGTAACCATTTTATTTTTCCTTCCTATGTTGCACATTCCAAGAAAATATTGGATCATTTCAACAATTTTTCCTTTATCATGTAACCAGTTTCCTTTGAAGGGTTTTGTTTCTCATCTCCTACATGTTTATTTTATCCTATTTATCCAAAAATGGTGGCATTAATCCTTAATTTTTTGTTTTTGTAGGTACCTCCAACCCCTTCATGCTTAAGGGTTTTGTTTTTTTCTTATTCTTGCAAGTTGCTAGAGGGTTTGGATGTTGTCATTCATTGGTTGACTACTATCACTTGTGCCATGTTAGTTAATTCACATCACGTTTTCTTCTGAATGAAGTGTTTCATGCATAAGGGGAACAATGGGCTCTCTTTGGTTAGTTCCTTCCCTGCTAGGGTCATTTATGGTTTCATTGTGTTCATTCCTATCTGACCACAAACTTAAGAGATGAAACCCTTTTTTTATGGGGTTATTTTTTTTTATCTATTTCCTATATGTAATTATTTAAGAGGGAAATTACACCTCTAACTAGTACTGAACTCATACTTTCACTCTAAATTCTTGAGCGATATTATTTTAAGATATGTACACTCAGTTTTCCTTCCTAATCTTGAATATATGAGTATAAATTCTTAATTTCATGTACTGTGAAAGATTCATTCCTGTGTAGTCTTATCTGTGTTTTCAATATTCTTTCTCTGTTTCGAATTCTGTCTAGATAACATTTCCTGTGTTGGGTTATGGAGAAATTTTCTATAATTATGGAATTTAATCTGGAAGTACTGCTTACTGCTCCTATTATGAAATTTATTCTTTTCTTAGGTCTTTCATGAATGCACAAAATGAATAATAAATCCCATAGCTCCATTCAACTATGGTGGATAAGGAACTATTCAATTTGGTTTCCAAGTATTTGTCATTATTTCCATAAATAATGTAAAGATTTATACTAATATGTCTATATATAGATATATATATATATATATATATATATATATAGATATATATATATATATATCTATATATATATATATATATATATATATATATATATATATATATATATATATATATATATATATATATATATATATACTCTCCAACTAGGTGGCTCAGTTTTTTTTTTATAATTTCCAGCTCCAGTTGTTATATCAAGGATTTTTATGGTTTCATTAGTTTTTTCTTTTTCATTTTTATGTTACCACCCTCCACAATCTCCTAAGGTCTTGATGTTAACATAATACCCAGATTAGTAACCCACATGACGTAGACCTTTATTTTAGTCCTTTCTTCCTCTAAAAGAATAGTTAGGCATTTACACCAGAATAATTTTTATAATAGATTTTCCCCAGCTTCACGATTTATTCTAGAAGCTCGTGAGAAAGTGCTCCTTTTCCAAGTTGTTTAAATATACCTACTTGT
This sequence comes from Pinus tabuliformis, assembly GCA_031772625.1. Taxonomy (NCBI): domain Eukaryota; kingdom Viridiplantae; phylum Streptophyta; class Pinopsida; order Pinales; family Pinaceae; genus Pinus; species Pinus tabuliformis. The sequence continues at coordinate 723,034,640 of CM062819.1, forward strand.
CGAATTATTAATTCCAGTTAGATGTTGTCTATATTAAGTGACATATTTCCCCTCACTATGCAAAATTAGTTTGGTTCAGTTTAGTCACACCAATACTAGTTATCTAGTATCGTTATCTTCTAATGTTCTAAGATTTCAATCCAAGCCTCGAATTTTTTACTATGTCACTCCATGAAAATTCTAATTCTCCTCAGGAAATTCTTCTCATTTTGTAATCTGAGTAAAATTTAGATCTTAAACAATATTGGTCGCATATGAGAGAACACCATGGAAAACACCTACATATAATTCGCAATTTTACATCAAATTTCCATAATTTAATGTTGACTACCCATTGATGATTATGGTCAAGTATGCATTATTAATACAATTACTTGGTTTATCTTTCTATGTAGTATATCATCTTATCTGCAACGAGAAAATTTAAAACTAACTAAAAATCGTTCTGGCCTAGGTGCTCACAATATCCATAACCCCATCCAAAACTAAAAATAGTTTCAAAAAACTCATAAGTCAAGAGTAATAATAAAAATTATAATCTTCTTACACTATTCCTTCTAGAGTTTCCTTACAAAAAACTACTCCCACACATGCATCCATCAACAATTTATAAATCACGAATTTTCACTGTAATCATCTCCTTTATATCTATCTGTGAATTTCCGCAGTGTTATTCAACCACTCCCATTTGTCCATATTCAGTCATTTCCATGACCCATACAACATAGAATATAATTTCACTATAACAGTCACACATATTACAATTCCTATTACATGCTTCAAAAATAACCAATATAATCATATTTTTTATCAAATCATCAGTTAACAGCTCTACAGAAATTCTAACCGGATATATAACTGAAACTCCACTTGGGAGAAACACCTTCCTCCCGAGCATGACCTAATCCTCTAGTTTTCCTGAGTAGAGACTCATTGCCAAAGGAATCAACAAGCTCTTGTTATTCTTGATAAGGTATTTTATGCCTTACTTCCCTATAATATTTTTCCTTAGCGGCATCCCACTTTTCATGGCTTGTTAACCCACTAACCTAGGATTTGTTTATTTTTCCTTCAATCCCACCTTTCTCTCATGCAGAAATTTATTCCACCCTTTACTTAGTGTTTTTCTGCAACTGAGTGATTTAATATATTTTCTCTCCCATCATATTTATTCTCGCTAATCAACTCCTAGGGATTTTTAGGAGTTATTAGAGGAAACTAGTATGATCTCATCACTAACCCTGGTTTCCAGATCTTGGAAAGAATCTCTTAACTCTAGTGTTTGTTTTCTGAGTAATTTCCAATTGTTCCATTAATAAAATTCATTTATTACATCATCATATTTTATTGTTCTCTTAAGTCAAGTCTACCATGGCTCTCTAGCCATCACATCTATAATTAGTTCAATCTAAAAATAAAAATATATTTACCTAGAAACATAGGGGCACTACATCTTTCCCCACTTTAAATTAACAAAGTCCTCAGTGTTTATTGTTCACTTTCTTCATTCTTGAACAATGATGGGTAAGATTCTTTCATTGTCTCCTCCAACTCCCAAGTAGCCTCCTCAGGTGTAAAGTGCCTCCATTTCACTTTAACCTCAACAATGACTTGATTCCAGAGAAAGATCTATTTATGATCTAAGATGGGGAGTGGCTCTAGTAATAAATCTCCTTCTGGTTCCACCTATATTAGATTCCAATCAATCATGTGAGAATTATTATGAACATATTTCTTTAATAAATACACATAACAAAAATTGTGAACTTTAATATGACTGGGAAAATCCAGTTGATATGCTATTGGACCAACTTTGTCCAAGATTTCAAAAGACCCAGCAAATCATGGTGCAAGTTTTGCACATGTCTCAGTTCTTAAGGTCCTCTTCGTTGGTTTTACTCTTAAGTAAAAATTATTTCCAATATTAAATTCTTTATGGCTTATTTTCTTGTCTACATACCTTTTATGCCTATCATGTGCAATTTTGAGGTTCTACCTAATCTTCCATACCACCTGCTTTGTTTCTTGCAATGCATCTGGTCCTGATATCAATCGATCTTATGATTGACTCCAAGTGCGTAGTGTATAACATTTTATGCCATATAATGCTTCAAAAGGACTCAATTTTATTGAATTTTGGTAACTATTGTTATATGAAAATTATTTTAAATTCAGAAAATCCTCCAATTTAGTAGGCATGTCCATGACATGCATTTGCATCATATTCTCCAAGATTTGATTAGTCCTTTCTATTTGTCCATCTGTTTGAGGGTGATATGCAGTGTCGAAATTTAATTTAGTTCCCATGCCCCTAAACAGAGCTTTACAAAACTTGAAGGTAAATTTAACATCTCTGTCTGACACTACTATCTTCAGTATTCCATGTAGTCTGAAAATTTTCTTCATAAAAATATTGGAAATTTGTGTTGTTCCATAAGTAGAATGCACTAGCATAAAATGTGTTTCTTTACTAAAGGTTTCCTTTACCACCATAATGGAATCATGTTTTCATTTTGTCTTTGGCAATCCTGTAATAAAATCCAATGAAATCACTTCCCATTTCTATTCAGGAATGGGCAGTGGGTTCGACAATCCTGCAAGGTGTTGATGTTCCACCTTTACTTCTTGACACACTAGACATTTTTCTAAGTACTCTGCCACCTCTTTCTTCATGTCTAGCCAAAACAATTATTTTCTTAATATTTTTAACATATTTTGGTAACTGGTATAGTCTGCATATGGTTTCTTTGGTCTTCATCAAGTATCATTTGTTTTAAATCACTCAAATTGGGAATATACAATCTATTTTTTTAGGTAAGGAATTTTTCAATATTTTCGGCATATCCTATAATTCCTTTTTGTTGTAATTTTTATTGAATTTTTAGATATTTATGACCCTTTTGTATTGCATTTTTAATATGTTCCAAAAAGTTTGTACTAATACTACTAACAAATATTCCCATCAAAGCATGTGCATGTCTACTTAGAATGTTTGTGATTTTGTTTTCTTCTCCTTTTATGTATTTTATATCAAATTCAAACTCAGTGAGGAAAGTTAGCCACCTTGCTTGTCTATCATTTTTTTTTGTGTAAGTCAGAAGATTATATTAAAAGGGTAAAAATATAGTACAAAAAAACTGCCATAGCAGATCGAGGCCTGAAGATAACAAGCCAGAAGCCATAATTTCCATACAAACTAACCAGAAACTATTGACTGCACACCTCGCAGGGTGGCTAATCCTTCTATCTAACTTCGCCTAAGAATAAGAGAGGTTGAGCTGAAGACCGCAGCCCTTCCATGAGCAGAAACTACAGAAATGACAAAACCCCAGATCTTGGGAGACCAAAAAACCGGTCAAGACAGATGAACAACCGGTCACGACGGATGAGAGTTAACATCAACACAGAATTACTGAGGGGGCTTCCCGAACCTGCTTGTTGTGTCCAAGGCCTATTCCAGAACATGGCTATCCGCTCTCGCTTGCAGGGATTGATAGCTGCGACATTCCGCCTGATTCTCTTGCCGCGAACCGCCAGTCTGCCGAGCTTCCGGACTGAGCGTCTGCCTGAGGAGCTTAATAAGCACCGTCATCTTCTTGGACAGAGAATCTACTACCTCATGCACCGCCGTGATTTTGAAATCCAGAGCTTCATAAATTCCATATAACCTTTTCATTTGGGCCTCAAGGATGACCTGGTCACTTTGAGGCAGCTTCTTACTATCTTCCCTAGAATCCAGAGCACGCGCCAGCAGGGTTTTTACTCGCCAGCTTTCTGCTTGAGTACGCACAAACTGAGTGGCCCGTTTGGATACTGTACCAGGATCCTGAAGCCAATCAACCTCCTGCACTATATCTTCCTCAGACCGCTTTCGCTCTTCTTCCTTCACAGAAGCCTCTAGGGCAGCCAATTTGCGTTTGTTCTTCGACGCGGTTCTGGTCTCGTACATTTCGCTCGCTGTTTTGAGCTCCATGTTCGCAGTGATGCTGCGGCATCCGTCACCTTCCATACTTAGCTTAACGCTTGCGACGTGAGAACAGGCACAGAGAGCCGATAGTAAATGAACGGGAACGATGCACTGAAAAATGCTGATGGTGCCTCTGCCTCTACTCCCTGTTAAATAATTGTTCTGGAGGATATTTCCCATGACTATCTGATCCTCCCGAAACGACGTGGGTGTACTAACATAATTGTTACTACATAGAGCTTTTTTTTCCGTGTGATGTATCAAAACCTTGACATAAATGTTTTCTCTTCTCTCTCTAATCAGAGAGTGCCAAGTGTTCGCCAACTTGCTGTGGTGGCAGCGGTGATCATTGCAGCTCATCATTTTAGATTTGTTTCCTTTATTCCCCTTTTGTTGCCATAAACGCACCGGAATTACCTGTCCTTCCAACCGCTGCCAACTTTTAATATCCGTAGCCACTCCAGCGTGCCCCATCATAGAAAAGCGTGGAAGCTGAGCGCCTTCCGGTTAAGCTTGGTTGGCATTATCCATGTCTTGTTTGGCCAGCTGGATGCATTTCTCCTTCAGGTCTGGACAGTTCACATGCTGCCAACAACTGTCCCATTCCCTATTTTGGTTGTCGATGCCATGATTTGCTAGGTGGTCCGCTATCGCATTCGCCTTGCATCTCACCGCCTGGAAGACTAACCCTCTCATACCGCTGGTTAACTCGGCTATGTTTTCCGTCACCTTTGCTAATCTCCAACGTTTTGTTGCTTTGCTCGCTTTGGTTCCACCATAGATTTTCTTTGCCACATAAATTACCAGGGCTGAGTCGCCTTCCACCATCGCTGTGCAATTCTGCATGTCTTTTAGAATCTGTAGTCCCAGTTCTAAGGCTGCAAACTCCATTTCATTGTCTGTCCCTTCTCCCAAAGCTTTGTAGTAAATATGAAGAATGTCTCTTCATGGTTTCTTATGATGCCTCCTATACCCGCCATCCCAGGTTACCTCTGGACGTGCCATCAAAATTCAACTTCAGCCAGCCAACCGGCGGGCATTTCTAACTGTTGGACTCAGAATTTGGGTTCTGCTGGCTTCTTGATGTGGGCATGCTCTGGTTGATGTCGAGCTGGAAGAGTTTTAAAATGCGCAAGCCACTAGACGAAGGCTTCTCATTAGTCTCCACTTTGACTTTCACTTGAATTAACTGTCTGATATTTATCATAATAGTATCTATGGAATGCTCTGTGTTTCTGTATTCCTCTTGGAAAATTCTCCTATTATGCTCCTTCCATATGGTCCATGTTAAGAAACCTGGCATAACTTTCCAAATGTTGTTGACTCTGGGATTCTTTGAGTAATTTTTTTGCCAATTTTGTATGGTATCTTGGATGGACTCCCTATTTCTGTTAGAATTTAGCAAAATACCCTCCGCCCAATTCCATAAATGACATGCCCAGTCACAGGAATTAAATAAATGGTTTATTGTTTCTTCCTCTGCCAGGCACATTGGGCATCTGGAAGGCCCATGAAAACCTTTATTGTGTATATTTTCCCACGTTAAGGTTTTTTTCCTCATTAAAAGCCAGAGGAAAATTTTGATTTTTGGCCAAAATAGGTTGTCCCACACTTTAAGACTCCAAGGAGTTACCTCCCTCTGCTCTGCATTTTCTATCAGTTCCCTGGCTTCCTTGAGTGAGAAGTTTCCGCTGCCTTTCATTCCCCATCGAAGCTGGTCCTTTTCTTCTGTATTCCTTATCTTCCTTTTGAGTATTTGATCAATTAGATGCTTTGTGCGGTCGTTATCCCCATTGTTGTTGTTGAAGTTGAAGTTTATCCATTCTCTCCAGTTAGGATCCCTGTTATTCTGGTTCCAGTAATGTTGGACTTTGTATCGACCTTCTTGTTGGCATTTCTGCTTGAGTAGAGAGAGCTCTGGATTTTCCAGTTTTGGGAGTTGCTGCCAACCATCTTCCCAAAAAAGATCAGAATGCCCATTTTGAATTTCCAAAAAATTGTTTTCCCACACCAAGTTGCGATTTTTCCTCGTAAGATTCCATATGGGGGAACCCTCAGGAACCTCCTGAAGTCTGATAAGATCCTGATTGTTGCACTCTGGGGTATATTTCTCTTTCCAATGTCTTGCCCAGGGAAGATGGGACTCTTTTATCCATCTCCACCAAAGTTTTGCTCCACAAGTCATGTTGATGATTGAAGGATCCACCAGATTTAGGCCCCCCAAACTTTTCGGTTTGCAGAGTTTGTGCCATGCCACAAGCGCCCATTTTTTCTTTTCCCCATTCCCGTTCCATAAAAAGGATCTTTGGATTGTTCTAATTTGTTGAAGGATGCCCTTGGGGGAAGGCAGCATGGAGAGTAAGTACTGCGGGATAGCCTGTAGAACTGCCTTGGTTAGGACTAATCTCCCAGTAAAATTAAGTGACCTGTGCGTCCAGTGCTTACACCTTTTCTCCAGGTTAGCCAAGATTTTCTCCCAGTGCACTTTTTGCCAGGGTTTGAGTGTTAGAGGTGCTCCTAAATATCTTGATGGTAGACATCCTTTTCTGAAACCAAGTAAATTAGAGAGATGCTTCTGAATAGCTGGATGGGTGTGAAAGAAAAAAATCGTTGACTTGGAAAAAATAATTTCCATTCCCGACGTCTTGCTGAATAGATCAAGGATTTTCTTAAAAGCTAGAGCCTCTTTCACCGTGGGGGTTCCATGTAACATATATCCTCCACAAATTGTTGGTGTGTGGTAGCTGGAATGGATTGGAGAGGCTGAAGTCCCTTGATCTTCCCTTCTCTTTTCGCTTTGGCTATGAGTTTGCTGAGTCCTTCCATGAGAATAACGAACAAGAAGGGGGAGAGAGGGTCTCCTTGTCTGATTCCACGAGTGGGTGAAAAGGGTGCAGAGGGGGATCCATTGAAAAGGATCGAGAACCTGGAGGATTTAATGAGGGCTAGAATCCAATTGATCCATTACTTGCAAAAACCGAAGGCTTTTAGAATGGCTTCTAGATATTGCCAGCTAACTTTATCATAGGCTTTCGATAGATCAAGCTGCATTAACATCCCTGCTAATTTTCTAGTTTGAAGAGTGTGGATCATTTCTTGAGCTAAAAGAATATTATCTAGGATCTGTCTCCCTTCGACATACCCTGATTGCTCTTGTGATATGAGGCCAGGAAGAATTGGCTTTAGTCTATTAGCTATAACTTTCGATATGATTTTATAAATGACATTACACAGAGCAATTGGTCTAAACTTCTCAGGAGTATTTGCTTCTTCCATCTTTTGGATAAGCGCTATGAAGGTGGAATTAAGAGATTTGAGGATGGATCCAGAATGCCTAGATTCCTCTACAACTTCCCAAACTTCATGTTTCACTAGGTTCCAGCAAGCTTTGTAAAAATTAATGGTGAAACTATCCGGTCCAGGGGCCTTATCACTTGGCATGCTTCTGACTGCATCTTCCACTTCCTCCAGGGTGATTTCTCTACTGAGGGCTGAGTTCTGATCATTGGTAATAGTTTTGGGAATGGCCGTAATGAGCTCCTTTATAGCATCCTCTCCATTTGCTTGCGGCTCCTGGGTAATATTGTTGAAATGCCTAGTGAGTAAAGCCGTTATGTCTTGGTGATTTTTTAAAGTTTCCCCATTCTCATCCTTGAGTTCAAGTATTTTATTCGCACTCCTATAATATAGAGCAGATCTGTGAAAAAATTTGGTGTTCTGCTCACCCTCTTTTAGCCACCGAATTCTAGATTTCTGCTTCCAAAGAGTTTCTTCCTGCTGACAGCGTGTATGCCACTGATGAGTCAGAGCTTTTTCCTGCTCTACAGACTCCTCGCTATTGTGCCTTGAAGCCCAAGCTTTGTGTATTTTTTCCAGTTTATCTTCTATTAAGGTTTTCTCCTTAAAGATATCTCCAAACTCTGTTATATTCCATTCTTTTATTTTGGCTTTAGTGTACTTTAATTTCTTCTGAAGAATAAACATTTTGGATCCCCTTCCAATCATAGGTTCAGACCACCATTTCTCCACTAGATTGAGGAAGTTGGAGTGTTCCAACCAAAATTTTTCGAATCTGAAAGGTTTATTCCTTGGAGTGTCATGGATAGCTGCTATTAAAGATATTGGCCAATGGTCAGATCCTCCACTTGGAAGGATGTCTGAATCAACAAGAATACCATCCATAATGATGCTCTCAGAGATGAGGAATCTATCCAGACGAGAGGCAATCAGCCTGTCACCACCTCGTCTGTTATTCCATGTAAAATTGCCACTCTTTGGTGGGATATCCACCAGTTTAGCATTGTCAATGAAATTTGTAAATAATTCCGCATCCTTACTGAGTTTTCTTATACCCCCTTTCTTCTCCAGAAGGGTAGTTATCATGTTAAAGTCACCCCCCATAATGCATTTGGAATGTGGATGCCTAGAAATTAAACTTAACAGAGAACTCAAAAAGATTATTTTACCCTCTATCTTCTGCGGTCCATAAACATTTGTGCATAAGAAGGATACAGAGTTACCTGTGGGTTGGGCTTCCACGACTATGAATGCTTTGGTTGCTTTTGCTGAGAGGACTTGAATCCTCCTCGAGTCCCACATAGTGACTAAACCTCCTTCGCGTCCCTGACTCTCTACTTCCATATAATCTATGTGATTGCCGAGCTTCTTACTGATGTTAGCCATGCTCATATTGTTGCACTTAGTTTCCTGAATGAATATGATGTCCGGTTTTTCTTTCTGAAATTTTCTTTTCAGAATTCTCTGCTTTGCTTGGCTGTTTAGCCCTCTTGCATTCCATGAAATGACTTTCATGATTAACTAGAAGAATTATTGATAAGAAGGGAAGGCATTTAGAGCCTTCATCTTCCCTGAGTTTATCATTATTATCCCTAGCTCCTGCAGAGCTTCACCACTTGTTCTTCGGCCTCTCTTCTTCCTTTGCTTTAAGCTTTTTGAGTTGCAGAGAAGACTCTTTGGGTGGTTCCTAGCTCCTTTTGCTATACCTAGCTTTCTACTTTGCCTTTTTAACTCCGCTTTCTGCCTTGCTATAAATAGATCATTGACCTTCCTGATCTCTTCTTCCAGTACATTTTCTATGCCTCGTGCTTTCCAGTTCTCAGCCATGACTGGTAGGTTCATCCCTTCCTGTGCTAGAACCTCCTCCAACTCTAAGTCATCGCTTCCTCCATCACTGGTAAGCATGTCTATATCCTCCTATGGCTCTTCTGTTTGTCCTTTTGTTTGGACTTCTGTGCTAATGATGGCTTCTTCTGCTTCCTTTATAGTCTGCCCGGCTTTTCCTGTTAGCCCTTCATTTGAAGTTAGAACTTTATTCAAATCCTTTGAGTCTGTATCTAACTCTAAGATTTCAAAGGTGTTACTGTGGTGACCTCATTCTATTTCTATTCTGTTTGTTCTTCTTCGGTTGGCTCTTTGTCTTATCTTTGGTTTTACAAAGTTATCTCTGCCTCTGTTTGCTTGCTCTGTTTTAGTAACTTCTTCTTGTCTATTCAGAGGGAATTCCATCATTAGATGTCCATGCTCATGACATCTTCGACAGCGAAAAGGAATCTGTTCATAGTCTATTGCTTGGAAGTAATCCTCATCCCTGTACTCTAGCCATAAACCCTCATGTAGAGCCCCTGATACATCCATTTCCACGCAGATTCTTGCACACGAGGTGTATTTTCTTTGTATGGTCGCTTCTGAGGCTTTGATAAAAGTGCCCAGCTGATCCCCAATTTGTTTCAGAGCTTATAGACCCCAATAGTCTATGGGAAGAGAAAACAAGCGGATCCATACTGGTACCTGAGTGAAGGTTTCTTTTTCTAGAACAAAATTTGGTTTCCATGGTCGCATGTAGAGACCGGCTGAAGCTAAGAAGTACGGGCCTCCATCAAAAATTATGTCCTTGTCCTCTAGGTTGGTGAAAACTACAGTAAAGAAGCCTTTTGCTCCTAAGTGTAGTTTCACATCGCCCTTGGGTTTCCATTGCTGTCGTATCCATTGACATAATGCTCTCTCAGTTGGCCATAAGCCCATAAACTTGCAAATGAATGCATGTTCTGCCATGTTCTCTCGATATGCTTGAATCTCCGGATTTGTTATGACAACTCTAAGGGTATCTGCTTTTTTAGGTTTGCAGGTTCCGCTTGCTATTTGGTTATTGCTGGGGTTCGAGCTGGTTTCACCTTCCGTTTCTTCTTTCCCCAGGGAGCCTACCTTTTGTTCCCCCTTTTCTTTTGACTGTTTTTCATTATTAACTATAAGTTTTTGTTCTGTAGTGTCATTTTTTCGATTGTTCTCCAAACCCTCATTTCCTGTTCCTTTGACTTGTGGGTTGCTGCTGGGCTCTCTGACCTCTCCTTGTTTTTTCTCCTTATTTTTCCCGTTGTTCTACTTGAGCCTATCATATCCTGAGATTCTGACTCCTTCCTGCGTTGTCTGCTTCTGCTTCTGCATGACTATTTGTTTAAAGGTAGGGGTCCCAATGGACCCCTCGTTGACCATCTGGAGGGTCAGTTCTTGTCCCCTTCTGAGTAAAACCGCTAGCCTCGATCTATTTGCTTCCAGCTCTGTGTCTGTAACAGTTGCTCAGAAACCCTAACCTAGAAACGCCGCCATCACTTCCTCCAAATGCTTATCCAAAATCATTACCTCAATCAAATGGATCACCTTTCTTGTCTATCATTTAGATAAAGTTGGCTAATGAAATATTTCAGACTAATGTGATTTGTTTGCAAAGTAAATTTTTTTCATAATAAATAGTATCTCAACATTTTTAGAGCATATATCACTGTTTCTATCTCTAGATCATACCACAATTTTGTTCATGTGGTTTCAGTTTTCTAGACTCATAGGCTACTACATTTTCCTGCATCAACACTCCTCTAAGGCCTTCCAAACAAACATCAATACCAATAGCAAATTTCCTATTTGGATGTGCAATTTTTAGTATAGGTGCTACTATTACAAGTTGTTTTAACTTGTTGAAGCTCTCCTATAATTTGGTTAACATAGTTACAAATGAAAGGAGAACTATTACCTCAAAACAGGTAATCAAGTCCAAAAACCCCAAAAAAACATGAAAAAACAACCCAAAATTGAAGTGTGTTTATTCCAGAATGATGGTTTTTTTTTAGGGTAAAATTTCAACATTTTTTTAATTGAAGTAAAAACCATTACTTTTTTAGAAAAATGGATTAAAAAAAACACCCTTAAAAATAAATTGTTTATTCCGGAATAACAAAAAAAAAGCGGGTTACAATTTTGACATTTTTTAGCAATGGAGTTAAAGAGAAAATATCCAGAATTTAAAAAATTCTAAAATTCCAACAATTCTCTGACATGATGCTAAAGATAAAAATATCATGTCTCGATTCCTGATAATTCCAAGTATTTCCATCCATGTTGTTAAAGATAAAATATATTGACTCTGAAAAACCTTGAAATTGTAATTGTTTTAGACCATAGCATTAAAGATAAAATATCATAATTCAGAAACACTTTAAAATTTTGACAACTTTTCAACCTTGTAATTAAAAACCTTCAGTTTGTAACACATTTCAACCATTAAATTATGGAAAAATTATATGACAAACAATTTTTAAAAATGAGCAAGTAAATGAAAGATTCATTATTCCCAGAGTAATTTTTAGCAATGGAGTTAAAGATAAAATATCCAGACTTTGAAAAACTGTAACATTCCAAGAATTCTCAGACGTGATGTTAAAGATAAAATATCATGTCTCGAATCTTGATAATTCCAATTATTTCCATCCATGTTGTTAAAGATAAAACACATTGACTCTAAAAAACCCTGAAATTGTAAATTTTTCAACAATAGAATTAAAGATAAAATATCATAATTCAGAAACACCTTAACATTTTGACAAATTTTCAACATTGTAATTAAAAACCTTAAGTTTGTAACAAATTTCAACCATGAAATTATGGACAAATTATATGACTAAAACAATTTTTAAAAATGAATAAGTACATGAAAGATTCTTTATTCCAAGAGTAATTCTTAGCAATGGAGTTAAAGATAAAATATCTTGACTCTAAAAAACCTTGAAATTGTAATTTTTTTCAACCATAGCATTAAAGATAAAATATCATAACTCAGAAACACCTTAACATTTTGAAAAATTTTCAACATTGTAATTAAACCTTCAGTTTGTAACACATTTCAACCATGAAATTATGGACAAATTATATGACCAAAACAATTTTTAAAAACGAAATGGTAAATGAAATAATCATTTTTCCAAGAGTAATTTTTATTTCAAAGGATAAAACTATATCTCTTTTCAAATTTTGGCCTAAGACAACTTATCATATTGTAAGAAAAACCTAAAAATCGAGCATCTAAATGAAGTGTTCATTTTAATGAGGTATTAAAATTGCAACAATTTTAAAACTATCTTATACCAAATGATAACAATAAATAATATCATGATAATATCACTATATAATTTAAAAAATCAACATTAATTTCTAATATTTATTTACTTTTAATCAGAATATCAACTTTCCTAGATTGAATATCACATACATTAAAGCATATAATCCAAAAAACATGGAAATGACCTCTAACTTCATGTAAGATCATATGGAAGTCAAAAATATTTATTTCAAGTTACCATGGAAACATCTCTAAAGACATGAATTTCTTTTAATTAAAACATTAAATCCAACAAACATAGAAATGACTCATAAATTCATGTGAGATCATTGAAATCAAAATATTTATTTCAAGTTACCATGCAAACTTCATTTACATAAAATGTCTTAACATTTATTCAAAAACATCCATAGGATCTAGCACACCATCAGAATCTACATCTTTAGATGAATGACTAGATGCAGATGAAGATGACCCATATTCTTCTCTTTCATCAACTAGAGCCCCATCTGAGTCAACATGCATGCCCACCATTTTAGGTTTCAAAAGTATTCTATATCTATGACTAGGTTCAACGGACTCCCATATAAACATTGTTTCTCCTGGTAGCAACTTCTTCAAAATATGTATGGTCTTGAAGTGAAGAGTTCTTCTCTTTGTTAAATTGAATTCATAGACAGGTATGTCAACATCCTCCAATTTTAATAGGTTTGTGCGGTGATGATTTATATTTGTACTTTTTATTTTTTCTCTTTCTTCAAATTATTTTATCAACAACCATCTCTGGCATGTACACACCATTGAATGGGTGGGTACTTGTGGCATACCAATGTACCTCAACAATTTTAATATCTTCATTTTCTTTAATAACTTTTATAACCTTCGCAACCCAAAATGGATAGCCAAGTGGATCTCCATTTGCTAATACTACTATCATACAACCCTCCTTAATATCCTATGTAGAACCCCTGTAAAGGTATTCCATGGCTTCACGTTGTGCACATGATCTTATAGAACCAATATAGATTTCACTTTCCTCTTCCTGTTGAAAATTAATAATGCCTTGAGATTGTTGTTGTTCAATAATGTGTCTTTCCTCATGTTCATTTTGGTATATTTTGAGGCAAAATAAATGGAGTCTTATAAAGTGTATATTATATTGAGATGATATCACTTTGATCCTTGAAAAAAGACTCCCACCAAACTGAATCAACAACATCAAAGTAGTCATATGTATCTCTAATACATTTTTTTATTTCTTCCAGACATTCAGAATAATTTATCTCTCTCTTATTCCTTCATGCATTATTGAGTTCAACAACTGATTGTGATAATATTATCTTTGATGCAAATATTGGATGATCTAGAATGAACTTCAAAAATGCTAAACATGATGACGGCCCCCATTCTGTAATAGTTGAATACTTCTTGTCCCATATAAGTGTTTTTCCATCAATTTTTTTGATATGAAATTGATGGTGGAAGCTAATTCCATTAATTTGTTCAATTCATTTATCCTCACCATTCGATCCCAAAATAAACCTTCGCATGTCAATAGTTTCCTCCAGAACATGAATAACTGGCTCTGGAATATATGCTTTCTTAATACATTCAATTAATGATGGAAGGCTCCCAACATTCTTCCTCCTCAATGTTACTGAAAAACGACTAAACATCTGATCAATATGGTCATGAGTGTACAAGAAGGAAACCAACCTTTACCTTTTCAAAAATTCCCAATTGAAAAAGCATGTTTAGATATCAAAAAAGAACTTGATTTTTATTTTCACGACTTGTGTTGTCCAATTGCAAATACAAAACTTCAGGAAGAATACCAGACCAATGAGAAAGAAAATCATGGATTATAGTTATGGTAATATTTACATCATTATGAATATTTGGAGTTGTGAAGTAAGCCCTTGGCAACATCTTCCCCTTAAAGACCATACAACCAACCAAGTGAAACTAAATAAAATTTTCTTCTTCTAGATTTTTTGGTGTGCAGACAAAACATGGAAAAAGTGTTTTCTATTGGTCCATACCATCAATTATCAAACCAAATAATTTATTTGGATTATCATAACATTTTTTCTATGTTTATACAATTTTTGTATTTCACTTGTGTGTTGATTATGATGCTCTTGAAGTGCTTTGACATTGGAATCTACACATAAAATAAAAGAAATCTATTAATAAATATATTTTCATAGTTAATAACTATCCAGTTTTTAAAATTAATGTTATGAATGCATACCTCTTTCTGCACCTTGAAATTTATCTCTTTTTTATTTAAGAGAAGCACATGTACTGCAAATACCCATCCTTGTCTTCAGAGGAATACGAACATTGTTGAATTCGTTCCTCCATATCCTTGTAAAATATGAATATGTGATAAAAGTACCATCTCCTTCAACACCTTCTGCATATTCTCTGTATAAGTTGTAGATTTCTCATCTTGAGAAATTATCCGAAATATGTATTGTGTGTTTATTTGGAATACACTCTCCATGCTCTGAAAAGAAGTATTTCATTCCATGACATTGTAGTAATTTCTTATGGTCCAACCTCTCTTTTAACGTACTTCTGAATAGTATGTAGGGTAGTTTTCTAGTCTGCTTTTGAATTCTTGACAAACGAAAATTACCAACTGAATGCAACATTTTGAAAGCCTTTCTACATATCAATACATTCCCAATATGATAATCATAACCTGCCAGTGTAGATTGCATGCAACCCACTAAAAATGAATTTTGAATGCTTTTATTCATTGACAAATATTTCTTCCTTTGCTCCATAACAAACTTGAAATCCATATGTTTGAGGCAATATTTTTTACAACATTCATTTAAAATCAGATCATTGATAGAACTTCTGCTTGTGAGATATTCTATCCCATCCCTTGTATAACTGGAATATTTTGGATTGATATGAAAAGGCCTGCTCCTACTCCTAGATACAATATTTGCTTGCAACGTCTCCCCCATTTCATTATTATCTGCAAAAACATTTTCATCATCAGTAGGAGGAATATTATATTGACGAAGATAGATAGAAAATTCATCACCATCGTTACTTGGAAAAAATTCATTACCATCCTCACATGAAGGAAATTCTTCACTACCAACATCTGCG
>CM062819.1:723055145-723150145 GCA_031772625.1 Pinus tabuliformis
ATCTTCAGAAAGTACAAGTATGACACAGATCAAGAATCTATACCATTATGTGAAGAAATCGCATCCAACATTTCAAATAACATTGTAAGTATGCTTATTTATATTTATGTGTAATGTATTATTGTAATGATCATTAAATTGTTTATAAATGATTGATCATTGACATATTTTATTTTCTTTGATAGGATTTTGCTGAGAGTCTTTTAATGATGTTGGAGAGTATTTATTATATGGAACCAAATATTATGAATGTCATCAACAATTTCCATATAGAGTCAGAATAAGAAAAGAGAATGAGGCAAAGATAAACAATCCATAACACTACAATGGTACAAGCATGGGATCAACAAAGAATCCATATGATGGGTCAATCTATCAAAGGTAAACATGTTTCTTTTGAAGATGTGGCAGTTGTAGTTCATGCTGAAGCTCAAAAATATGTTTCCATTAGTGAGGAGGAGGTTAGAACTATTGTTGAAAAGGAGAAAAGAGATAAAACACTAAAAAGAAAAATGTCCATGGATGTTGCTCTTCCACTTTATGATGAGGATATTATTTTTGTAGAAGAAGAAATGTTAACTAGGAAGAAGAAGAAATAAAAAATTGGCAAATCTGTTAAAATCATAAGAAACAGTGAAGAACAAAGTGAAAGTTCTAAAGGAAACAAAGAAATCATAACACGAGGTGCTGATTTAGAGGACGGCATTATCAAAACAAAACAAAATTCCATTCAGAATCACATGAGGAAGAATAAATTAATAAATGGTGGAAAAATATTTGAGCTTAATGTCACGCAATTCTATAGGTCAGATGAAGGACCATCTCAATATCAAATTAGAAATGCACATCACCTACATGTCCATAATTTGAAAACATCGTTCAGGTACCATCCATATGCACATGTGGTGCCTTATGTGATTCTTGTTGTTCCAAATCAAGTTCCCAATAAGGAGGCATTTGATAGGACACAATGTTTTGACTACATATATTATTTAATTGGAGGGAACCATTCAGTGGAAGCCAAAAGACAATTGATCGAGGAATATCCTGGAAACTATCTTTTTCAAATAGTGAAATGCATCATTTATGTTGGTTTAATAGAAATAGAGGTAAAGTTATTAGCATGGAATCATAATGCAGATAATGAGTATAGAATGTCTATGATTTTCGTTCAAAGGGTTAGATTTATTCATAATGAATTTTTACAAAAAATGTGGTGGGGATAAGCTTAATGTCAGTTTAAGCTTTCGGAAGGAATGTTGTATGGAAACATGTTATCAAATTGAGGATAGAATCCAATCAAAAGCTGGCAAAGTAAATTGAGAACTATTCAGAGGCATAGATAATATTTTCTTGTTGGCATTTAGAATAGGGGAGATATGGGAATTGATTGAAGACATTTTCGAATTGTGGGAGAATATTGGATCAAAATTTTAAAATGTCTAAACCCATAATATGTACCAATAGTAAGACATATCCTGAAATGAAGCAACTTCCAGATGATATGACTATCACACCTTGGAGAACAATGCAAGGTGTGAAAGATGAAAAACTAGTCAAATCAATATTACATTGTGTGAAGTCAGGTGAATTGTCATTGGAGGAAATGTGCTTGGAATTTCAAAAGTAAGTTTGTTCAATTACTTTTACTTTTTCTTAGATTATAATTTTCTTTTAAATATAACATATTGTTGTTGGTATTATTTGTTATACATATCATTATATTAACAATTTTTACCTTATTTATTCAGTCATAAGATTTATATGAAAATACAAGAAGATATGGTTAAAATGTTGAATGAAGAGAGTTGGAATGATGTTGCACTCAACTACCCATAATCAAATTCTACAGCAACACTTAAAGATTTTTATCTTGCAATCAAAAAGGTATGTTGATTTTTACATTCATTTTATTCATATAATTTTTTATTTTGTTATGTTACTTATGCTTATATTTATTTATTTCATTAAAGATGTTGAAGAAAGATGTGAATGGAGTACCAAATACTTTCAAAAGTTTCATTGAAAAAATTAAGTTAGAAAGGCTGAGAAAGTAGCGTCTTAGGAATGTTGAACTTGATCCTACTCTTACTCATTTCATTTGGAATGGGTTGGCGACTATCCAATATCAAATAATACAAGGTGATTGTGAAGACATTGCAAAAATCATACCTGAAAGGGAATATGCCCTAGTTATTGTAGACATTCCTCATGGTTTCAATTTCCCAAACATTGAATATGATTATGATAGTGAGCCTTACACTTATCAAGCTTTTAATAAGGTGGTTATGGGCTTTCAAGAAGTCACAAGATCACCACTTTGGATATTTGTGACATTTCATTCAGACACATAATTTTCAATGTTATTAACAAGATTCAAGGGAAAATCAAACTCAAGGATGCAACTTTCATGGTAAGACATTGAAATTGTATGTTTGACTAACGTAATTTTTTTGTATGTACAAGTGGATTGAACTTTTACTATGTCGTGTTACAGGCAAAAGTCAAATCTTATTTCTTCAAGAGATCAACCAATTACAAGTGATTGTGAGTTCATCTATGTTGAATGTTGAGCAAAAGTTGATAACTATAAGTCCATTCTTCTAAACCAAGTAGATAGAAACAGTCATAGCCAAGTACTAGTTCATGACGTTGTCGTAAAAAAGTTAACATATGAGGATAAAGATCAAAAGGGGAGATATTTAACATTTATCAAAAACCACAAACATTGATTAACTATCTTATAGATTTATGTTCAAATGAAGGAGATTGGGTTTTGGATTTATTTGCAGGTTCAGGTAAGTTTTATTATATAAAATTGAATTTTAAATTTTTTTTTTTCTATGTGTTTACACTAATTTACTTATTGTTTTTGTGCTTGATGATTAGGTACAACACTAGCATGTTGCCTACAAAAAGGAAGAAATTGCATTGCGATTGAAAGAGACCCTCTATAATGCAATTTTATTCAACAAAGAATTAATGCTCTTCAATTTCTTCCACATGAAATGCAAGAAGTTGGTTTGAGGAAAGGAGATTTTAATAAATCACATGTGGCAAAAAAGGAAAAGGAACCACAACCACCACTATATGGAATGATTGGAAAAGGAGACTTTGGGAGATTTGCAGAGATTGAAGATCAGTAGACGAGGAAAATGAGGAAACTCAAGTAGGAAATATTGTGGAAGAAGAAAATAATGAAGCTGCAGAAGATGATGAACATGGATTATATGATATTGTTGATGAAATTTAAGTTATGATTGCAAATCAAACTCAATTTTGAGAGATCTTCATTAGTTTTATTTGTAATGTTTTGACTTTGAGATTTTATGAGAAGAATGAACATTTGATTATTTTTGTTATATGTTCAATATTTGTATTATCTCATTTTCACTATAATTTCTATGCGAATAGTTTTTTTTGTAAAAACCCAGTGATTACTATTATTTTTTAACATAAAATTCATTAAAAATGCTATTTTTTTTTAAGTTTTTCTATTAGGTTTTTCGCATAAAAATCGTTTATTTGACATGTCATTTTTGACAAAAATTCTGAGAATGTGTATTTTTTTCATTATATTTATCTAGAAAATGTGTTTTTTTTATGAAATGTTTAAAATTATTGTGTTTTAGTGACAATTATTTGATGTCCATTGAAATATTAATTAACACTACATAAACATATAAACAATAGTAACTTTAAAATATTGACCATTTTTTTTTTAACTACGTGAAAAAATGAAGATTTCATTACAAAGAAAATTGAAAAGAAAAGTGAAAACACAAAAAATACACTTAAAAAAAAAATATTACGGGAAGAAAAAGACATTAGAAAATTTAAAGTGTCAAAAATCAACCCTCTAAAAAAAGGGGTTGACGCTGCATCAGAACTTTTCAAAATCAACATGAAAATCACTAACATTGAAAAAAAATGTTCATACTTGATACAAAAGAAAATTTAAAGTGCCAAAAATATGCTCCAATTTTTTTTTTTATTCTCGCATCACCACTTTTCAAAATTAGGTGATTTTTTTGCTACCTCAAAAAAATGGGTACCAGTTCACTTTCTCATTTGATCGGTAACTATGTTGGTTTTCCATTCAAATTTTGTTCCTTTATTCTATAAGGAAGTAAAGGGATAATCCAATTTTTAGAACTGCTCTATAAATATTCGATGATATCCTTTTATTCCCATAAATGAGTGAATTACTGACTCATCCTTAGTTATGGGTCAATTCATAATAGCCCTAACCTTTTCAGGATAAACAAACAGTCCTTCCTTGGAAATGATATGACCCAAATATTGTATTGTGTCTTTGTAAAACTCACATTTGTTGAATTTAGCAT
The DNA here is from genome assembly GCA_031772625.1 of Pinus tabuliformis. Lineage (NCBI taxonomy): Eukaryota > Viridiplantae > Streptophyta > Pinopsida > Pinales > Pinaceae > Pinus > Pinus tabuliformis. The sequence continues at coordinate 723,059,492 of CM062819.1, forward strand.
ATAGTTGATGTTCTCCCAGAGTTTGTAATACCAATTTGAGTTGTTCTTTATGTTCTTTTTCATTTATGGAATACACTCAAATGTTATCTATGAATACTATCACAAACCTATCAAGATATTTGTAGAGTACATTATTCATTAAACACATAAAGGTTGATGGTGTGTTAGTGAGACCAAAGGGTAAGACTATGAACGCATAATGACCATATATGGTTCTAAAAGTTGTCTTACGAATATCTTGATCTTTTATTTGTAGATGGTGGTAGCATGTCCTTAAATAAATCTTTGAAAATACAGTTGCTCCCCTCACTTGATCGAACAAATAATCAATTCGGGGCACTGGGTATTTATTTTTCATAGTTAACTTATTTAGTTGATGCTAATCGATGCACATTCTAAATGTACCATCCTTTTTCTTGACAGATAGTAATAGGACCCCCCATGGTGAGACATTGGGCCTAATGTAACCTTTGTCTAATAGTTCCTATAATTGCATTTTTAATTATGGTAACTCTAGTATTCTCATTCAGTAGGGAGCTCTAGATACATGGGTGGAACCTGGTACTAAATCAATGGATCAATCTATGTCTCTATGAGGGGGTAAACCTGGAAGTTCCTCTGGAAAAACATATTGGGATTAGCTGATAACTAGTAAGGTATCTAACTTTTCCTTTTATGTTTGTTGTTTATTTGTCGCCACTTGTACCATGTATATTTGGAATTCTTTTCTTGAATTTATTTTCATATGTAAGACTGAAATTTGTCAGGTGGACATTGGTTTTCGTTTACCTCTAATTAACAAGGTTTTCCCCTGTTTTCCCATACAACTCATTGTTTTCTCCAAACAATGTATAATAGCTCCCTGTTTCTGCAACCACTCCATGCCTATTAATAAATCATAAGATCCTAAAGGAAGAATGTTTAAATCTTCTTATGATTTGAAATAGATCTTGGGGGAGAGGCCCCCAAGATTTGAAAAATTGAATTGCCAGAAGAAAAAGAGTAGAATGCCCAATAAACAAAACCATAAACGTTTTTTGAATTAAAAAAGATAATAAATGTAAGGACTAAATTGTGGTGGATCCTCTCTCCTTTTACAAAATGTGACTTGTTACTTATAGTATTTTTCAATTACAATACCACAAGTCAATTTCACGAGTTAATGAATACCATGGGTGGATGTCACAATACAATGGGTGAATTGCATGGGTGAATGAATACCATGGGTGAATGTCACAATACCATGGAAAAATACCATAGGTGAATGAATACCATGGGTGGATAAATACCATGGGTGGATGCCACTTACAATACCATGGGTAAATTCCATGTGTGCATGAATAACATGGGCAAATGAATACCATGGGTTGATTCCATTTTCCATTCGGATCATTCCTCCCTCCTTAAGAAGCAATGGTCCCCATTATGTGAAGTTCCCTCCTGCGAAGTCTTTGTTGAATATGAAGAGCCACTAAAGAGAAAGGTTTTATGTGGTTAACCCATAACCATGATGAATGAATATCCAATGATAGAGATACCCTATAATGCTTGTGACCAACTGTGATACTAACAATGTGTGGCCTAGCAAATGGAATTTGATGAAGTGTGGGTTTGTGGATGACCCATAACAATGATGAACAAAGATCCGAGGATAGAAATACCCTGTAATGCTTGTGACCAACTGTGATACTGACAGTGTGCATCCTAGCAAATGGACTTTGATGAAGTGTGGGTTTGTGGATGACCCATAACCATGGAAAACGAAGATCCGAGGATAGAGATACCCTATAATGCTTGTGACCAACTGTGAAACTAACAGTGTGCGGCCTAGCAAATGGACTTCGATGACAAGGATTTTGTGTAGTTGACCCATAACCATGATGTTGGTTATTGATGAAGTAAAGGGTGCCTACATAGCCTGGGGTGGGAGGGAACACCTCCAAATAACCCAAGCCAAATGCTGCTATGCTGAAACTGATGAATGTGAAGCCGGTGCCTACTAAAGTGGGGTGGGAGGGCATGTCTCTAATGCGAACCCGCTCTGAATGGTGCTTCAGAATTAAAATGGACATAACTCAGTCAATATAACTCAGAATATTTATTATAACTTTTTTTGGAAGTAGAAGGACCATTTTGCATCTTCCCCTATGTTGGAAATCCTTATCTGGACACTCTAAAATCTTAGATTCCCGCTGCAATTTTTCCACTGTCACAAAAGTTCTGAAAAAATAGTTGATTTTAAATCAACGATATCTCCCTCATCGGACTCCGATTCAGCCGATTTTTTTTTTGAATTTTGGTATTTTTTCACAAGGAATCCAAACATGTTATTTGTTTTTGTAAATTTTGCATCAAATGTGTCAGATATGATCTGCAAAATCACAGCCCCAAAAACAATTCCTACAAAACAATGAAAAAGAAAAATTCTTCCGACTTTGCGCAAGAAAATTCTCTATGGAGGTCGTAGCACATGCATGAATATTGTTGAAGATTTATGCAAAATTTTGAAACTAAAATATGCATCAAACCCTCATTCTCATGGAGTTGTAACCTGCTCTAATACCACTGATCCAGATCTTGGGGGCAAGCCTCCAAGATCTAAAAAATTGAAATGGATCTTGGGGGAGAGGCCCCCAAGATCTAAAAATTTGAATTTCCAGAAGAAAAAGAGTAGAATGCCAAATAAACAAAACCACAAAGAATTTTTTGTTAAAACATATAATAACTGTAAGGACTATATTATGGTGGACCCTCTCTCCTTTTACAAAATGTGACTTGTTACTTATAGTATTTTTCAGTTACGATACCACTGGTCAATTCCATGGATGAATGAATAACATGGGTGGATATTAGAATACCATAGGTCAATTCCGTGGGTGAATGAATACCATGGGTGGATGTCACAATACCATGGGTGGATGTCACAATACCATGGGTGAATGATTACCATGGGTGGATGTCACTTACAATACCATGGGTGGATGCTACTTACAATACCATGGGTAAATTCCATGTGTGGATGAATAACATGGGTGGATGGATACCATGGTTTGATGCCATTTTCCATTCAGATTGTCTTCTGTGTGATAACTATTTAAATAAATGATACACTGTCTTATTTGAATGGTTACTTTTCTTTTCGTACAAGTGGCTAACTGTACCAACCATTCATTTTTAGGTTTTAATTTACATTTTTCCATAATTTTGGGACTAATATAACTTAGAGTAGCCCTTGGATCAATTAAAACATAAACAGATTGGTCTAAAATAGTACCTTCAATCTCAACCATAGTAGATTGGTGTTCAGCTTGTCTGTCCTTTAGTGCTACGGTGATCCTAGGAATATTTATGGCAACATCATTCACAGTTGTTGCTTTATCGACCACTTGAATATTCTTAATAGATCATGGATTATGCATACAATCTCTTAATAAGTGTGATTCACCACAACCCCAACACTTCGTCAATTATCTTTCTTTGACCCCACTGCTCTTTTTTCTGTTTAGTTCCATGGGTTTTGACCCAATATGTGACTCCGTAGGCTAATTTATATTTCCCTTGCTGAATTTCTTTCTCTCATGATCATTTCCAAAATTCTTAAGATAAGGAGGTTTTTGTCTTTTTTCACTCATTACAGACTTGGTTCTGTCCTTATTTTTCCATGGTTTTAATCCTTCACCTCTATTATTTAACCAATGATAGCACAACTTGGATTCATCCATTAATATAGGATTTTCAAACTCAATCCTTTCTTTGTAAGGGGCTAGCAAACAGTTCAAAAATCGTTGTACTTTGGCTTTTTCTTATCTAATATAGAGAACATACCATAATAAGTTTTTAAAATTTTCTACAAAATCATCGATATTTAATTGTCCCAGACTTAACTATTTGATATCCTTGGCAAAATCATCATAGTATCGCTCACTTAGGTATCGAGACTTAAACTTTTTTTGGAACTCCTCCTAAGAAATTGTATTCTCTTACAACATGTGTACACTTTTGGCCTCTTCCCACTAGAGAGTAGTTTTTCCCTGTAGTTGGTAGATAGTCAATCTAGGCTTCAAATTATTCTCCTACTTATATATGTGAATATATTTTATTATTTTAATAAGCCATGCTTCTGCATCCTCTTCCTTTTCCCCATCTAAAGTAGTGGGTTTGATTTTCCTAACCTCTCCTTTTAGCTCCTTTTTCTTCTTTTCTTTCAGTGATTTTGGATATGTTCTATATGATTCACCTCCACATTAAGACTTCTCTAACTCCGCTTCCACCTTTTTCCTCTTCAACCCTTCTAGTTCCATGCTTCTATGGCTAGACTTTTCAGTCAACACTCTTATCCTCCTCTCCTATTCCTCACTAGCCTTTAACAAGCGTTCATTGTTGTTTTTTAGATAATACAACTCTTGTTGTAGATTTATGATGCCATCCATAAACTGAGAGGTTTGTCAGGAACTTCCATTACCCGATTCTACATATTATTCTTCTCTGACTGTTATGGTTGGAGGGGAATCCTCTGCGATTATATAGCAGTATGCTTCACTTACGTACCTTATAACACAATACAACCAGTTTTTAGTATTTCATATTAATATTTATTGACATAATTCATTTTATTGTGATAGTTCCTTGTAGACCCAATGTTGAAACTGATATTTGATACCATTTGTAACAACTCCCTCTTCATATTTTTGTTTTTGTTTTCTTATTATATTTATTTCACATTAATACTATCCCAAAATTCCTTTACAATGTTTTTCCTCCCTATGATAAACTTATGGGAATATTTTAAGGCCTATTATCTCTCTCTCTCTCTCTCTTTCTCTATCTCTATATATATATATATATATATATATATATATATATATATATATATATATATATATATATATATATATATATATATATATATATATATATATATATATATATATGTGTGTGTGTGTGTGTGTGTGTGTGTGTGTGTGTGTGTGTGTGTGTGTATATATGTGTATATATATATATATATATATATATCTATATATATATATATATATATATATATATATATATATATATATATATATATATATATATATATATATATATATATATATATATATATATATAGATAGATAGATAGATATATATATATATATATATATAGATAGATAGATATATACACGAGACATTTAATAATTCTTTGTCGATTTAATGGGCATAACGAATATGATTACATTCACATTATAATTATGAAAGGGTATCCTTTGCCAGTGTTAACACCTATGAAATTGGATATACATTAGAGGTACGTATATAAGTATACATGTTCCTATGTTTTGATGACGTGTAACCTTTAATTGTGTTAGTGTGAGTGCTTGCTTTATATTTGTGCCAAGGATCAATGTGTTTATCACCAAGTCATATAGATATATGCCATGTGGATTTAACCACTCCAAATCTTATTTAACATTTGATGAATTATTTAAACTACTAGATTAGTTATTGGAGCATTCAAAGGCTGGATTTTGGTTTACTATGCCGAGCAATTTGATGCCACATAGGCTAGGCCCATGTGAATTTAACATGGCCTGTTCTACATTATACCCACATATGGTTATATTTGACGCATTCAATCCGATGAATGTGATGTTCTCTCATCATCTTCACTTATTGTTAGGGTTTTCAATTGATGTATTCGAGAGGTTTCTTACCTTTCTCTATGGTGTCGGCTCCTATAACAACACCATGATGGGGGTAGAAATATGCACAATTGGGTTTCCTGTCAAAGTGTTGTGGAATTATCCAGAACTCCTGTGCCTCCACCGCTCTATGAAGTAGGTTAGATATTATACATAGCTAAGTTCAACCTCATTTAAATTCCCATATTGGGTCTCTGTCTACATACTCACGTTCTTTTTCTTTTACCTTGTCTATGTCCAGACAAGAGCACGACTAGGTTTTCTCTCTCATTTGACGAATTCAAATAGGATCAACTTAACTTTAACTCCAAGTGTTTGATCGGTAAGTCTCCCATCTTTCCCCACAGCTATTTATTAATTTATTATTCAAGGTTACCTATATAATCCATTGCCTTTTCTAATCTGATAATTATACTCCTAATTGATGTTATGTAGAAATAAGACAATCCTTTTGGGCACACTTTCTGATGTGGGCTAAGCATGGCATAGGTTCTCTATTGTTAGCAAGTGTAACCTCCTCCATTTTATATGAATTTCTATTTTTTCAGTTTTCCTTTGGCATTATAGAGTTTTTGCATTCAAAGTAACCATTTTATTTTTCCTTCCTACGTTGCACATTCCAGGGAAATATTGGCTCATGTCAACAGATTTTCCTTTATCAGGTAATTAGTTTCCTTTAAAGGGTTTTGTTTCTCATCTCCTACATGTTTATTTTGTCCTATTTCTCCAACAAATGTGGTGTTAATCCTTTTTTTTTGTAGGTATAGCCAGCCCCTTCATACTCAGGGGTTTTATTTTTTTCTTATTCTTGCGAGTTCCAAGAGGGTTTGGATGTTGTCATTCATTGGCTGGCTGCTCTCACTTGTGCGAAGTCAGTTAATTTGTGTCATGTTTTATTTTGAATGATGTGTATCATGCATAAGGTGAACAATGGGCTCTCATTGTTGTAGTTATTTCCTTGTTAGGGTCATGTCTAGTTTCATTGTGTTCCTTCCTATTTGAGCACAAACTTAAGAGATGAAACCCTTTTTTTATGGGGGTATCTTTTTTAATCTATTTCCTATATGTAACTATTTAAGAGGGAAATTACACCTCTAACTAGTATTGAACTCATGCTTTCATTGTAAAGTATTGGGCGATATTATTTTAAGAGATGTACTCTCATATTTCCTTCCTAATCTTGAATATATGAATATAAATTCTTATTTTCGTGTATTGTGAAAGATGCGTTCCTATGTAGTCTTATCTTGTGTTTTCAATATTCTTTCTATGTTTCAAATTCTGTCTAGATAACATTTCTTGTGTTAGTTTATAGAGAAAGTTTCTATAATTTTGAAATTTAGTCTGGGAGTAATGCTTATTGCTCCTATTATGAAATTTTTTCTTTTCTTTTGTCTTGCTCATGCATGCACATAATGAATAATAAATCCCATAGATCCATTTAGTCATGGTGAATAAGGACTTATTCACTTTGGTTTCTAGGTATTTGTCTTTGTTTCCATAAATAATTTAAAGATTTATACTAATATATATAGATATATATATGCTCTCCAACTAGGCGGCTTCATTTTTTTTCTAATTTCCATCTCCAGTAGTTATGCCGAGGCTTTTTATGGTTTCGTTAGTTTTTTTTCATTTTTATTTTACCACCCTCCATAATCTCGTATGGTCTTGATGTGAACATAGTACCTAGATAATTAACCCACCTAACTTAGACCTTTATTTTAGTCCTTTCTTCCTCTGAAAGAAGAATTCAACATTTACACCAGAATAATTTGTATAATATCTTTTTCATAGCTTCGCAATTTCTTCTAGAAGCTCATGAGAAAGTACTCATTTTCCAAGTTGTTTAAATATACCTAATTGTCAAATTCCTAATTCTAGTTAGATTTTGTCTATATTAAGCAACATATTTTCCCTCACTTTACAAAATTAGTTTGGTTTTGTTTAGTCACACCAATACTAGCTATCTAGTACCATTATCTTCTAATGTTTTGAGATTTCAACCCAAGCTCAAATTTGTCACGATGTCATCCCATATGAATTCTAATTCTCCTTAGGCAAGTCTTCTCATATTTTAATCCAAGGAAAAATGCATATCTTAAACAATATTGGTCGCATATGAGAGAATGCCACGGAAAATACTGTAAATATAATTCATATTTTTATATCAAATTTTTGTCATATACAATTAACTACCCATTGATGATCATGATCAATTACCTATTATTAATACAATTACTTGGTTTATCTTTTTGCGCAGTATATCATCTTCTTCGCAACAAGAAAATTTTAAACATAACTAAACATTGTTCTGGCCTAGGTGCTCATAGCATCCATAACCCGATCCAAACTAAAAACAATTTCAAAAAATAATAAGTCAAGAGTAACAATAAAAATTATGATCTTCTTGTTAGAGCCTAGATCTACCTCAGGCTGAACAAAGGCAGGTCTAGGGTAACATAAAACCATGCTTAACCTGGTAGCTAGCCCTACCAGGTTGGGAGAGGGCTCTCTCCTTGTAAATGTCAGTCAATATGACTAAATCAAAAATGGATTTTAGGCTAGGTATAGTAGCTCTAGGGTTATTTTGGATTTTTTTGGGTCGAAACAACAAGAGAAAGGATGATTTGGACTATGGAATCGATGTCAGTTTCTGCTGGAAAACCTGGGGCAAATTAAGTGCCATGTTCAACCAAGTGAAGATTGTAAATGTGAGAAGCACAAGGGGAGAAATCCCACTGCCCTGCAGGCATCAGACAAAGGATGAATCTACAACAACAACTTTAGATGAAAGAGGATCATGAGGTTGCTCAACAGAGCATTTAGCCAAGGATGAATTCTGCATAAGACAACCATTACAACTAACAGCAAAATCATCATGAAAGGATCATCATTATGGATGAATTCCTAACATATTACTTAGATAATGTTGTAACAAGGCAGGAAAAACATAATGTCTAAATGAATTATAGGAAAAACATACTAAACATCAGCACCGTGATGAATCCTAGATCTAAAGGGAAAAAGACTGTTTTATTAAAATGATATTCAGGAAAAAAAATTACATAAAGCCAAGACAGCCTCTCTACTACCAAAATCAAACCTCTATGCTATGAAATTCATAAAATTTATACATTTAGATCATCCCTATATTAAGGGAATTGAGCTCAACCATCTTCTTCAAAATAGAGTCAATTACATTAAGCTTGGACCGAATTTCTGAAAATAGGTGTTGAAGATGAACTCGTATCTCCTAAACCATAGCACCTGTTACAAAACTGAAAGAGATTTTTGTAGATAAGGTCATGTTGGAGGAAAAGCTCTCTCAAATTCTAGAAATTCGTTTCCATATTCTCGGAATCTGTGCCACAAAATCATCTCTAAAACAGAAAATCATTAAAAACTTAAATTTGTCAAAATGAGCTATAAATATCTAGTCACATATTCAAACTCACGACACTTGTGAATAAACAGAAATTGTTATATAGTTCGTTTTTAACAAAAAATTCCTTGGGTTTTTCAAAATTACTTTCCATTTGTTGTAAAATGGCACCACACTAAAATGACTAAAATAGTAAAAAATATGAAAAATATGCTTTGTTTTAATGTAGGCTCCAAATATCACTACATATCTCCTACATAGTATCACTTGTGCATAAACTGAAGGAGGTTTTTGTTATTTGGTATGTGATGGAAAAAAACCTCTTTCATTTTTGAAAAATTCCTTACCATTATTTCAGAAATTGATCTTGTACTAAACTTGTCATTGTGTGTAGCAACTGACCTCAAAACATGCATAACCAAGAATCACTTATTCATTTCAATCATATATTCTGATCCAGAAACTAGTTACGGGAGTGTGATATACCATTGGAAATATTTTTCCAAGCTTCTTCTGATGGAAATACTTAGGATATGATTTGCACTGAAGAGCATGTGCAAAACATCTCTGAAAACCAGACATAGTAAGAGCCCATTTTGATCCCTGGTGATAGGCTGCGAAGACTGGAACTAACACTTCTTACACTATTACTTTTATAGTTTCCTTAGAGAAAAATACTCCCACGCATGCATCCATCAACAATTTATAGATCATGAATTTTCACTGTAATCATTTCTTTTATATCTATCTTCTAATTTCCTTAGTGTTATTCAACCACTCCCATTTGTCCATATTCATTCATTTCCATCACCCATACAACACAGAATATAAGTTCACTATAAGAATTACACATATTACAATTTCTATTGCATGCTTCAAAAATAACCAATATAATCATAATTTTCATCAAATCAATAGTTAATAACTCTATAGAAATTCTGACTGGATTTATAACTGAAACTGCACTTGGGAAAAACACCTTCCTCCCATCCATGAACCAATCCTCCAGTCCCCCCTTAGTAGAGACTCATTGCCAAAGTAATCAACAACCTCTTGTTATTCCAGATAAAGTATTTTATGCCTTACTTCCCTATAATATTTTTCCTTAACGATGTCCCACTTTTCAAGGTCTGCTAACCCGCTAGCCTATGCTTTGTTTTTTTCTACTTAAATCCCACTTTTCTCTTATGCAGAAATTTATTCCAACGTTTACTTAGTGTTTTTCTAAAACTGAGTGATTTAATAGATTTTCTCTCCCATCATATTAATTCCTTCCAATCAACTCCTAGGGATTTTTATGAGTTATTTAAGGGAAGATTAGTTTGACCTCATCCACCAACCCTGGTTTCTAAATCTTTGCAAGGATCTCTTAACTCTAGTGTTTCTTTCCCAAGTAATTTCCAAAATTTTACCATTAATAAAATTCATTTATTACATTCTCATATTTTATTGTTCACTTAACTCAATTATACCATGAGTTTCTTTCCATCACATCTATAATATGTTCAATCTAAAAATATAGTATATTTACATAGAAACAAAGGGGCATTACAATAACACAACACAAGAATCGATCAAAGGGGCAGACAATATGGTGGCCATCTCGTCGACCTCACGCCTACACCTAGCTTCAACCCTCACAATCAAAATAAATCCATATTTCGCTGTCCCCCCACCTCTATTTAATGCTAACTGGGTGGCTACTTGAAATTGGATGCCAAATATGAACCACACCCTTACCATTTAATTCTCATCAGGTGGGCAGGGTGGCGGGCTCTTCTTTACAATCCCCTCTCATATCCTACACATAACCCTTTCGAGGACAAACTTGACTAAATATGTTGGGAATCAATGTTTTTCCTTGGATAAGCTTGAATCGAGGCCACCTTAATTGGAAGGAAACCTGCATTGGGATACAAACATTGATGCTCCTCCTAGATCAAATATTAGGGCCCCTGCTCCCATATTTTCTAGTTATTCTTAATGGTGTTTATGTCTCCCAGTATATTGAGTATTCTATTACACTTTGTTATGGGTCGCCAATATGTCTCGTTTTTTGTATTTCTACATTAACTCGATGATATATTCTATATTTTGGGATTAGAAAAGAAGTATGAATCCTCAAGTATCCCTAGGAGTTAGCAAAGTTCTCCTTAGTGATTAGAACATCTATGTAATTTTGAGTTATTTATGTATTACAAAGTATTTTAATTTACAATAATAATAAAATATTGTTGTGCATGCTTTTTACCAAGACTTTATCCATGTTGTATATGGAATCACATATAATTTTTTATTTAAATTAAGATTATTTAAAATTTTGATATTAATAATATTGTTTTCCATAATTTAAATATATAAAATTACATTTAAATTATTAAATAATAATAATAATAATAGATATTTAGATTTCTTTTAAGTTTATAAAGGTCTTTTAATTTTTTTGATTATATTTTAATTTACTAAAAGAAATATCTAATAAACAATTATATTATAATAAATTTTATTTAAGACAAAATTAAAATTTGTATTATTCATATAAAAATATATATAACATTTATCTTATATTTATTGGAATTCCATTAGAGAAACTAAATTGGTAACACAATTAGAAAGCCATATGATCAATCCCAAGTTGATAACATAATTACAAACAATTAAAAGTCTCATAGAATCAAAAGAATAACTATAGAATGTAAATCTATGCCTACACTAACTAGGAACATTCTCTCCTCAAATCAAAATAGAACCAATATTTTAAACATTTGAATTAAAATTAAAACAAAACTTATAGTATAAACATGTAAATCTTGGGAGAATCCACCTCTGTGGGATTATGATCCATTGTATACTCTCCTGAAATGGGAAACTCTAAATCAACAAGTTTTCTTTATTATGAGAAAAACCTTGGCATCCAATTTCTTAGTAGAATGGTTATTAGCATTTTTTGTTGATTTTTAGTCCATTCCAACCATAATAATTTTATGTAATATAAGATGATAGTTTATAAGTTTCTAGTACATGTATTTCTTGTTTCAGGGAACAAAATTCCCACATTTTCCCCTAACTTTAGATCTAAAATAAGAGTCATTCTACCTACATCTATTGTTCAACATTTATCATTTACTTCAAGATATAAGATGCAGTGTTCCAACAATAAGTTTTAGTTTCCTACTTAGCTCTCAATTGAGCTTTAAAGAAATGTTGTGGAATTTGACTTCAACGATGACCTGAGAAAGATTTAGACCTTGACATGAATGATTGAGAGTGCTAGAAGGAATGGGTGAATGGAGCCATATGAGTAAGGGTCAAGGAGATGGGATGGGGGATGGATGTCCACTCATTGGGAGATAATAGAAAATTTTGAGTCGAGAAAAAACTTGGAGCACTACTGGAAATATGCAGGGGTGGCTCGAAGGCTAGAAGAAACCATAGCTATAGATAGAGGAACAAAATAAAATTCTCTATGCATCTCAACTTCAAAGAAATCTACTTCATCGAAGAATAAAATAACGAAACAAAGTAGAGAAGCATAATAGGTATGAGAAAAATTAAGTTTTTCCCACTCAATTCCAAAAGATGCTTCCATCACTAGATAGTTTCCCAATGAAACCAAAATTTGATTATGCTTGGGTGTGGAGGGAAAAAGGAAACTATTTAACATGCATCATCTAAAAAGAAGACCAAAAAAGGTGATCTTATGGATGTGTTAATTCATCTTTGGTACACTAGGTGGGGTATCAAATTACATGGGTAGGGCGGTGGTTGGCATATATTTACTATGCATGGATGGGATATCAAGTGAAGGAACCCACCATGTATAAGAGTAGTCTAATATGGTGATTCCAATACATTAATCTCTTATAGGCCTTATAATGTTGTTATTCCAATGAAGGTTAAGAGGAGTGGTGTCACTAATAATGCTTTGATTATTTGTAGATTTCATAATATGGGAGAGAGTGGAGGCTGGAAGGTGAGTATATTAATAGCATAATGACATTAAAAATTGTTGATACATGTTTTTCTTTTTTGGTTAAATCAATAGAATTGGTAGACCTGCCACATGTGATCAAGGAGAACCCAAGATCAAGTCAGTAACAACAATACACCCTGCAAACTTCCGAGTCATAACATCATTACATCATAGATAGAATTATTACTTTGACCAAGGAAAACTTGTGAAACCCATCAACAAAGTTACAACAAAGACATAACAGTTAAAATATAATGTTGTAACTCCATAAATGTTATCTTAGCAGGCATCAATCAAGTCCTAAAAATACATCGACATTAATAACCACCAGAAACCTCTTTCATCATCATATCAATGTTATCCACACTACCTTAGCAACCATATAATGAAAAAACATTAGAATGTCAATAACTACAAGGATATATATGCTAGTGGCTTGTACACTTTTCAAACCATAAACTATATCAGTGTTATATCCCTGCAAAAATCCTTGTTAGTCATTATTACCCTGTCCATATTCAAGACAACAATCAACAACATTAATACATCATAAAATTCTCTCACTAATGATCAACCTGATATAACCCTAGAAACCAACTCATACTCACTAAAAAAATATCAACAATATCATCATGAGCCTATAAATCAAAACAATGGTAGCTACACCACGATATATCTACCCCTGTGACATAAAAATTATTAGTAGTAATTTTTCCATCCATGTTATATCTCATTTGCAAAATAGATCACAATACCTTGTTATATGTGGATACAAAGAAGGATACCACTTGAAATGTACTTCACGCATCCCTACATATCCCTACAAAAAAAATTCATTAATCAAGAGGACATTCATTTTCCTTTAATATTGGATATAATTTCTCTGTAGTATGTGATGAGTTTAGAACAAAAATATCACAAGCTCACTATAGTCATCAGAAATCAATGAAATCTTTGTCATAAACATCTCTTATTTCACTCTAAAGAACAAGGAACACACAACCATCTCTAAACACAAAATTATGTCATACAAAGACCTTTTCCCTTGGTGAGAAAGGTGGTGATCTCTACTCTTCTCATTGATAGATCTCAAACCCTACAATAGACTCTAATATACTTCTGTCAAATCAAGTTAAAATTCACACAAGGTCAACAACATGAATATTAATAAAAAAATCCCTACAAAAATCCTCATGGAACAAGGTTTTATGATAAAAATATGTACATTGATATCAAGTTGATATTTTAGCTCCAATGAAATAGATCTATGACTACTATATGATGTGTATAATACAATGAGTTACCAAGATATATTTCTACAATAAAACTATCCTTCAAACCTCTAACAATAGGTGTACAATCTCATTAATTTTATGTATAATTTAATCTTTGTGTGTACAACCAAATATATCATTACGCATTATGAGTAAAGGTCTCGGTGTTGGAATAGTTCTGGTGTTTCTACTCTTGCAATCATACCAACATTATATGGTGCACATAAGTATAAGTGGCCTCCAACAATTACACAAGTCTAAAGAAATGCTGAAAAGAAAAACCAAAATGTATAAATAGCGTGATTGATATTGATATCTAGTTGATCCAAAGCTATAACATATAAAAATATCTACCAATATCCTACATAGTTAACTCCTTGCACATTCGTGCACTTAATACTATAATTGTTAGATATGTATGGAGACAAAACTAAACATTTTAGATCAAACCTTCAACTCAAGTATGGTTAAGGACCATTCAAACTTCCTAACACTTGTTCCAGGACAAGGTAAAACAAACTTCAAAACCAATTCTGTGTAATACCAGTGCCAAAGCCAATGGATCTCATGAAATTCACACTAAGAATAATTAATCTCCTTGACTATTTATAGTCTCTTATTATTTATGATTACCATAGGGAATTCAATGGATTTTGTCGATGGATTTTTTGACTAGATTAAATAAATATTAAGACTCCTTTAATTGCATCATTACCTTGGGGAATTCAATTGTTTTTCCTTAGTTTTTTAATTTTTTACCTACAAACATTGTCGTGAGGATAAGTCTGGCTCCCAAAGAAGATGTCCCAATCATCACCTTCTATTAGTTATCTTCCAATCAATGATGTGCTAACTTGATCAAAAATATAGTTACTATGTTGAGAACAATGCAACACATCTACTTCACCTTTCCATTCATTTCCAAATATTAGGCATCCTCTACAACACCTCTGTAAAACTTCATAACATCAATAACCACTAGAGAATTATGAACCTTTTCAAGCTAAACTTTGCAATTCTACTTCCAATCACCAAGAGTGTGATAAGATTAGAATCAAGGTTGACATCAAGGCCAACAAACTATCCATAATGCCAACAACCTGGACCATAGGAGGAACATGGGTTCCATTCTATCTCATTACACTTGTTCCATAGTTTAGTAAAGCAACTAGTAGTCATAAGTTTGAAAAAAATAAAGGGATAAGATTTTATAACATCCTTACACGTCATAGTGTATCAAGTAGCTCCACATATAGTACATTTTTTGTTGTAATTTCATATTTACATACTAGAGAAAAGAGGCCATAGCAAACTCGCCTTCTAGACTTTGGATTTCTTCCATAATGGGTTTCACAAGGAAAATCTTGTTTTTATTTGTGAATTTAATGTTTAAGTAATTTCATTTTCTCTATTTCCTAAATTTCATCTATTTCATGCATTTAAACAGAATACCGTTAATTAAAGAATATTGGATCAAAGGTAAATTAAACTTCACAATAAATATTTCAATATTTTATGAAATCTTCTATGATGAATTATTCCAATGAATATCCATCATAATTAGTAGGTGATATACCTACCATGTAAGGCATCATAATGGTATGTATTTTCATCTTAGATTTTTAGTATCATATTTAATGGAGTTTTGATGTGTTTTAGGGTTGTGTTCATGGTAGGGTTGGTAGGAGTAGGAGGGGGTTATTCTCAACCTTGAGGGAAAAATTGAAATTAAGTTAAAAAATTACAAAAATAATGTGGTGAAGGAATATGGATTATTGCATGGGCTCCTTCTTCCCAAATAAGGAAACATCGAATATGTGTGCTGTTGGAAAATTTACTGTTGGTTATCCATCATCTTTGTTAGAAAAATATTACATATGATAGAGAAATGCAAGACATATAATATGCGGAAAAACGCAAACACATAAAACCAGAGAGACATAGATATATGTGGTTCACCTAGTTTGGGCTACGTCCACCCCGAACAACCAGTCCTTCCTTTCAATTATCCAGCAAAATGAAGAGACACAACCTACAACAGATCTGCTGTAATATCCTCTTTTTTCTCTTACAATCTCACCTATCTGTTTCTCGCTCTAAGAATACACACATATATTCAATAGCCTCAATACAATACCCTCATACAAAAAGAGGGATTGCCTTCTAGGACAAAAACCCTAAAATAAACATAAATTCTACCGTCAGATCATCTGCCTAATGAACGTCCCAGATTGACTAGAAATTACTATACTTTTACAAGGCAATTTTACATCTTTTTTTAGCTTCGGGGGCATTTCCCCCGAAACCCCCGCTAGGGGACTGCTAGCCCTTAGACCCCCCAGCTGGGTGCAATGGCCCCCGCCAAACTCCCGTGGGGGGGACAAGTCCCCCCCCCACACCTCCCCCCACCCCCCCGCATGGAGGGGTGTACAATCTTCCTGGGGTATACATCTGGCTGAAACAAATACCTCTAAATTAGGATGATAATCATGCTCCACACCCAACATCTCCCACTTGGAGAATGATTGTAGCAACTCCACCACTGCTTCATTTACTGGACAATGACTCCTCTTTGAACCTGGTTATTTATCATATTCATCGTCATCCTTGAAGACTAATTGAAACTGAGCATATTCTCAGTTTCTCCATGATTACAACTTTTGTTAGTATATTTGTAGGATTTTGGCTAGTGTGTACCTTTTCCAGCTTCAACTCTCCATCTTCCAACACTGATCGTATGAAATGGTACTTGATTTGTATGTGTTTAGTTCTGGAATGAAATGCTGAGTTATTTGCAAGATGAAAGGCACTTTGGCTATCACTATATAACATGCCCATATCATGCTTCTTACCCAATTCATCCATAAACCTTTGTAACCAAATCATTTCTTTACTAGCCTCTGTAGCAGCAACATACTCTGCTTCTGTTGTTGAAAGTGCAACAACACTTTGGATTTTTGAAACCCAACCGACAGTTGTTCCACCTACAGTAAATGCATATCCTGTAGTGCTCCTCCTGTTATCTCTGTTACCTGCCATATTTGCATCAACATATCCCTGTAGAGAAATATTTGAACCACCAAAGCATAATGCTTGATTTATGGTACCTCTCAAATATCCAAGAATCCATTTCACTGACGTCCAATGTTCTTTTCCTGGATTGTTCATGTACCTACTTACAAATCCCACTGCATGTGCAATATCAGGCCTTGTGCAGACCATTGCATACATTAAGCTTCCAACTGCTGATGCATATGAAACTTTAGACATATAATCCATGTCTTCTTTGGTCTTGTGTCACATCTCCTTACTAAGTTTGAAATGGCTAGCTAAAGGTGTACTAACTGGTTTTGCATTGTGCATATTAAATATTTTCAACACCTTTAGTATGTACTCATTCTGAGACAATGTTAATTTGTGATTTTTCCTATCTCTAGTTATTCTCATACCAAGGATTTGTTTTGTAGCTCCCAAATCCTTCATTGCAAATGAATTTGCCAATTTTCTTTTGAGCACATTTATTTCCTACACGTTAGACCCTACAACAAGCATGGCATCTACATACAATAACAAGATAATATAGATGCCATCATTTTGTTTTTTCAGATAAGCACAATGATCAGAGTGACATCTAGTATAACCTTGTTCAGACATAAAATTGTCAAATTTTTTATACCACTGCCTTGGAGCCTGTTTTAAGCCATACAATCTCTTCTTCAACCTGCACACTAGTTTCTCCTTCCCTTTTACCTCATATCCTTGTGGCTGCTGCATATATATCTCTTTCTCCAAATCCCCATGGAGAAAGGTTTTCTTTAAATCTAACTTCTCAAGATGCAAATCTTCAACTACTAGTAGACTTAAAGTTTTGATTGAAGTCATTTTAACAATAGGAGAAAATATTTCATCAAAATCAATACCTTTCTTCTGTGCAAACCCCTTCACCACAAGTCTAGCACTGTACCTCTGTTTTCCTCCGTCTTCTTCCTTCAGCTTGTAAACCCATTTATTCTACAATGTAATTTTATCTGCAGGCAACCTACCTAAGTCCCAAGTCTGGTTATGCATTAAGGAGTCCATCTCTTTTTCCCTGGCTAGCTCCAACTTCTTCCTGCTTTCAACCTGCATTGCTTCTTCATAACATTCGGGTTCACCAGAATCAGTCAACAATAAATAATATAATGAAGGAGAGTATTGTTCAGGGTGAATACTTATCCTGGTAGATCTTCTAACACCACTTTCAGGTGTTTGGGGTACCTGTTGCTGTTATGGTGGTTTCTGTTGTTGTGGTTGTTGATTATTATTATTTTCAGGCACCTTTATCAAGAACTATGTATTCCTTATTTTCTTTTTCCTGTTTATTTTCCTGCAACTGATTCTTATAAAAGACCTTTTCATTGAATATTACATATCTGCTCCTAATTATTTTGTGATTTTCATAATCATATAAGCGATAACCAAAATCATTAATACCATATCCAATAAAGGTACATTTCTTTGATTTTGCCTCAAGATTTGTTCTATTTTCTTTATTAATATGGACAAAGGCCTCACAACCAAAAGGCTTTAAAAAGGAGTAGTTTACCTTTTTACCTGCCCATGCTTCCTTTGGAATATCGCCATCCAAGGAACTTCAAGGCCCTCTATTTATTAGATAAACAACAATATCTACAACATCTACCCAAAATTGTTAAGGGAATCCTGCATGCAATCTCATGCACCTTGCATGCTCCATGATTGTTCTGTTCATCCTTTCTGACACACCCTTTTCTTGTGGTGTTCTTGGAACTGTCTTCTCTCTGCGAATTCCATGATCTGAATAGTACCTATCAAACTCTTTGCTGCAATATTCACCTCCATTTTCTGATCTAAGACACTTCAATTTATTTCCAGTCTTAATCTCAACCAAAGCTTTCCTTTTCTTGAAAGTACCAAATACATCAGATTTATTCTAAATATAATAAATCCAATTTTTTTTAGTTGCATCATCAATAAAAGTAACATAATAATGAGAGCCACCAAGAGATGATACCTGAGCAAGTCCCATACATCTGTATGCACAAGCTCTAATTTTTCGCTCTTCTTTTCTTTCCCAACTCTAAGAAATATGACTCTCTTTTGTTTTCCATAAATGAAATCCTCAGAGAAGTCCAAATCAACATTCTTCAAACCCGACAACAAATTCCTTGAGTGAAGAATATTCATCCCCTTCTTACTCATGTGTCTGAGCCTATGATGCCATAATGCTGCATTTGCTCCTTTAGAACTTAAAGAATTAACAAATTTAGAAATACCATTGCATAAATACAATGTACTAACCTTTTTGCCTTTTGCTATTACCAGGGCTCCTTTGGTGACCTTCCAACATTTATCTGTGAAAGTTGTCACACAACCTTCACTGCCTAACTACCTTGTTGAAATCAGATTTTTCTTCAAATCTGGAAGATGCCTTACCTCCTTTAGTAGCCTTTGGTTTCCATTCTTCTATTTTACAAGAACCTTACCCATTCCAACAATTTTACAGGGTTTATCATCACCCAAACGGACTTGTCCAAAATCTCCTTGAACATAGTCATGAAAATATTTCTTATCAAGTGTGGTATGGAATGAGGCCCCTGAATCTACCACCCAGGAATTAGTAATATTTTCGAAAGAAAGAATCAAAGCATCTTGTAACACCTCACCTATCACATTTGTTTCATGATGGTTTTCTTACTGTGCATCTCCTTATTTTCCCTTCCGAGATCTATAGTCTCTCTTTACGTGTCCTTTATTTCTACATTTCTAGCACACTATCCCCGATCTAGACTTGGATCTGCCCTTCCTTGATTTACTGCGATATCCTGAGCTCTTTCCTCTTTCCATTCTTTTTCCCCTAGACTCTGCACTCAAAGCATTACTCGATGTCTCACCGGAGCTTTTCCATCGCATTTCCTCGCTAAGGATAGCACTGACGACATCATCAAACTTTAAAGTACTAGATCCAGAAACAGAGTTACTAATGGCCATTACTAAACCATTCCAACTTTCTAGCAATGAGCACAAGAATAACAGAGCTCTAACTTCATCATCAAAGTTTACCCCTACAGAACTTAACTGACTTGTAACTGTATTAAAATCATTTAAATGGTTTGCAACAGATCCACCTTCCGACATATTCATATTAAATAACTCTTTCATAAGAAATACCTCGTTTGAGGTCGAGGGTTTTTCATATAGTTTCACTAATTCCTGAATCAAACCCTCTGTCGTTGTTTCCTTTGAAATGTTGAAGGTGACCGATGCTATGAGGCACAACTGTACTATTCCGAGTGTCTTTCTATCAAGAATGTTCCATTCTTCATCTATCACACCCATTGAAATCTTTGTTTTTCCACTCAATGGTAGGTATGGATCTTTCTAATACAGAAAATCTTCCATCTGCATCTTCCACAATGGGAAGTTTTGTCCATTAAAATTCTTGACCCTAAACTTACCATCTTCCACCATTTCTCCCACTCAAGTGAGAAACCCTTCTTTCCTACGAGTTTATCAGCCAAATAGACCTTCGGCTCTGATACCAGTTGTTAGAAAAATATTACATATGACAGAGAAATGCAAGACATATAATATGCGCAAAAACACAAACATATAAAACTAGAGAGACACAGATATACGTGGTTCACCCAATTTGGGCTACGTCCACCCCAAACATCCAGTGCTTCCTTTCTATTATCTAGTAAAATGAAGAGACACAACCTACAATAGATTTACTGTAATATCCTATGTTTTCTCTCACAGTCTCACCTATTTGTTTCTCGCTCTGAGAATACACACATATATTCAGTAGCCTCAATACAATACCCTCATACAAAGAGAGGGGTTATCTTCTAGGGCAAAAAACCCTAAACTAAATATAAATTCTACCATTAGATCATCCACCTAATGAATGGCCTAGATTGACTAGAAATTACTATACTTTTACAAGGCAATTTTACATCTATTTTTAGCTTTGGAGCCGTTGCCCCCGAAACCCCCGCCAGGGAACCACTGGCCCCAAGACCCCCCAGCCGGGGGGGATGGCCACCCCCGAGCCCCCGCAAGGGGGACAAGTCGCCCCCTCCATCCCCCCGCATGGAGGGGGGTACAATATTCTTGGGGTATACATCCGGCTGAAACAAAGACCTCTAAATTAGGATGATAATCATGCTCTACACCTAACAATCTTGTTCATGGATCTTTGCCTAAGGATTTCAATTTTTGAAGAATTACTGATCAAATGAGGTCTCTAAAACTATATTTATCTACTATAGTTTCTTTCATGTGTTGATAATGAACAATTATGTTGTAGATGATCTCACCAATAGAGGTGTAAAATTGGACACGAGAGTCCTAATGAGAAATGGTATTCCTTCCATTGCAACTATTCCTTAATAACGAGTCTATTATACAATGTAAATTTTATCTATATCTATAGGTATTTTGTAGAATCTACAACTCTAAAGACCATGTGCCCTTTAGGATAGTAAAATAACTAATATATATTTATAATAAATACCATCATGAGCTTATCAATATAGTTGGCCTTCAAGGATTTTCTTTGTATAGGTCAAAATCCAGGAACATATTTTGATTTAATACAAAATTCTCACCACTGTTTGAAAAATAAATTATTTTGTTAATGTCGAATGATCCCAAGAGATCCATTTCTCACATAAATCACTTATTTTACTCATTTTATTATGTTTAAGGCCCTAAGTACCACACTACTACCAAAACACTCTTGATCACATCCATATCCTACATGCATATCAAAATATACACTTTAATGTCAATATTGTGTGGTTTAAATCGTAGATCCTCATTGATAATATTAATTTACGGAATAGTTCCCTCTATTTATCCCCAAAACATGGTTCAAAACACATCCCTAATACATAAAATCTCATATTAATGCTCATATCCCACTATAAGGACAAGGATTTTGTATACGAGTGATAATTTATAGTCTATGATCTTGTTCATGGCCATGGTACCTATTAGCTTCATCTAGTTCCTAATGGCAGTTTTTTCCTCAAACACCTATTGGAAAGTATTTAATACCAATCCCTACTATCTAAGGAAATATAAAAGAAACCAACTTACACTTGTGGGATAAATATCCTATTTTTATGCCCCATGTGGTGCTTTGAAGCCATTTTCACAACTCATGAGGCGTAAAAGCTTCATTTAGATCCTAGTCCCTATGTTTTCCTCCTCTTACATGGTAAAATCCATAAAACATGTCCATCATGTGAAAATGCTCCCAAGAGTACCCATATTACCATCATTACAAAATATACCTTTATTAAGGACCGTGTTTTGGTTTGAGATATAAAGCATGGCTTAGATAATCATTTTTTATTCTTGTGAAAAAAATAAATTACCTATGTAGGAACTTAAAAAAATCAGAAGACAAACATTATAGAGACTAAATACTCTCCCAATAGGTTAAATTAACTCTAGAAGTATATGTCATGGCTGTTTTAGATTTAGGTTTTGTATGATGACCCTAGTGCTTCAAAATATAAAAGAAACAACGTCTTCATTATTCCTAACATGGTTGCTTCAAATTTATCTCTTCATGATGGCCATAATGCTTTAAATTGAAAAGAAATAAAACCTTCATTTTTCCAAATGGAATTCAATATTTCCAAATTTCAGATTATTATTATTATTATTAAAAACACTACTTAATTCCATCACCAATGAAAGTGCACACATATGGA
Source organism: Pinus tabuliformis (assembly GCA_031772625.1). NCBI lineage: Eukaryota > Viridiplantae > Streptophyta > Pinopsida > Pinales > Pinaceae > Pinus > Pinus tabuliformis. The sequence continues at coordinate 723,082,549 of CM062819.1, forward strand.
ACAACTATGCAAATTCCAAATATATGATTTATTTATAAATAATGTTGTTTTTTATTTTTATTTTTATTTTTTCCTTTAAAAATGTCATAATTTTAATACAGATGTTTTCATATATATTCCATGGAATCTACAATTAAAAGTACAAAAAAATTTAAAGCTTGACCACATAATTTTAGGGTTATACTTACTTTCATAACACTAGAAAAAGGTGAGCCCACGAGGGTAGTTTAATTGGAAATCACCTTGTTATGAAGTATTATGTAAATCACGAGGTTCAAATTTCAAATCCCCTATGGGTAAAATCAATAAAAACAAACATATATGAATAAGAATAATTTATCCATCCAATTCTATTATCTTTAAGTATATTATAATTTATCTAATTATAACTCTTACTGATAAAAACATGAACATATCCATAGGGAAAGTAGCATATTTCTAATTTCATATAGTTATAATGAATATCATAAACATTATATATTTTTGAAAAGAATTTGACTTCATAGATTTCATATTCTTATACGATATCAAATTTAATCATAAAAGGGTATTAAAGCATCCTTCCAAGTCAAATATTTTTGTTCTTTTGAATTTTCTAACACCAGCATATAGCCATGACATATTTTGATCTACAGAGTGCCAAGAGGGATCAAATATATCGAGAAGAAAAAATCCTTTTGAGTGCAAAAATTGAGGAAAGGTTTTCACCTCAAAATATTTTTAGGAATATTACACATTTATCTACTTATAACGCGCGTTGATTAAAACATATCCATAGGGAAGGTAACATACCTTTAATTTCATATAGTTATAATGAACATCACAAACATCATATATTGCTGAAAATAATTCGACTTCATAAATTTCATATTCTTATACTATATAAAAATTAATTGTAAAAGGATATAAAAACATCCTTCCAAGTCAAATATTTTTATTCTTCCAAATTTTCTAACACCATCACAGATACATCTCATATTTGGATCTAATAGGTGCCAAGAAGGATCAAATATATGAAGAATAAAACCTCCTTTTGAATGTAAAAATTGAGGAAATTTTTTCACCTCAAGATATTTAATTCCTCTTAATGTTTGCTCAATCAGAGTTAATATGGATCTTCGATGGTTCTTAATAATATTATTTATATTTATATACATTTCAAATTTCTAAAAATTCGAATATTCTTATTTTAAATTATTATTTTTGTAATCTTGGCAAGACTACATCTTCATCATGTCCAATATATCACCCCGATCAGGGTGGCGAATTCAACTGGTGACTTCACATCAAGGAGTGTCTTAAAAGAGCACCCGATTACCATCTATCCAAGACCTCATGGACATTCTTATTTTAAATTTTATTAAAACCTTGATAATACATATAGATTTTTTTGTATAATCTAGGCAAGAGTTGTATTAAATCATTTAAAAAAAATATGACATCCAATATGTCCTCTATCTATGCTAGTTTGCAATTGGAGAACAACAATAGTCACATCAAAAAATTGACTTTATCCATTGAAATTGTATAAAACTAAAAATACAAACTATAGAAATATTAAGCATTGAATTTACTATAATTGGTATTTTCTTCTATAAAACATCTCCTATTAACTAATGATCCCAAAGTAAGTAAAACATGATGAAAATGTTTTACAACATGACTAATCATTTGTGAATCATTTAGGGGGTGTATGCACCTGGATTGTTACTAGTGGACTAGTGTCTTCCTCTCAGTTGGTAACTTCCAAATCCACTAAAGCTAGAGCCACTTTTATTACCTTTCATGCAAGCTTTCTTGGATACTAAGTTGTAGCGTCTAAGTCATTATCCAGATAGATTTTGCATGTTTTTTTATTATTTAAATTCTTGTAATATTTTGACTAAAATTCCGCAAAAAAATTGGGAAATATAGGTTACATCTGTCAAAATTCATGATTTAGGGTTCCCTAGGGGATTTTTATGGTGTTGTATCCATTTACATGATAAAAAAAAATATTTTAACACTCCTATGGTTGAGTTTTTTGAAAAAAAAAAAAGATCGAAGCAAAAAATGGCTTTCTAAGAAAAATTGTTGCCTTGGTAGACAAGGTTGATAAAAAATGGCTAATAAAGAATGGTTAATGTGACCGAGTGAACTTTAGCTATTCATATTCCCATTGTCTAATTTATAGATGAAATGGTTCTTTCTCTGAAATCTAGGGATACAACCTAGATTGTGATTTTTTGTTATTTAAAATACATTTTTGAATACATAATTAAAATTAATGTTGTTGAATAAGGCACTCAAATACTACGAATTAAATAACACAAACTCGAATTTTTAAAAATATTTGCAAAACTTGGTTAAAATTAACTATGAAAGATATTAAAAATTCATTTCCTCTTAATCATGAAAAATATTTAAAAAAATAATTTCCTCTCTAAGTTAACCCCAACATTTATAATTTTATGATTTTTTATAATGAATAAAGTATAAAATAATGGTTAACTTAACCAAGTCAAAATTAACTATTCCTCATTTTTTATAATTAAGTATAGAAACATGTACAATATCATAAGTTTATAACTCATTATAATGAATAAGTACAAACGAAATAGTCTTTTTCGATACAAATGTGATTTTTTTGTTGTTTAAAATATATTTTTGAGTGCATAGATGGATTCAGCACCATGTGCCATGATGTATCAGATGGTATTTCATTTTCCTGAGGCATTTTTGTATGCCTTTACATAGATTTCGTGTGATGATACATGGGAGGGAAAGATTCCCTTTCGCTTTAGATATTTTTTGTTTATTTTTTGAGAGATTTCCAAATATGAGAACTACATTTGACTGTAAACCTCCTAGGTCGATGGTTGAATTCCAAATGCACATGTGGGGCTAGATGATGCCCAAGAGGGGCCTGCTGAAGTATTCGGCTCAGATTTTGCCCAACCACTGGCGCTACTAGCCAATGAGGATGGCCATGTGTTTATCTTGTTATTATTTTCATATGCAAGTATTGATTGGAGACAATGTCCCAATCAATCTAGTTTCATTTTATTGTCTTAATTAATTAGAATAAAATTTATGCTAACACATTCTTTAACTTGTTTTATTACCTTGTTTAATGAAATTGTCTAATTATTTTTGTGTACTATATGTTTTGTAGACATAGGCACATCCTGAGGGGGGCATGGACATCAGATCCTATAGGACTGGTATGAGATTTAGGATGGACTACTGTGATAGATTATCCAGAGTTTTGGTTGAGGATGGAGTCTGCCCTACAAGGGCTCAAGGCATAAGCGTAGATCCTAGGTTCATGGATTTCTTGAGGGAATATCCACACGATATAATGACTCTTATGCATCATATCGTCAGATCTTGTAGGCTACTAGCAGCAATGAGCGATGAAGACGATGTAGCGCCAGATATGTTAGATGAGCCTTCACAGAGTGCTACCCCATCGGATCATGATGATGAAGGTGGTGATCATCATGCTTCTGGTGGTACTACCACATCAGATCATAGTTATGGTTTTGGTGATCCTTTTGGTAGTACACCTCTGTGTCATTTGCCTAATGATCAGATGCCAAAGCTATAGGATGTGCCTCATGTTTCTCCTAACAGAGCATACTAGCCACCTGCTCCTCCACCTCATATTTCGACAAACGTTGAGGTAGTATTTGACCATCCAGCATCTTCTACTACATACCAACCACCTCCTCCTCCACCTCAAATTTCGACAAACATTGAGGCAATAGTTGACTATCCATTGTCTTCTGCTACAAACTAGGCTACCACTGCTATGTATGTTGTATCATATATTTCATTGCAATTATTTGACTTGATGTAGTTATTTAACTTGTTTGTATATATATATATATATATATATATATATATATATATATATATATTTTTTTGGTTCGTGTTTATATCTTTAATTTATATTTGGTGTTGACGTGTATATTGTGTAGATCATCTTCTGGATTCATCACATTTGGTTATTGTTGATCGACGTTTCAAACCATCAATGGTGGTTCATCTTCAGGATGTGAAAGATTAGTAGAAAACTGGTCTTATTCTTTAGTTTGATAAATAGATGTAAGAGATGCATTGCCGACAGATATTAGGGATTGTTAATAACAATCCCTAATATCTGTCGGCAATGCATCTCTTACTTCTATTTATCAAACTAAAGAATAAGACCAGTTTTCTACTAATGTTTCATATCCTGAAGATGATCTACACAATTATGAAGATCACAGAAACCTAAGAGATAAGATGTGTATATTGTTAGGTCATGTTATATATATATATATATAACACATTTTTTTTTTGTTCGTGTTTATGTATTTAATTTATATGTTGGTGTTGATGTGTATATTGTTAGTTCATGTCAGATATGTTCATTTAATGTTCTTATGGATATGTGTATGTGATAGCAGTTATTTGAGATGAGATGTCTATTGATTTGAGGATGTGTGTGTTGATGATGTTAGATTACAATGTTTGTTTTTTGTTAGATGTGATCACTATGATGATGCCCCATTAGATTATTTGATTTGTGTGCTAGCTAGTGATGCTTATATGTGTTAGAGGTGTATATAATTAGATGATGGTAGTGAATTTGAATATGTATCTTAGATGATGTTTATGTTTGTTAGATGTTTATCATCATGATGTTTATTTTTATAAAACAATATTTACCATATATTATGTATTGGTGAACTTATATCAAAATTTTATACATGAAATTGCATCAAAACGACTTATTTTATAAAAAATGTAAAGATACTTTTATAAATTACAAGGTTTAGTATGGTTGAAACTATGATTTTAAAATTATATTTTTCTTAGATAATTCATTGATATTCATTCTAACTTAATTAGTAAAAATGTTCAATACTCACAAGAAAAAATAAATTAAAGTTAAAATAATTTAGTTAGTTCTCAATAAGACGAAAATGTGTAACTCATTCAATTTTTAATATAAAATATTAATAATAATAAATTATTCAAAAATACAATTTAACCAATGAAAAATTACGCTATGGTTGATCTATATATAGAGTTAGAAATCAATACTATAGATTCATTTTAATCACAGATTTATCAATCATTAAAAGAGATTAAATCTTTTGACGTGTACATCTTTTTTCAAGTTTTACATTCTAAAAGGATATTTTCATATAGTGAGATTCAATCCCTCTCGCCTCTTGGTAGATCCGTTGTTAATATGGATCTATATTGGTTTATAAAATTCATTCTATTGTTAAATTTTAAAAACTGAAGTCATAATTTTTTATAATTAATTTAGATTTAATATAAGTTTTAAAAAAAAAAAAAAAAATTAATTTATCACTAAAGTTATGATATTTTCAAGCAATTTAAATTTAATATTTATATCAACTCCTACCAATTTAAATTAGAAATCTCTCTCCCTAAATATGAGGATCAAGAAATTTAAAATAAGGCTAGTGAAGTTACTTGTTGTTAGGGATTTTCTCTATTGGAATTTCTCCCTTAAAAAGTCAAGTGAACTTTCTTGTAGTAATAAAGATATAACATTTTGGTGTTATTTTTTTTCTTCATTTTCTATTGTAATGGTTTAAATTTAACTCTTTTTAATAATAAACATGAGTTAAAAATTACAAAAATAATACTATATTAGATTTAAACTTTTGAGAAATAAAATATTTTATTTTTAAACAATGAGACAATGACATCAGATGCTGAGAAAATAAGTATCATAAATCTCTCCAGCACCCAGATTGACCAAATCACTTTAGGTCTACTTGAAAGAGGCCTGAATTTTGCTATTTCCTCGTGCACCATCCCCAAAGAAGACATTTTGTGCAACATTGAGTATGGGATTAAGGATTTATGGACAACATTAAAGAGATTATTAGACAGGATTGTTCCATCATCCTCAAAAAATTTAAACCACCCAGAAACAACATTTCCAAATAAGAATAGCTTTCTCTCAAGACCTTAAACCAAAATCCTAACATTGTTCTCTTGAAAGCTGACAAAGGTGATGTGATTGTTATAATGAACACAAAAGATTATAATGAGAAGATGCTAGACCACCTAACCAATAGTGGTTGTTACATTAAATTAAAAAATAATCCCATAAGAAAGATCTCCAAGAATGTTAATAACTTGATAAAATTGAACAATGAACACAATATCAAAAATCTTATTGAAACCAATCCCTACACCCCTAGGATTTATGGAGCCCCTAAAATTCACAAATAAGGTATCCCCATTAGACCCATTGTCAATACCATTGGAGGTCCCACTTACCATCTCATGAAATATCTTGCTAAAAATCTTAAACCTATGGTGGGGAACACTAGCTCTTTTGTCAAAGATTCCAATCACTTCATTAATGAGACCAAACATATAAAACTAGGCCAAAATGACATATTGGTGAGTTTTGATGTAAAATATCTCTATACCAATATTCCCATAGATGAAGTCGTTGAAGTAGTCCACAAAATCATTGATCCTGACACAGCTAAATTAGTAGAAGTTTTTCTGAAATCTACATTTTTCAGCTTCAAAGATGATATATATGGGTAGACTTGTGGTGTGGCCTTGGGATCACTTCTGTCTTCGATCATTGCCAATTTGTTCATGGAAAATTTTTAAGCCAAAGCCATTGAGTCTCCCCCTTTAAAACCTAAGCTTCGAAAAAGATTTTTCGATGACACTTATGTCATTTGGCCTCATGGAAAAGAAAAATTAGATAATTTCCTAGAGCACCTTAACGATCAATCAAATTCTATCAAGTTTACATGGAAGTGTAATAGAATGGAACTCTTCCCTTTCTTGACATCCTAATCAAGAGAAACCAAGATGGATAAATATCTCCCCAGGTCTATCATAAGAAAACCCACATAGAACATTACCTACATGCCAACTCTCACCATCATCCTACTCAGAAACTCAGGGTGCTTAACACTCTAGCAACTAGGGTTGTGCATATTTTAGATCATGATCAATTTGATCAATAGAATAACCACCTCTTGGATGTTTTCAAAAAGAATATAGAAGACACTAAGGAATCAAAGCTTTCAAGAAAGTGAAGAATCCTAAAATCAAACAACCTATGGATGATTGTGCTGGTAAGGTTCACCTTCCCTGCATTCTAGGCACCACTAATAAGATTTTATACATTTTAGAAAAGAATATTATTAAAACCACCTTCAAACCCATGAATACCATCAGCAGATGTCTGAAATCGGTAAAAGAACCTATTGATCCTAAACACCACAAAGGGGTTTATTTGGTTCCTTGTTTGTGTGGCAAAGCCTACCTTGGTTTAACTGGTTGAACTAATTAGCTAGGATTCAAGAGAATGCCGCTAACATCAAGCATAACCGTTCCAAAACCTCAGCTTTGGTTGATCACTCTAGTAAAACAAATCACCACATTTTCATTGAAAACTCTTGTTTGGTGGCTAAAATTGATCATTATCACCACATAAAATTTAGAGAAGTTATCGAAATAGGAAAACACCTTAACAACCTCAAATGTGATGATGGTTGGAAAATAAGTGATAATTGGATTCCCACGCTAATTGGGGATTATACCTTCTCCTAGATGCTCCATACCCCATTATCTCTTGGTCCTCCTTATGGTATACCAATCCCTATAAATTATTAAAATTATATTTGAATAAATAACAATAATCAAGAATGCATCAATTTACTCTTTCAATCCTTAAAAATTTATATTAAAATTAAATTCATTTAATTTTAATTAAACCTTAGTTAACTCAATCCCAATCAAGTATAAATTAAAAACCATAAAACTTTATAAATCAATATATAATATTAGTCTACAAACATCAAGACTTAGGAACATCATTAACAAAATATCTTAATAATTATTAATTAATAAAGATATAATAATAGTCTATAAGCATCAAGACTTATCAACATCACTAACAAAATAATTTAATAATTATCAATTAGGAAAATTATACATATTCCATAAATTGGAGAGCATTAGATTAAGATAAGTTAATTATCATTATAACATTAAGTTCTAATTATTATTGAATCATGGTTTGAAAAATAATAAAAATTAAATTAGTAATATATATAAGATTAAGTTAGTTCATGATCATTATTAAATAACATGTTTTAATTATAAAATAAAAAATTTAGTCTTGCAACATTTAAACATTAATATACAAAAAAAATAAGCATTAATAATCTTGTAATCAACAAAAACTAATTACTTATGCAGAAAACATTTAGTTATTTGGCAATCATTAATAATATTATGTCATAACATTTAATTTATTCATTTAATTAACAACTAAAAATACAATTATAAAAAAGGATAATAATCATTAATAAAAATAAAAACTTAAGAGTAAAATCAATTAATTAAAATAAATTTGTTTCATAGCATTATCAAACCCTTCGGCTCCATGCATTCCCATCCCAACCCTATACTCTATTTATTACCCCATTAATCTCTCACTTATTCACTCATCTAATCCTGTTGATGAACCACAAAGGTTGGTTCAAAATGTCAATACAAAAAAAATGAATGTGATGACTCTGAAAGATATCACCACTCAAAATGCAAATCGTAGAAGCCTCAAATCTATAACTCAAGAAAAAAAAAAATTTCTACATACGTATCATGATATAGTCACTAAAATTCATGTTTTCACATTTCTCCTAGATAATATTACATCATGTTCACAATGATAAAGACATGTCTACTTTAAATCATTTAATTATAAATACATAAAAATAGATATTTATTTTACATAATCTAAATAGGAAAGAAGAAAACATCGCCAAGTCTACTAGAAATCCAAACAAATACATCTTGATCACCATCAAATTATTTATCATTTAATTCTTATCCATAAAAGATTTTTTAATTCAACTTTTATATATAATTACCATTGAAAAGAAAATTCAAAATTGTTCCATTATCCATGAAGAAAAAATTAAAACCTCTCATGCATCCATATAAGCCAAATTGTTTCTCTTATGGTCCATAAAAAGATGTAATCAACATTTTATACATGCATAAGACCTCCTTTTAGTTTACATAATGTTTCAAGAACTATAATTTAAATATAGTAAACATGACTTTACCTCTCATGTCAAGAATTTAATCTTACATATTAATACACAATTTTTTCATTGTTAAAGTCCTGATAGAGTTATCACTACATGATTTATATTGATTTTGAACTAAACAAGAAGAAAATACATGTGAACTCATTAATAAACCAATAAGCATCTAAATTGAGAATAAATATTCAATGTTTTTTATATATTCACTATTTTCTCATTTGATTATATTCTTTTCATTTTCCTATTTGAGAAGGATTGTGACCTTGAATCCTTATTATCATAGATATTGTACACAATTGGGAATACTTATTTTTAAGTGTAAACATGTTTCCACTTCAACAAACATGTAAAAACGTTTATGAATCTTACCAATTATATAAAATGGCAACAATCATATATATATATATATATATATATATATATATATATATATATATATATATATATATATATATATATATATATATATATATATATATATATATATATATATACAAAATAAGGAAAACAAAAATAACACAAGTACATATCACTCTCCATTGTCATCACCCTAATTATCTACCTACTTGGAATGATAATGTTGTTCTCAAAAATATGTTTTGAAACGGGGTAATGTTAATGTTGTTCTCAAAAATATGTTTTGAAACAGGGTAATGTCTTAATACCAACCACCAATCCCTATCCAAAACATCTGGGTAAAAAAAATTGGTTGTAGTGTTTTGGGAAAACATAAGGCTCCCTAGCTTGATGCCACATCTTTCTAGAGTTGATAGATATCAGTCCACTATCACAATCTTCCTCTACATTATTATAGTCAAAGGTGTCCCACCACTTGTACCTAAAAATAACACATTGGAATGAAGATAATTCCACTTGAATGATCTCTTATATCTTTCAAATGTAACCTAACATCCCATGCATTAGGTTTTGATCACGTTGGCTAGCACGACTAGATTGGTCAAACTTGACTTCCACTCCATAGTCTTGTGTCATGCATCCATCATCGACATCCTCCACACAAAAATGATTTCCATTTGACCACATAGATGGGAACAAATGCACCTATAGAAAAGTTAGAAAATCATAGTGTCATGTGTCTAATAACTCAAACATAATTAAAAATACAAAATATATATAGATTTTACAATTCAAAGTTGTATTATGAAATTAAAAATGTACATAAAGATATTATATTTACCTATGATTAGTACATCCTCTTCAGCATGGAGGTAACAACTAGATACACTATATTTCTCTCTGACTTGATCAACAACCCAACTATTAGGGGCATGTCATTAACATATTTTTTTTTAAATGATTTGGATAAGAAACACTTCTACCATTCAATCATTTGAATTTTTTCATGTCACTATCCAATTTCCTCTTCTTCTAATTAACAATGTGACCCACAGTTGTGTTGCTTCCATATTGTAAAGAATGAATTTGTTGATGGCTTCAATTTTTTAATTCGTTGATAAAATCAAGCCATTGAACATATATAGTATGTATAAGATCAAAATATGCATTAATATGAATTTCAGTGTGAATATTTACTATGTAGAAATTTGAGAAATGGTAAGCCGCTTACTCTTTATCATGCACCTCTTTCCATTTTTTAGAAGATCCCCTTCTCTTTTTTCTTCATCCCAAATAATCGCTCCTAGTGTGTTGTTGATCTTCTTGATGTGTTGTCACATAACATTTTGTCACTGTCCCTGTAGCCCCCATTCCTTGATCCTGGAGGACCTCTACAGTGAACCCTACATGTTTTCCCTTCATGAAGAAACCCCCATTGTGTCCCTCTTCATGAGCAAATCAATTCCCTTTTGCACCATTTCCCCTAAAAATTCTATTTTGCCCAATTTACAAGACCAATGCTAATGGCCCTTATTTTGTAGAAATTTTTATTGTAGATTAAGCTGATAATGCAATATAACTAAATCAAAAATACTTTAATCTACTTCTGCAATCAAACTTGCAGAAGCTTAATAGATTTGAGCAAGATGAAGATAAACACATATAACCAGAAGAAGAATCAATACACATGAAACACAGAATAATACTCTGGGGAAAGCCTCAGCTAAAAAGCCCTCTATCTGTATTATCATACAAGGTGGAAATACATCAAGATTTCACAAATCCTTACCTCTCACAGCTAGCTAGCTCTCAATACAATCCTCCTAGATGCTCACAGGCAAACAAGGCTTCTCACAAACCTTCTCCTCTACCCTCCAAGCCTACTATTTCCTTGCACAATTTCTCCTGGGTGATCTAGATATTACCAAGTGTAACATTGATCACTCACACTGATCTCACACCTTGTAAAATTGCACAATCCTCAAGGAACCTTATTCCTTCTGCCTGGATGAGTTTCCTTTATAGGAAAACTCACGCAACTGATAGTAACCAATCCTTGACATTTAGCTCAACTGGATCTTTCACAGAATAGACATGCATGAGTTAATGATGAGAGAATCTTCAGTTATCTGAAGTACACTAGTTGGATGCATGCATGCATTAACTGACTCAACTCACAATTAGCTCCTCAAACAGTTTGGAACTAATTTAGCTAGACTTAACTCAGTAAACTTAGCTAACTAATTACAACTCAAATATAACTCATCCTTATCTCCTTAATTAAGGGATAACTGTTGCATGACTTCAGAAAAAATTCTAGCTTGAATTTATCCAACTGATTAACTCCGGGTGAGTTAATTAATTATTTTTCAAGCAGCTGGTGAGACTAAATTCACATTTTAATTCAAGGACAAATTAAAATTGGAATATTGTAGATTCTATTTTTAACATTTCTTGTTGCTATTTTCAAAACTCCCTCTCAACAATAAAAAAATTCAACTTGATCTCGATCCTGAACCTTTGGAATGTTCTACATGCAACACTTCTCTCTAGTGTTGTTTCTACAACTCCAAAAACAAGAAAAACATCCAACCTAAATCAATATGATGCATCTGTCATCAAAGTCTCTGACTGCTATTGCCTATGTCGACTGAAAACTCTGCACTTTTGTTTACTCTCCCTTTCTGCACTATTGTCAATCCTTCTTTGCACTCCTCAGTATCTGACTGCTCTAGCCTCTATCACTTTGATCTTTGACTGCATCAATCTCACTGATTGCTCTTGCTATTATGAACTTTGGGCTCCTGTAGCAAGGTATGATCCATGAGATAAAACCTCTCAATGGACCCTACCCAATTTCAGCCTTCTTGGGAGTATCACTTCACATTGCCCCACCTCACACCTGGAGGTATGTTTCAGGGAAAACTAGTGTCAATTTGAATTTCTAGTCCCACTAAGATGGGTAGCTACCTTAGAAACAAACAATCAAAGAAATTCTAGATTTCCTTGAAGTGTAATAGATAAGAGAGAAGAAAAGAGGACCATCCTGGATCTTCCGCTTGGATCCTTGCTTGATTTCTCTTTCCCTTGATAGAATTTTCCACTTCTCTCCTACTTGTCTTGCTTTAAAGAGTACCTATAAATTCAAAGTGACAAAAAACCATCAAAGCATCTCTATCTAAAACATCATAAACAATGCAGAATAAGAAACACATTGACCATACAATTGCATTCAAAAACAATAAGATTCACAAATACACGATTATATGGAGGAAAACTCAAAGAACTTTATTAATAGTAGAAGAGAGGATTACAACCCAACTTTCTGATCCAACATCATCCTCCCAGCATAGAAGCCCTCTTCACCTCATGAAAAGCAAGATCACCCAACAATACAATGTCTTTTCTCATAGATAAACCAATAGCACTTCCTTACAAATTAAAAAATTCCAGCCTCTAGATCTCTCAGATGAGGGATCCATTTATAGATGTCTTGCAAGGGTGTGATTCAGCTCTGGGTTTTTTATTATTGTCATTCCACTGATAGTTCTTGGTTCCACTTGGAGATTTCATTAATCTCTTACTCATCCCTGGGCAAATTCAGAGAGGCAAGTGTCCTGGGAGAAGTTTCTGGAAGATTCGATGATCTTCCACTTACCAAACTGTCTTTTCCATTTGTCTATTCTCGCTCATCACACCCTACAGAAGGCCATTTCAGTATGCATCACACCTAGCTAGTGTGGCAGCCAGTATGCATTGCACCTTGACCATGGAGCAGTCAGTATGGTCTATTTTTGGCTAGTTCTAAGTGGTTTTTCAGGTGGAAATTCTGGGAAATGATGTAATTATTTGACCATGATCCTTTAAGGTATGAAACAACACTTTTAGGGACTAAAGATCCCTTGGTTTATGGACATATGAGTTTGGGGTTGCATTTCCCAAATATGTCTATAATAGTTTCCCCTTAAAGCATGAAGTCGTAAATCTTCTAATGTAGGATGAAATGCTTTATCATGAGGATCTGAGGTATTCAAACTGGAAGGTGACCTATATAAGATACAATACAATACATCATCATCATATTATTTTCATGATCTAGCTGATGCAGGCATTCCCATGCTCAGCTTCATAAATTCATTTTCATGTACACAGGACAGAGTGATTCTTCATATGAAGAGTCATCTTCTTTTGTTTAGATGACTATCTGTGTAGATTTCGTGCACATTTTATGTCTTTATGTTCTTGAATATATTGCAGCCCAAATGGATGAAACTATATCTGGGGTCTTCAAACTCATTCAATCTTTGCCCGATGTACAAGTCGATCCATGTGAAAAGATGTTCTGAAGTCGAACATGGAAAGACATCGCCTGATTACTAACCAATAATGTAAGCTGTTAACAGGTGTGAGAGGAGTCACCGATAATGATAATAACCATCAAGGTACTACAATACAATTCACGTTGTGTAAATATATGAGACGATGTCGAACACCACGCAAAATCTTTCGGTCGAAGGCCATTGATGTAAACCTGTCGCCGGAAGTGAGAAACTTGCCATTGAGGCATGCAAGCTTCAAAGTACTGAAAGGGTTGTTTCTAAGTCAACTTCCTGGATAATGAGTTGATGTTGACAAGAAGTGGCTCATTGTAGGAGGGCCTTGATGTATCCCACATCCACGACACAAAATGGAGAAAATTATTTTTTGGAGGTGAAAACGATTCGATGATACAAGGTTCAGGAAAGGCGGTCATGAAAAATGAAGGGTGAAGGTATTGCAATGGATGAGGCATTTTCTGGATGGTGAATTCTCTGAATGACTTCTCTTGAACATGTCGGCAACACTGATATGGATTGGTATCATTAACCCCATGGATGGTGCAAAAGAGTAATGGTGATACGATGAATGGAATAACCCAACCCGACTCAATCATGGTGATGGAGTGAAAGTGTCATGTTCAAGAGCGACCCGCTACCAATAAAATTCTTCAAGTTTTCTTCCCTTTTTCCCCAGTCATTGCTGACCAGTACCTCTTTATTTTTGTCAAACTTGAGGAGGATAACATATGCTTGGTCAATAATTTTCCCTTCAAGAAAACCTATCGCTATGTTTTTAGCGAGCCTAGTGTCAATGAGACCTGTTCTTGTCTGGGTGGACAAGTTTGTCGCTATTGTTTTGATGAGTTTAACGACAAAGATAACTCGATCCTTTTCTTGTTTAGAGAGTTTGAAAAGGGACGAAAAGGAAACTCCAACAGTCCTTTTTTGTAGCATAATCCCTTAAGTCTGAAAAAGTATAAAATAATATGAAAGGGATGAATTTTCGATCGCTTTAACGAGCCGAAAAAGACAAGCGCTCAATCTTTTTGTTTGATAATCCCTTAGGTCCAAAAAGATTAAAATGTATAGGAGGGATGGTGTTTCCTTTTACTTTAACGAGCTGGAAAGGCCAATGGCTCGACAATCTTTTTATATTTAACGAGTCTAAAAAGAGTTTAAAAGCGACTTGTTTTTTAGGAACGAGTGGTATTTTTATGTAGCAATTGGTTCCAGGCATGTTTGAAACTTCTCAAAACATGGCATTGTGAAGAGAGTGGCAATCTGAATCACTCGTTGCAGTTGTTCCTCAAAGGGGTAAACAATCAAGTGGAAGCATATGATCAACCAAATGAATGGAGGTGATGGTAGGAACACAACCAAGGTTCGAAAAGGCTAATAGTAGGGCAATCACGAAGGTTATTTACCAAAGGTGGATTCATTTTTTAATGAGCTTGAATCAGAAGAAACTATGCTCAGTAGCAGGTTTATTTTTTAACGAGCTTGAACCTTGCGGTATCATTGCTCTTACTAGTCATTTGAAGATGTCTCTTGTTGGTAGGTTTATTTTTTAATGAGATTGAACCCTACTAACATGTGCTCATTGCCTTTTTATGTAGGCTAGAAATGACCAAGCTACAAAGCTAGAAAAACTAAAAAGCTAAAGGGTTGAGAATGCTAAAAAGCTAAAAAACCAAATTTATCGTTTTTACTTACATATAAAGGTTTGCATGCCCCCAAGTCTTTCAAAAAAGGAGAGTTTCCAGGTTACCATATGGAAGTTCCTGTGGTTAGGCAGGATTGTTTCTGTTAGTAGACAAAAATCTTTTCATTGGCTTTGTCCATAAAGATAGACAAAGGTGAATGGTGAGCTTCCAATCACATAACATACAAGGAAATACCTGTTTCAGATTGATCACATATCCAACAAGGAAATGATTTTTCAATCCAATCATATAACCTTTCAAGGAAATATCTATTTCAGACCGATCACATAACCTACAAGGGAATGTTTTTTCAGTTCAATCATATAACCTTCAAGAAAATCTATCTTTTCCTCTGGGTTTGTCTACCAAAGCAGACCAGGGTGCATGCCCCCTAAACTTCATTACATTCACCAAACTACTGACGGTAATTAGGTGGATGGAAAGAAGGTTGAAGAGACATTATTGACATGAAGAGACCATTTAGGGATGATGGTTGATTCATATTTTTGTTTGAACTAGGAAATGAATGTTGGTCGACAAGTTGCACCAGTTGGCCTTCATGTGGAAAACACACCACTCGAAAGAGTGTGGAAACAATAGCTTCCATGCTATATATATAGTCACGTCCAAGGAGTAGATTGTAATATAGTGGCCCTTAGACTACCATCACGTTCAAGTGAACGACTTTCCTTTTCAAAGTTATCGGCAACTTTGGAAGGATCCCTAATGGTCGACTAGTTCCTTTGTTGAAGCCTGAAAATTTTTGTGTTTCAGGCAGAAGCGATGCTGAACCAAGCGCTTTCCAAGCAGTTGAGGAAAGGATACTCACTAAATCCCCTTCATCTATGATAGTGCCAAACACGATCATTTTGTAAACTCGTACTATGATCCGAAATGGTATGCTAGATGGAAGGCGGGGTCTTGCTAGTTGATTCCAATCAAAGAAAACAACTAGACTGCTCAGAGGAGGTATCGAATAAATAGCCAGATAGACCTCATGAACTAGGGGGTTTTCCTCCTGTTGTAAATGAATGGGTGGATTTCCCCCAAGTTCACTAGACTCTATATTGACAAAAGGAACTTGAACGGTGTCGTTCTCATTCTCCTTGGAAATTGTATCATCCGAAGGTGGTCCTTCTAAAGGCAAGACTGGGTCGACTTCCATCTCGACCTATTGACTTTGGTCTAGTATGGACTCAGAAGGTTCACTTTCAATGATAGGTGTTTCGATCGACAACTGGATTATGTCAGTTGGGTTTTCAACTAGCAATGGACTCGGTAAGAGTTTCTTGTATTCAGGCAAAAGTTGTTGCGGTGAAGCAAGGTGATTATGCAAGATTCTCTTGGCCTCATCTATAAAAGGACAATGGGGAAGGTGATGGTCTCCCTCACATAGTAAACATGGAGGTTTGACCTTTCTTTCCTGTCCAGGAATTTCATTTTCACTAGCTGATAGTGTGCTATTAATCTGATTGTCAAAGGTTGATGACACTAGATGGTGCGAACGGGGAGACCATTCTCTCAAGATCTACGGAATGCAAGGATAATCTCAATGAAAATGGTTTGCTTTGAAAATTAGACAAGGATATCTAGGAGATTTAATGTGTGAATTTTCACCAGATGATTCATTGTTGCCCCCTTGCTTAGTTGTCTTCTTCTTCTTCTTTTCCTTCCTTTCTTCTTCTTCTCAACTAGTTGGTTTTTAGTATCACTAGTTTCAACAAGTGAAGAGGAAGAAGGGAAGGGAGAAACAAGCAAACTAGAAGGTGAAGGGACCACTTCAGTATCGTCCGGTTGTTGATTTGATTGCTGAGTAATTACGGTGTTTTGAACGACAGAGATTGAGAATAGCCATACTGGCAGGCCGATTGTGCTTCTCGGAAGGGACAATGTAGCCATATACGGAGCACCAATATCTCCCCAAGAGGAGAAAGGACTAGGATTCCCCCCAAGAGGGGTTCCTTGATTGGACTCCATTATCTCAACCTAATATCTATGAAGGAATAGGGATGTTATTCCGATTTAAATAAATTTTAAGACACTTTGATGCAACTTTGGTTTTTCAATTTTTAAGAGTCGTGAAAAAGCTAAAGGTGACTCTAGTCGCCTTCGATTTTTAATGAGCCTAAAGTGACAAGTGCTCAAATGGACCTTTTCTTTTAAGGAGTTGAAAAGGAATGAAAGTGACTACTCTGGAAATCTAGATAGAGGGATTACCAAACCAATCGCAAAACTGCAAAATACACCTTGGTGATAAATGATAGAGAAATTACCAAGGACTTATGTACGACAGTCAATCTTCTCGAATGTTGTGTTCAGTTCATTGCGATCGATAGGGTGGTAGACACGACTTCCTAATGATAAAGGGTATCAGCCTATTGTGGTCTCCCAATATATAATCGACGGTACGAGGAGCACAAGTCCGTACTGGCACTTGCCATATCGAAGAGGAGGAATCACCCAACCTTCGATGAAAATGATAATTACCAGGTTTTACAACACCGGAACACATCTCTAGCCTAGACTTCTAGATGTGTTGCATTAGGTTCCAAAGTGTTTTTATGTTGATTGAGATTTATTTTAGAGTTGATCTTGCTTAGAATTTTGTCTTTCAAGGCTCACCGCGTGATGTAGATGAAAAATTCCTGAATATGCAATCTAAAATGATAAAAAATCATTTATTTTGTTTTAGCAATGAAAATCCTAGCTACTAAGGAAAGAAGGGTACGATTATTTCAGCATAGAGCAAAGAGCACACATTAAATGCACTTTTCCTAAATCATCTTTCGCACATAGTCTAAATTCAAATGCAAATGCATGTATTTGTTTTTTGTTTCCTTAATGTGAGAATGCCAAAAAGGAAAACTAAGTACAGATCTAAACTATTTTCTTCAAAGCGACATCTTTAACAATTTCTTTTCAAAATGAAAGGAAGACTAAAACGACACTTTTCGATTTTGAATTGAAAACTACTTTCGACACTTCAAATACTAATAATCCACATCAAATACAATGACAAAAGTACAGTCGACTATCTAGAGGAGGGAGACTTTACGACACTCTTCCTTTTGACTCAAAATGACAGTTACGACACTTTTTGCATCAAAAACGTCTATTCGATTAAGCTACTTTTGACAAAGAAGGACATTAAATGATGGAAAACTACATAAAAACATTTACAAATCCTAATCAATGGAGGTTGAATAATGTAAAGGAAGGAGACTTTAGCAATGAGATACTGATCATGAACAGCAAAACTACTGAATAATCAGGAGGAAAAACCCAACTTTCAAAGAGAGAAAGTATCACTCAATCATCGCACCTGCAACACAGGGAAACAGGGATGCATCTCACCTGCAACACACGGGAGGTGTGATGCATACAAGCTGCCAGTTACAGACAGTGAGATGGACCAGGGAGCGAAACTAAGCTTGGCTTTTGCTCAAAATTTGCAGCTAAGTTCAGTGATTTAGGCTGAGTTATGATGGACAGTGAAAAAAAAGTATAGGGGTATGATCTTATGAGGTTATGAGCTACCGCGAGGGTGCTTAGAATGCTTGTAAGTCATATGTTCAGTTCATAAACCAACCCAGAGATTGTCTGAAGCAACATTCATCTACTTCGCAATTGCATAGCAAAGGCGTTTCGAAGGCTAGTTAGCTAACTTCAAGCTTTGTCTGTAGTTTATAAAGAAAATAATAAACAAACAAAACAAACTATTCGTTTCCCAATGGAGTCGCCATTTTTTTCAGGGAAAACTAGTGTCGATTCGAACTGCTAGTCCCACTAATATGGGAAGCTACCTTAGAAACAAACAATCAAAGAAATTTGAGATTTCTTTTAAGTGTAATAGATTAGAGGGAAGAAAAGAGGACCAAGCTGGATCTTTCGCTTGGATCCTTGCTTGATTTCTCTTTCCCTTGATAGAATTTACCACTTCTCTCCTACTTTTCCTGCTTCAAAGAGTACCTATAGAGTCAAAGTAACATAAAACCATCAAAGCATCTCTATCTAAAACATCATAAACAATGCAGAATCAGAAACACATTGACCACACAATTGCATTCATAAACAATAAGATTCACAAATACAAGATTATGTGGAGGAAAACTCAAAGAACTTTATTAATAGTAGAAGAGAGGATAACAACCCATCTATCTGATCCAGCATCATGCTCCGAGCATAGAAGCCCTATTCACCTCATGAAAAGCAATATCACCCAACAATACAATGTATTTTCTCACAGATAAACCAACAACACTTCCTTAGAAATTACAAAATTCCAGCCTCTAGATCTCTCAGATGAGGGATCCATTTATAGATGTCTTGCAAGGGTGTGAGTCAGCTCTAGGTTTTTGATTAGTGTGATTCCACTAATAGTTCTTGGTTACACTTGGATATTTCATTGATCTCTTACTGATCCTTGGGCGAATTCAGAGAGCCAAGTGTCCTAGGAGAAGTGTCTAGAAGATTCCATGAGCTTCCACATAGAAAACTGTCTCTGCCATTTGTCTAATCTCACTCATCGCACCCTACAGAAGGCCATTTTAGTATGCATCACACTTGGCTATTTTCATAGCCAGTATGCATCGTACCTTGACCATGGAGCAGTTAGTATGGTCTAGTTTTGGCCAGTTCTGAGTGGTTTTTTAGGTGGAACTTTTGGGAAATGATGTAATCAGTTGACCATGATCCTTTAGGTATGAAACAACACTTTTAGGGATTAAAGAGCCCTTGGTTTATGGATATATGAGTTTGGGGTTGCAGTGCCCAAATATATCTATAACAAGGTATGGTTGCATGTGATCCCTCTGCTGACTCTGCTCGAAATTCCCCCCTACTCGAGGTCTCTGCATGAGTGCATGCCTCCACTCGTTCTCCTCTCAGTATCTCCAATTGTGGTTCCTCCACAATTCTCTGAAACTTCATCTGGGGGTGCATGTCGAGAGGTAATTTACTCTCCCTCTCAACCACCAAGTCTCTAACATTTTCCTTGCTCCTCAATGATATGCATGCATCTTGAACCTCAAGATCATACAGGTTCCTGACTCGTGAACCGATCTATTTCACCTGTATCATGGTGATGTGTCTAAGGAAAACATTTCCCTTACTGAAGACAACATCGTAGCCTTTTTCCTCCAACATCACGATCGATACTAAATTCTTCTTTAGTCCAGGCACATACTTCACATCTATCAAGGTGATAAGAGCTCCACGCTCCCTCTGAAAAGAAACCATGCCCACTCCTGAAACACTATACCTTTCATTGTCACCCATCTCTATGCACATCTTAAGGTCTTTCTCCACCAAGGTACTGAATAAACTTTTATCACCGGTCATGTGGAATGAGGCTCCACTATCAAGATACCAACCACAACCCATCATCGATGACACCATGCATGCAATGAGGGTGAAGTCCATCTCAAACTAAAAGGCTAATGCCTCACCTTCAAATGCTTCCGAGGATCCCTTCTTGGACTTCTTTGATGGTCAATTAGTCACATAATAACCCATCTCGTGATAATTTAATTATCTCACTTTAGAGTTGTCAACCTTCTTCCATCCACGAGAAGAATTCGATTCGGAATGGGATGCCTTCCCCTTCCCTTTCCTTACCTTACTTTCTAAGGCTATATTTTCTTCATCATCCTTGGATGAAGAACCATCTCATGTGCTCCTCCTGATCTCCTCCTACATGAGATCCGACCATAGTCATTCCCAATCTGGCAGTTTCTCCCTTCCATCCATAGAGTCCTGGTAGCTATTTCAGCTCTTTGGAAGGCTAAGGAGAGCGAGGCTCACCATATCATCATTGGAAGTAGTTATTCCCACACTACTAGCTCATTGCTGCAAGTGGTGAGCTTGTTCAGATATGTGGAAATAGTATCGCAGTTCTCCATCTTGATCCTTCGAAGCTTATCCTTGAGCGCCAATTTCCTCTGGTCGCTACTGTTCTAGTAGAGGTCCTTCAATGTCTTCCACATTGAATATGGAGTATCCTTCCCATGGAGACTTGAGACAATATGTTCTTGAACTCCCTCAAGGATAATTTATCTCGCCCTCGCCACACACTTCTTCCATTCAGCCAACTCTTGTGGATTATTTGAGGCTGGCTTTGGGATTTCTTGATCAATGAAATCCTTCAAGCCGTTGTCTTCTAATACATCCACCATGTGATCTTTCCATGCTATGTAATTCAAGCTGCCTTCCAAGGCATACTCGAGTCTCAATCCATAGAACACTATTGACCAACCTTGAAGTATGAGATGAATTCGATTCGCACCTACAACCCTGAACTTCAAACTTCGAATTCTCTTCTCCGTATATTATTCACTGCTCGGATAAACTTTGCTCCTATACCATGTAGAAATTCTTACTGTAGATTAACCTGATAATGCAATATGATTAAAGCAAAATACTTTAATCTACTTCTACAATCAAACATGCAGAAGCTTAATAGATTTGAGCAAGATCAAGCTGAACACATATATCCAGAAGAAGAATCAATGCACATGAAACACAGAATAATACTCTGGGGAAAGCCTCAGCAAAAAACCCTGCTATCTATATTATCATACAAGGTGGAAATACATCAATATTAGATAAAGCCTTAGCTCTCATAGCTAGCTAGCTCTTAGTACAATCCTCCTGGATGCTCACAGGCAAACAAGGCTTCTCACAAACCTTCTCCTCTACCCTCCAAGCCTCCTATTTCCTTACGCAGTTTCTCCTGGGTGATCCAGCTATTATCAAGTATAACATAGATCACTCACACTAATCTCAAACAATGTAAAACTATGCAATCCTCAAGGACCTTATTCCTTCTACATGGATTAGTTTCCTTTATAGGAAAACTCATGCAACTGATAGTAACCCGTCCTTGACATTTAGCTCCACTGGATCTTTCTCAAAATAGACATGCATGAGTTAATGATAAGATAATATTTAGTTATCTGGAGTACACTAGTTGGATGCATGCATGCATTAACTAACTGAACTCAAATTAGTTCCTCAAATAGTTTGGAACTAATTTAACTAGACTTAACTCAATAAACTAAGCTAACTAATTACAACTCAAATATAACTCATTCGTATCTCCTTAATTAAGGGGTAATCTCCTTAATTTAAGGGATAATTGTTGCATGAATTCAGAAAGACTTCTAGCTTGAATGTATCCAACTAATTAACTCAAGATGAATTAATTAATTATTTTTCAAGCAGCTGGTGAGACTGAATTCGAATTTTAATTCTCAATTTTAATTCAAGGACAAATTAAAATTGGAATATTCTAGATTCTATTTTTAACATTTCTTGTTGTTATTTTCAACATGTCTTGCCTACGCCGATGTGCAGATATTAGCACTGTCCCTACTGCTGACCAGAGTGACTAAGTTGTGTTCCAGTCACGCCGGTCTTGCTAGAAAGTTTTTTAATTTAAGAGCTAAAGCTTCTAGCTCTAGAAGCTTCGTAACGGAAGTCTGGTAAATGGTTTGGCCGGACGGGGTCGAGGATGTCAGTTTGGGATCCTTTTCCCTATAATGATGGAACTACCTCAAAGGGTAAGACCTTCTCCCATAAGAAGAGGATCCATCTCCCATCCATTCATCTTATATAAACCTTCCTTCTTCCCAAGCACAAGCTAGTGTTAATGTTGGTGTGCTAGAGCTATTTTGGTTTGGAGTAAACAACAAGCTATTCAAAGTTGTAGCTTTCTAGTTGTGTGAGAAAGAAGTGTGAATTTGGTTTGGAGTGAATCCTAAAGGGAAGAGCCTTAAAAATATTTTTGATTGAGGCCATCATGGAATGCTAGTAGAAGTGTGTGGGAACCTGGTTTTGTTAGAGGAGAACAACAACGTCAAGACAATGGTTGTAATCTCTTCTTGATTCAATATATATGAAACTATCATTGATTTCCTACATGGTGTGTCATCTTACATGTTCATGGCTTAATGTTTCTTGACTTGTTAAGTTGGTTGAATTACAGTTTATCTATTATCACAGTTGTTGTTTGTTGTTGTTTACTTGTTTCAGGTGTTTGAAGAAGAAAGCGAGAGGTAGATGGAGCGAGCAAGCAAGGACATCATCAAACGGGATAAGCGTACTAAGAGGTAGGCCCTCTTAATTGGTTCTAACCTAAGGAAATCTTCCATAGAATGTATCAGTTGTGGCTAGACCCATTATCAGGCTAGAGGAATTGTTTATGTCCGCACTCATAATTTTACTTTACTACAAATTGGCGACTCCGCTAAGGAAAAAATAATTTTGTTTGTCTTGGATTTCATGATTTCATGTGAACTTTTCTAGTTCCACTTTTTCCCTTTGGTTCTATTTCTTTTCTTCTGCTTACTAGCCTGATTTTGAAATTCATAGTAGCAGATCTGGTCTCTTTTTCAAAATGTTTTATTTTTTTTCTTGGTTCCCTGTATTAGCACACTTAATCCACTGACAGCCATGCTAATCAACACGATTTGTTGAGAAATAGTCATGCCAACTAGCCTCTGGTGCTTTTTGTTAGTTAGGTAGTCGCACCGATGCCTGTAAGTGAAGATTAGAGTTTGTCCCCAATCTTGGTCAGTGTATTATGCTCTTATGATTTTGAACTTGCAAGCCTTTTAGACCATTTTCTCCTTTTCTATAAAGTTTCTTTTCATTTGGTTTTATTTGCTTGTTGCCTTATCATCTTTCTACTTGATTTCTTTGTTGGAAATATTGAGGGGGGGGGGGGGGGGGGGTGAATCAGTATTTCTTTTCCTAACTATTTTTTTACCAGCTAAACAATTTATATTCAGATCACAAGATGAAAAACAATAATAAATTCTTTTATTAATATAATCTTTGCAGTAAAATAGATACAATATATAAGTGGTTGCAATTAATTGCCAAGCTCCAATTCGAACTTTGGTGAGGCTCCAACCTCCAGAGCACCAACTCTATTTCACCAAGATAACAATCTTGGGCTCAGGAGCACCAACTCCCAAGGACTTCAATCCTTCCATTTCCTGAGACACAAATCCCAAGGACACCTATCCTTCCTACTTCTGAGGCATCAACCCCAAGGACTCCAATCCTTCTTACTTCTGAGGCATCAACCCCAAGGACTCTAATCCTTCTTGCTTCTGAGGCACCAGCCCCAAGCACTCAAATCCTACTTACCTTTTTGGCACCAGCCTCAAGTGTTCTGACCCAATCTTGTTAGGGTTCATTTGATAGTGGTGTTCTACTCTCAAAACTCCTCTCTACTGAGTTCTGTCTGATTATTGCTTCACTGCAGTCTCCAAGCTACAGCATCAATGACAATCAGTCTTCTTATGAAGTATTCTTCCCAATTCTTCATACTACCCACATAGAGTGTCTAGTACCCTTCATGACTTCTAATAATGTCTTCACATAGCTTTAGTCAGTCTATTGTTAGCTGCACTAAGCTTTTCATAAAGAAAAACTTTCTGTTAAAGCTTATTTTCTCTGCTGGCTACTTCTCCCCTTTGACTGTCTGTTATCATGATGGTCCTTTGGCCTTCTCTCTGTTCTGCAAGATCCTCTCGCTCCCTCTGTCTCCTCTAGCTTATTTTCCATAGCGTTCAACAACCTTCAACTCCCAAGCAACACCTTCAAACAATTCTTTATTTTCTTATATCTAACATCACTAGCCTTTGGCTTCCATTCTCCGTAAGCTCTTCAGCTTCCTCAATGCTTGCTTATCCTGTCAGTTTCCTCCTCAGTCGCTATCATTTCCTTTGTGCTTGCTTGCTCTTTGGCTTCTTGGATTTCGGTTTCCTCTATCTATTTGAGCGTCTAATAATCACAGGACACATTCAAGAGGAAGAGAGGTCGTATACACAGAGAATACTTATTACAAGTTAAAACCTGTAACAACACTCCGTTTAACCATAATTATTTGACATACACAGGGCTTTATAGTGTAACAGACATGCCACGTCCTATCACAATCGAAATCAGCTTGATTCTTAGTCTTCTAAGCTATCGGGAGCATTCCTTAAGGTATCTCTGTCTCCAAAACCCCACGCAAGCAATATATACAAATGCACAAGAATTACGATCGAACACAGGAAAAAAACTAAAGGGAGGATTTCAAAAAATATTACACCCACACATAAACTGTATCGGATCCGCTCCTCCACAGTTTTACCGCAATCAGAGCTCAAGACTTCTGAGGGTCTTTAATAAGTCATGCCCTATTGCATAGCCAATGGCCGATGGCCAATTCCTCTGCTCCGATGGACTGGATACAATATCATATTAAACCATAGTTAATATGCCCATTGGGTTGGCAACCTTATCACAATCTGTGCTTTCATGTGGCAAGGCTTTACAGCTTGCGATATAGCGACAGACACGATAATACAATAGGTGCGATATAATAGGACCATCGGGTCCGCAATTGTATATCGCGATCGGTGGTTTTAATGTGGTGGGGCCTTAACCACTTGCGATATGTGATGGATGCGATGAAAGATTAGGTCATATTGTAATGTGCGGCAAGTCAGCATGGATATGCATTACAGTTGGGAGTTGCCCCTAGCAGAGGTTCAATGTGATATCACTATCGGCGATCGCAATGGACCGCTTGACATATTGTAGCACCTGCTTCCGAAGTGTCGTTGTGATTATCGCTATCGGCGATCACAAGTTGCACAGGGTCAAGGCTTGACGTTAACATAGACCCCTCATGGCTATGAGAAGTGCCAAACTTGATACAACTCAACACTCCGATGTATAGAGTTTCAAGTCCGCAATCTACCTCTAATAGTGTAAAAGCATGCATTCATGGGTTTTACGGGCCCAATAGCATATATATATATATATATATATATATATATATATATATATATATGCATATAAGTCTGCACCTCCGATAGTGTTAAAAACACATATGTATGATATATGCTCCTTCGCCTGTATCTGAATGCATATAATTCTTTTGTGGCCCGATAGCTCCTGATGTTCCTCTGTTGCTCCGATGGTTGTCTGCGTCCTCTGTTAGCTCTGTTTGCTTATATACTTTGGCATATATGTATGGTATATATACGGCTCCTTTGTAGCTCTGATATCTCTTTGTGCTACCTCCCATGGCTCTATTCTTCTTTAGCATATATATGGCATATATATGCTCTATTATGCTCACTCAGTTTTCTCATGTAGCTATGAGAAATCAGTTTTGGCATATATATATGTGTGTGTGTGTGTGTGTGTGTGTGTAATATATATATGGGTCGTATTAGATATATATGTGGCTCCTCCTATAGCTCCTTTTGCTCCAATGTGTCTTTCAAAGACCTCCTTGCATATATGAATGCCTCTCTTGCTCTGATATCTTGCAATGTGCTTTGATATGCCTCCTTTGGTAACTCTACTTGGCTTGGATATCCTGATGGCCTTGCTCCTATCTCTTCATGGATCTACTCAGCTTCCCCTTGGCTTCATGTCATCCTCTAGTATCTACAATATTGCCATATTGACATCAATGACAACCTAGGTCAACAATCTCCCCCTTTGTTATTTATGGCAATATTATTCTTCTCTCCCCCTTTGACATCAATGGCAAAGGAGTGCTCTAGGACTCCCCCTATAAAAATGCTTCTGTTCTTCATGAATTTTGACTCCCCCTGTCATAGTGCTCTTCTTCTTTTTACTCAAGATAGAAGGATTAATGTTTTATCATCAATTTGCAAATTATTCCCTCTTTATGTCTCAAAACTACTTTATCATGGCTTCAACAATGCTTAAGGATGCTCTACTTCAATGCTTACAATCAGATTTCAAATAGCTATACACCAAGTGTCCAACTCTAGGATTTTATGCTTCGATTCATATTGCTATCTCCATAGGTAGAATTGAGAGACTTTCATAGTCTGAATCAAGAGAAAAATGCCACTGAGATTGTCATTCTTGCCATCTTTCTTCAGATCTGAGTTTCTTTGTGTCTCTATGCTTCTCTTTAAATCACTGCCATCCAATGCTCAACATCATTTCATTTGGGTGAAATGGTGAGAGGTTGTGCCTTAATTTTGCTATATTTTCTTAGTGAGGTTGTGCCTTTTGCCATGTTATTGCCCAAGTAGATTCAGATATCCAAGCTATGCCTGCCTTTTAGATCCAATTACTGATTTGCATCTTCATGCAATGCTTCAGTTTTGTTATATGTTGCCAGCTTCTTTTATTTCAATCTTCATTCCAAATGTATCTTTCTATTTGAATATTGCCTCTATTAGTGTTCAAAATTTATTTGTTCTCTCATTAAATCCTTGAGTTAGGACATAAACCTCTGTGATAATAGCACCATAGTTTTTTGCTCTATTTCTGTTAGGCCCCTATACTACTAGTGTAACCCCTTATTGTTATTAGTACAACCCACTTATTATATTGATGTACCCGTGTAGTGCCCATATTGTTACTATTGTGCCCCATAGAAGCCCACTATTGTTATTATTGTGCCCTTACATTATTATTGTTATGTCAGCTCTGATTTTGTTATGACCCCTTAGACTCCTATATATAGAAAGGAGGTCTTTTCATTTGTATCATGGAAGAATTACTCATTTATGTAATGTAAAGGAGGTTGCCCCTTGAAGAGGCTTAATTCTAAGGCTTGGATCTCTCTTTTCTATCTTTTTATGAGTTGGTTTCATAACATTTGGTATCAGAGCTTTGGATTCTATGGTTTCGCTACTCCAAATAGGTCATCGTGGAATTTTCGCTATAACATTTTTTCTGCGACATTTCAAAAGCTAAGAAAAAAACCCACTTGAGAAGAAGTCACGCTGAACATCGGGTCCAAATTTCAGAGCTTTTTGGTCTATATTTGCGGAGATATGATCTGAGGAAATTGATCTTTTTGCAACTCTTGAATTACATTCCAAATAGGTGACCTGGCGAAAATCGTCATAACTTTCTCTTTGAGCATCGGATTGAAATTGCGTAAGAAGGTACAGAAAGAGGACGGATTGTAGTTTCCTGTATATATTTTTTAGTGCCAATGGCCCAAACATTGACACGTAGCACTTCATACAAGTTCACTCTTCTGGAAAGGTCTATAATCAGGTAATCTTGGGAGATTGTGCATAACTCTTTCTTGGAGAATCCAATTTGGATCAGATGGGTGGCATTGGAAAGAGGACATAGAGGGCTACTGCATGTCGCAATTTTATAACTTAAAGATTCGAAAGTACAGAGTTATAGTCATTTCAAGATCGAGCTCCTAAAATCAAGAAAAAGAAAGATGAGGAAGTTTGATGGCAAGGATCCGGTGAATTGGATACTTCAGATGGAGCAATATTTTGATCTACATGGTGTACCACTGTTACAAAAGGTATGTATTGCATCTCCATATCTAGAACAGGATCAATTTTTATGGTATGAAGGGCTTTGTTCTCGTAAACAACTTGTGACGTGGTCAATTTTCACGGAGGAAATGATAGCACATTATGAGGATACAAAGAGAAACACCTTCTTTAGAGCAACACCACAACAATTGGAAAGAGTAAAAGGGCTTTGTGACATAGTGGAAAGAAAAATTATGGAAACCAAGAAGCATACCCCTCACAACTATAAAGATGGAAGTGTTGTTTCTCCTAGCCTTCCACAACCTACAAGGGTTACACCACAACAATTGGAAGAAAAAAGAGAAAAAGGGCTTTGTTACAATTGTGATAGCAAATGCACTAAAGGTCATAAGTGTGCTGAGAAGAAATTATTTTACATAGAATATGAAGAGGAGGAAGAAAAGGATCAAGAAACATCAAAAGAAGAATATATACGCTAGGACCCCACCCCAGAGAGAGAAGAAATGAATCAAACCATATCTTGTAAAGCATTGGCAAGAATTACCACTGCTCAAACTCTCAAGATAGAAGGACATATCAAGAAGAAAAAGGTGCAAGAAGTGAAAGATCACATTGAGAAAGAAGAAATGAATCCAACCATATCTTGTAATTCATTGGTCAAAATTATTACTCCTCAAACTATCAAAATAGAAGGACATATCAAGAAGAAAAATGTTCAAGAAGTGAAAGATCACATCGAGCATCAAGAAATGAATTCGACCATATCTTGTAAAGGATTGGAGGAAATTACCACTCCTCATACTCTAGAGATAGAAGGAAATATCAAGAAGAAAAAGGTTCAAGCAATGAAAGATCACATCGAGCATCAACAACAAGTTCTCCAACCTTTAAAGGATAACGCCACTTCGGTGCAAAATCAAACGAAACAACAAGTAGATCAACATCGTAGTGAAAAATGTTTCGATGTAGGTGATTGGGTATTTTTACTGCTACATCTCAAGCAAGCTATTTATGAGAAGGAAATGTTGGCAATACTACATGCACTTAAAAAATGGCGACCTTACCGAATGGGAAAACTCTTCAAGGATGAGAATGTGGAAGCATTGTTTTTTGCTATTTCTATTATCCAACCAGATTGGATAAACGAAGCAAAGGATGAATGGAAGAAGGATGAAGAAGTATGGCCACTTATTCAAAAGTTGCAAAAGATCCCAATTCAAAAAATATTTCCAGAAATTGAAGAGGAAGGAAAAATCATATTGGAACCTGAAGCAGTCACAGAAACAAGAACCCGACAGTTACGAAATAGATCAATTTCAGAGTATCCCATCAAGTGGAAGAACTTACCCACTGAAGATTCCACATGGGAGGACAAGAACTTTATACAGAAGCATCAAGAACTACTCAAGTGTTGAGGACAATGCTTTTTTAAGGAGAGGGGCATGTTAGGCCCCTATACTACTAGTGTAACCCCTTATTGTTATTAGTACAACCCACTTATTATATTGATGTACCCATGTAGTGCCCATATTGTTACTATTGTGCCCCATAGAAGCCCACTATTGTTATTATTGTGCCCTTACATTATTATTGTTATGTCGACTCTGATTATGTTATGACCCCTTAGACTCATATATATAGAAAGGAGCTATTTTCATTTGTATCATGGAAGAATTGCTCATTTATGTAATTTAAAGGAGGTTGCCCCCTCGAAGAGGCCGAATTCTAAGGTGTGGATCTCTCCTTTCTATCTTTTTGTGAGCTAGTTTCATAACAATTTCTTTAGTGTTAGATTCCATCCTCTGTTGTTCCGAATACTACTTAGAGTTTAAGTGAAAGGCATCTTTAACAACAGTCCAAAGAATGGTTACAAGATCTTATTCTTCAAATGGAGTACTCCTGAGACATGATGCTCATCAAGGAATGATTATTAATATAGCTCAATAAGCATTTCATCAGGACCCTTTTCACTAATATCTTTTGCAATAGTGATAAATAATTACAGGCTCCTCCTTACTATATGCATCATCTCCTTTTGGCAAAGTCTTCCCATCAAATGCTTAGATTGTCAAAATTTAGGCCAATGACATATGCTGTTAGCTAGAGAGCTCAAGGGACTTTCGGATTGTATTTCCTTCCTTCTCCATATTTTTGTAACTTTCTTCTTTTACATGGTTCTAGCTTGTGTAAGAGCCCATCTTAAGTAACAATCACGTGCCATATGACCAATTTTATGACACATGAAACATTCTACATTGTTCATGAATAAGAATTCATGATTTCTTTCTGCAAAATTGTTTCTTGTAGATTGTTGGGGACTATAATATCTATCTCTATGGGATGGTTGGGCACCATAACATTTATCTTTATGATATGCTTTACAGTATTTTATCATGTGACCAAAGTTTGTAAAAGAATAACAATAACCAAAAAATGAACTTTGGTACCTTGGAGATGGAGATTTCCTTGATGTACTTTTGAAGCCTTTCTGCCTTGAGATTCTTTAATGATAACCATTTCTTCTCGCATCTTTGACATCATCTACATTTCTTCTTGGAGTTGGATTTCTTCTTGGAACAAGATTTCTTCTATTGTAGCCTTGATTTTTCTCCTTGCCTTTGCTAGAAATGGGAGTATCACCACTTATTTCTGGCTTCTTCACATCTCTTTTCTTTAAAGCATTTTCATTCTTATTTGAGGTTCACCTACATATTCGAGACCTGATTTATTAGATGGAAAATTGTGATAACTGAGCATGTCATCCAAGGCTTGAGAGCTCTTCAAGATTTTGTTCATCCCTTCAACCTTTGTTCTAAGGAAGAAAATCTCTTCTTCCAATCTTTCACATTCATTATTCTTCCTGGCAAGTTGTTTCTCAGTTTCTTCCTTGCTACGAGTAGCTTCATCCACTACTATTTTAAGGGAGATGATATCTGACTTCATTTTGAAGATTTCTTCATCCTTTGCTTTTAGTTGATAGATCATGGTGTTTCTTTCCTGTCCTCCTTCATCAACCTATCTTTCTACGACTTCCAATGCTTCCATAGTCTTTTCAGCTCCTTGTGCTTGTTTCCTTGCTTCTTGTAGTTGAGACTTGAGAGAGGAGACCTCTACCTTTTACTGACCAATCTCTTCTTCAAGTTTGTTCAAGCAGTTGTGCCTTTTTTCAAGTTGACTTGACAAGGTATCTTCCTGCTTCTTTGCTTTATTCAGTTGATTTGTCATGGATATGGATTCTTCATGATGCTTTCTTTTACTTTGATGAAATTCCTTCTTAAGCTTGGCAATATCTTCATCCCTCTCTTGTACTTGAAGCTTGAGGAGGTCAACTTTCTTCCTTGTTTGATCTTGGTAACCAGCTAGTGCTATCTTCTTAAGTTCCTTATTTTCCCTTTTCAGATTGTTAATCTCTTCCATGGTAGCCATAAGTTGAGCAAGGAGATCTTCTACAAAGTATTTTTCATTCTCTTCATCTTCTAGGTCAGTTTTAGCCTTGATGGCATCATTCGCATGTTCAGCTTCTATGATGGGTTATGAATTTCCTTCTTGACTTCCATCATCTTCTTAACTGATGGTCATGGTCAGTGCTCCTTTTGAGTGAAGATCATGAAGTTTGTCCCATATGCCCTTTGTTGATGAATCTTTTCCTAAATTGTTCTTTACAGAATTAGGTAGCCCATTCAAGATTTCCTTTATCCATCCTACTATCATCAATCATTGATTTCCAAATTTTAATGCCTTGAGTCTGTAAGAAATTCCTCATTCTTGCTTCCCATATATTAAAGTTACCATTGAGCATTGGAGCCTCCTCAAATTGATTGTTTTCTATTTTAGTAGTAGAGGGAGACACATCCTTAGGAGGATTGGAGACTTTCTTCCTTGACTTTACAATTTGTGCTCTAAAGGTCAACCTTCAAGCTGTTAGGCTTTGAATGAAGGAACCTGCTCTGATACCAATTGTTGGAAATACTGAGAGGGGGGGTGAATCAGTATTTATTTTCCTGACTATTGTTTTACCAGTTAAACAATTTATATTCAGAACACAAGATGAACAACAATAATAAATGATTTTATTAATATAATCTTTGTGGTAAAATAGATACAATATATAAGTGGTTGCAATCAGTTGCCAAGCTCCAACTTAGACTTTGGTGAGGCTCCAACCTCCAGAGCACCAACTCTATTTCACCAAGATACCAATCTTGGACTGAGCACCAACTCCCAAGGACTTCAATCCTTCCATTTCCTGAGACAATAGTCCCAATGACACCTATCCTTCCTACTTTTGAGGCATCAACCCCAAGGACTCCAATCCTTCTTACTTCTGAGGCATCAACACTAAGGACTCCAATCCTTCTTGCTTCTAAGGCACCAACCCCAAGGACTCCAATCTTATTTACTTTATTGGCACCAGCCCCAAGTGTTTTGACCCAATCTTGTTAGGGTTCATTTGATAGTGATGTTTTTCTCTCAGAACTCTTCTCTACTAAGTTTTGTCTGATTATAGCTTCACTGTAGTCTCCAAGCTACAACATCAATGACAATCAGTCTTCTTATGAAGTATTCTTCCCAATTCTTAGAGTGTCCAGTACCCTTCATGACTTTTGATAATGTCTTCACATAGCTTTAGTCAGTCTACTGTTAGTTGCAGTAAGCTCTACATAAAGAACAAATTTCTATTCAAACTTATGTTCTCTACTGGCTACTTCTCCCCTTTGACTGTCTGTTGTCATGTTGGCCCTTTGGCCTTCTTTTTGTTTCGTTGGATCCTCTCGCTCCCTCTATCTCCTCCAGCTTATTTTCCATAGTGTTCAATAGCCTTCAACTCCCAAGAAACACCTTCAAATAACTCTTTATTTTCTTATATCTGAGACCCCTTTCCTTTGGCTTCCTTTCTCCACAGGCTCTTCGACTTCCTCAACGTTTTCTTATCCTGTCAATTTCCTCCTCGGTCACTGTCATTTCCTCTGCGCTTGCTTTCTTCTTCGGCTTCTTGGATTTCAATTTCCTCTATCTATCCGAGTGTCCAATATTCACAGGACACGTTCTGGAGGAAGAGAGGTCATATACACAGAGAATACTTATTACAAGCTAAAACCTATAACAACGCTCTTTTCATCCATAATTATTTGACATACATAGTGATTTATAGTTTAATGAACATGCCATGTCCTATCACAATCACAATCGGCTTGAGTCTTAGTCTTCTAAGCTATTGGTAGCATTCCTTAAGGTATCTCTGTCTCCAAATCCCCGCGCAAGAAATATACAAATACACAGGAATTACGATTGAACATAGGAAAAAAAACTAAAGAGCGAACTTCAAAAAATATTACACCTGCACCTAAATGTATCAGATCCGCTCCTCCACAGTTTTATCATAATCAAGGCTCAAGAATTCTAGGGGTCTTTAATAAGTCATGCCATATTACATAACCGATGGCTAATGGATAATTCCCCTGCTCCGATGGATCGGATGCGATATCGTATCAAACCATAGTAAATATTCTCATCGGGTCCACAACCTTATCACAATTGGAACTTTCATGTGGCAAGGATTTATGGCTTGCAATATAGCGACGGACACGATATTACAATAGGCACGATATAATAGGACCATCAGGTCCGTAATTGTATACCACAATAAGCAGTTTTAATGTGGCAGGGCCTTAACCACTTGTGATACGTGACAGATACGATGACAGATTAGATCATATTGTAATGTACAATAGGTTAGCATGGATATGCATCGCAGTTGGGAGTTGCCCCTGGCAGAGGTCTGATGCGATATTGCTATCGATGATCGCAATAGACCGCTTGACATGTTGTAGTGCCCGCTTCCGAAACGTCGATGCGATTATCACTAATGGTGATCGCAAGTCACATAGGGTCAAGGCTCGATGTTAACGTAGACCCCTCATAGCGATGTGATGTGCGGACCCGATACATCTCAACACTCCCATGTGTAGAGTTTCAAGTCTGCAATCCACCTCTGATAGTGTATTTTCCCTAGAGCCAAGTCTTTCGCCTCCGATAGTGGTAAGTCTATGTATATGGGCTTTCTGTTCGCTGATAGTGTAAAATCATGCATTCATGGACTTTATGGGCCTGATAGCATAAATGTATATATATATATATATATATATATATATATATATATATATATATATATATATATATATATATATATATATATATATATATATATATATATATATATATATATATATATATATATTTACATATATAAGTTTGTGCCTCCGATAGTGTTAAAAACACATATGTATGATATATGCTCCTCCACTTGTATCTAAATGCATATAATTCTTTTGTGGCCTGATAGCTCCCAATGTTCCTCTATTGCTCCGATGGTTGTCTGTGTCCTTTGTTAGCTCTGTTTGCTTCTATACTTTGGCATATATGTATGGTATATATATGGCTCCTCTATAGCTCTAATAGCTCTATGTGCTGCCTCCCATGGCTCTGTTCTTCTTTGGCATATATATGCTCTGTTCTGCTCACTCAGTTTGCTCCTGTAGCTCTGAGAACTCAGTTTTGGCATATATATATATATATATATATATATATATATATATATATATATATATATATATATATATATGTAATATATATATGGCTCCTATTACATATATATGTGGCTCCTCTTGTAGCTCCTTTTGCTCCAATGTGTCTTTCAAAAATCTCCTTGCATATATGAATGCCTCTCTTTCTCTGATATCTTGCAATATGCTTTGATATGCCTCCTTTGGTAACTCCTCTTAGCTTGGATATCCTGATGGCCTTGCTCTTGTCTCTTCATGGATCTACTCGGCTTCCCCTTGGCTTCATGTCATCCTCTAGTATATAGAATATTTCCATATTGACATCAAGGACAACCTAGGTCAACATGATTGAGTCATTGGGTTGTCAGTGACATTAGGGCATCTAGATTTCCATCCATTCAGCTACTTGTGAACTCAATGAGTCGGGTTGTAGGTGTGTTTACTCCTTGAATTTCATTTGCAGTCCTTTTACGACTTTGAACTCTAGTACACAAGTTTGAAAATTTTTCGTTTGCTTGTCTTAACGTTTCTTTTCCGGCATGCATTACGTTGCTTGTCTTGTTGTTGGTAAAGTTGGTGCTTCATTAGACTAAATGAGCCTTTCTTTTCATGTTTTCATTTGCTTGAAGAGCTTATTGTCTCAAAAACTTTTCCATTGAAGTATTGTATGCGAAACGTTTATTTCATTTTTCCATGAAAAAATATGGAATTCTAGTTTGTTGCATCATTTTGCTACGATAGCTTGCATCACTTAGAGACTAGAATTGCATCAGCATTTAAAAAAGGAAAAGAACTCTTTTGCTTTTGAAAGTACTTTTACAAATGTGCTTGTCAAGAAATTAGGAATTGGAATGCATTTTTCATTACTTTATTTTTTTGAAAAGTGAAGTAGTGAAATATCATTTTTCTTTCAGTTGCTTCATTGTTTGCATTTTATTGTGTAGTTTCTACCTTTTCTAGTGTAGGCATTCATCAAATTGAATGGGTCTTGTCTCATTCAGTTGCATTGTAGGTTTTTCGAGTCGCATTGTTAAGACCTGAAAACTGAAACATAAACTTAAGATAAAATTTAAAATGAATTCAATTAACCTAAGGTTCATTTGACATTTAACGATCATATCTAGAAGGTCTAGGCTAGAGATGTGTTCCGACATATTTAAACCTGGCGGCTATTGCTAGCTTTAGCATTAGACAATGCTAGTATGGATTTGTGCTCCATGTACCATCAAGTATATAACAGGAGACCCCTCTATGCTGCAATCCTTTATCCTTGGGAAGCCGAGTCAGCCACCTTGTAAACATGATACACCGAACACAACATTCGGGGAGATTGCCTACTCATACTTCTCGGTTTTCCAGGATGTATTATGTAGTTCATGATTGCCTGGTAATCCTATTTACCTAGATCATCTAGAGTAGTCATTTGATATTTTTGACTCATTAAACTTAAAAGATCATTCGAGCACTTGTCCTTTCGAGCTCATTTCCAATTGAAAGAGATAGAGTCATCTTTGTTCTCTCTCAACTCTTAAAAAATGAAAGAGCACCAATCTTTTATGCGTCTTAACAATTGATTTCCCATGATTTGAAAACAACCTATTAGTCTTCTTTGGGACCAAATTGTGAGTTTCACTTAAAAAAAAATTAAAGCCCTAAGTTATTTTTCTGTCAACTAAGACAAGGTCATTATGGCTGAACCATCTGGTTCACCCAGTTCCTCTTCCTCTCCTCTGTCTAAAAGATTATTTGAGGAACCATTTCCTAAGTTACCAAAATCACTCGAGGACCAAGGTGTTGAACTCAGAATTGTTCTGAGCATTGAACCTTTGTCATCTTGTCCTCCGCCTACTTTCAATACTAGGTCATCTACTCATCTTGGCCCAAAATCTCTGGACAATCCCATTCAAACTTTTGATAACTCACTGACCACTAATGGTCAGCTTGGACTAGTTATCCACCCTCCAAATCCTCTATTTGACCCTGTTGTGATATCACCGCAACATCCTTACATTTGTATGACCAGCCGGGTGTTCCTTTGGAATTATCCCCTCATACTTCTTCGACCATTCATCGTCATTTGTTCCCGGATATGGAACCCAAAGGCGATGCTCCAGTCACCTCTTAAGAAGAGTTAAAAGTTTCTACTCCACACACTATCTAGGAGGAAGAACAACCTTTTATTCCTAAGGGTTTCCCCTATACAAGGGGTATTCCAGCCATTTTGCCACTTAACTGTGTCTTTGGCATAATTGGTTTCAGGTACACCTAGTGTCTCATCACTTTACCATAACCCTGTTTGGGTGTCAGGCACCATGCCTACTTCAGGTCTGTTCGTTGTGAACACGACTTCCCAACAGGCTATTACCTCACTCCTAGTGCAACCCATCATTCCAAATACCCTTGTATCGCCAATCCCAATTACCCATTAGGCACAACTGGCAGTTTTGAAGAATGTCTATGTTAGTTCTTCCATCCCTCTAGTTAGTGGCCAAGCTATGCCGCCGCCTAGGGGGCAAAACCTGAATGTTTCTGTGGTGTCAAGTGTCACCAATGTGAGTGGCTCACAATCTCACATGGTTGGTATGAACCAACCTTCTTATGGTATTATTCATAACCCTTTTGATCCTACTGGATTAAGCAATGTCCAATACCAATAGGTTCAGAATTCCATTGGTCTGTCTCGATCAAGCAATGTTCAGTATCAAAAACCCTATGAAGCTTAGGTCCAATACCAAACTTCTTATGTTCCATATTTTTCTCAAGGAATGGTTAATCAACCTTACACCCTTCAGTCTGGGCAGTAAATTCAGCCTAGCTCATCCACCTTCCAGGGTGGCTATGGCCAGATTCAGTTCAGAAATTTCATGGGCACTATTCAAGTACCCTTGCAACAGCAAGGACAACCTCTACAACCACAAGGGCAACCTTTGTTACAACAAGGGCTCTCCGTCCAACCACAAGGGCAAATGATCCCGCAACAAAATCAATTGCAACAACCGCAAGGTCAACCCTTGCAACAGTTGTAGCAAACCGTGCAACAACAGATGCAATATGCTCTCCACACCTCCCAGCCCATGTCCTCGTAGGTCCAACCTCTATAGCCTCAAGGAAAAATTTTGCAACCTCAATGTCAACCCTTGCAATAGCAAAACCAACCAGGGCAGCAACAACCATTGTATACATATCAGCAGGGGAAACCCTTGCAATGACAGGGCCAAGGTCAAGTCCTGTAGTAGCAAGCCCAAAATCCTAATGTCCTAGGTCAACAGGTCCAGAATCGCTATGGCCAAGGGCGTCAGGTACAAAACCATAATGCCCCAGGTCACTAGGTTCAAAATCCTTTTGTTCAAGGGTAATAGGTATAAAATCCCTATGTCCAAGGACAACAAGTCTATCAACGTTATGCCTAAGGGGCATCAGGTCCAAGATCCTCTTGTTCAGGGACAACAGGTTCATCACCCATATGTTCAAGGACAATAGGTCCAATACCCATATGTCCAAGGTCAACAGGCTCAACAACCTTTTAACCAATACGTTGCTTATCAACAACCTATGGCTGGACAATTCCAAGGTATTCAAGGTCAAAATCCTCCCTATGGTCAAGGTAATCTGCAATTGGGGTAGTCTCAGATGCCATATGGCCAAAATCCTTACCAATAGGGATGGGATCCTCTGTTTGGACCTACTTATCGACCTCCCATGCCTTTGAACACCCAATTTCCATTCTTGGACACACTTGAGCTATCAGATGTATCTCGCCTTACAAATGATCCAATCCTTCATTTTCCATATTGGCCTCCAGTGCCATTCAAGATACCAAGAAATTGTCCAAAGTCCAATGGGAAAGCTAAAGAAGATCCTCAGGCCCATGTGATGACATATCACCTCTGGTGCTCGTCGAACTCATACGTTGATGATTCCATTTGTCTGCATCTTTTCCAATGAACCCTCATAGGCACTGTAGCCAAGTGGTACATCAAGCTACCTCGAAGTACTTACCATGACTTTAACTCTTTAGCCATGGCTTTCCTCATGCATTTTAAGTTTTCGGTTTGCTATGAAACTGGCACCCATTTTCTCACATCACTTAAGAAATATACTGTGACACACATCTTCGATCACATCCATGAATGAAGGCGTAGACATTGCCTGATCAAATTTGAGATTATTGATCAGTTGCTCACTGACTGGTTCACTAAATAATTCATGACCCCAATTGCTCACAATATAGCTATGGGTGGATGCATTACTGAAGATCAGGCCATTGCTTGTGCCTATTACTTAGATCTATTTTTCTCTCAATCTGACACTTTATATGAGTTATTACCTGGATGCTTCGCTACCATCATCCAATCCCACGGTATCAAAGTCACAAGTTGTACCTCCTATTGATGGAGTTATTGGTTCAGTATCTGAAACCCCTACTAAATCTTCTTCCAAATAGAAGTCAGTCTCAAATTTTGTTCCTAATAGTTCTTCCTAGTATCCAACTGGCCCTGGTAAAACCTCAGAGGTCCACGTTGTCCAGTCTATTGCGGTGGATAAATCCTTGAAAGCTAAGAAGAAAGGCAAAGGCAAGGGCAAAGCCGATGCCCCAAAACAAGTTCCTCCCAAATCGTCTTCTAGCGAATCTTTGCAATAGAAACCTAAGTATCCCCACCTCATTTGCAAGGAAGATCACTACAATAAGGATTGTCCTCAACGATCTAAAGTTAGCTGCTTGCTCAAAGGGACCCCCGCTATCCTCAGAGATCCATTTCCATCTTAGCAAACCCAAATGGTAGACCAACCCCAATTATATTTCCTTTCTCATTCAGGTAATCATCAATGAGAAGACCATCCATAGGACTATCATCGATGAAGGTTCTTCCACCTACATCATGTCAACTGAATGTTGGAAGGCTATTGGTTCTCCTCATTTGAACTAGTCTCCGAACACTTTGGAAGCTTTTGATGGATGCGATTCATGACCCTTCCGTGTCTTACCTAACCTTTCCATCACTCTGGAAGGCAAGACAGTGCAAGCCAAGGTAGAAATTGTTGACACCAATCTAAATTATAATCTTCTACTTGGTCGGAGCTAGACCCATGATATGCATGTTGTAGCCTCCTCCCTATTTCATGTGATTCATTTTCCCCATCAAGGGAAGGTTGCCACTGTCAACCGACTGTCTTTCTTTGCCTCTTCCTCCTTGGATGACAATGTTCCATACATCACACACACTGGGGTTCCCTATGAGAGTGTCGAGGCAGGTCTTTTTAAATATTTTGCCTTAATGGGATTTTTTCCACCCCCACCTCCTCATGTTGCCTCTATCAACATGATCTTGGTTAAATCTAATCCTTGGGTCATACCTTCACCAGATCTTATTGATACCTAGGGCGAGGTTATTCCGCTTAGTCTAGCTGAAGTCAATTATGTGGAAATTGTTTCGGATTCAAGTTCTGCATCCTCTAATTCTATTATTTCGAAGACCTCTCGATGCATACTCTCAATCCCCGTGGCTTGGCACTTTGGAATCACCTGATCCCTTAGCCGAGACCTTCGTTTCTGATGAAGTTATCATGGAAATCATGTCTCTCGAGGAACCACCTTGGACCAATACTCATCATCATTCCTCGTTCCTACCTCATCCGGTGGTCAGGTCTACCGGTATCAAAGATTTCTCTTCTCAATCACATATTGACATGTCAGTTTGTCCTGACGTGGTCAAGATCTTTCAACAAAGGGCACCTTTATCCCTTCATGGATTCAGGAGTTTTTCACCCTCCCCAAGTTTTTACCAATTTCCCATCCTTGCAATGGGGTTACCATCCGACTTGTAACCCTCCCTCACCTAGGGGGCATGGGGGCAATGCCTTATATGAGTTCTACTCTATTATTTGGCTGATTTGATGCTTACTCGTCATGTCAATGGTAAAACTCTGGTATTCATCTAGGTTGATTGATTATCTGAGTCCTAGCATGGACTCTCTCAAGAAGTACTATGCTTAGGTCATCTTGCATGGTTACTTATGTACATTAGTGTGTCATTCATTTTTGTGCAATGTGGTTTTGTGTGTTAGTTTTCAAATAGATTTCCTATTTACTATGCTTTTCTTGCTTTGCAGATGTCTGCGACTCCACACATTGGTTTCATTGATGGTGCTTGCCGTAATACCCAGAACCTATCATCCGCAGCATGGGCTATTTATGACCCTAATGATGAGTTGATTGACCTTCAAGGTATTTGTCTAGGTCACACAACTAACAACATTGTTGAATACAGTGCAGTCATTGAACTATTTTCAAAAGCCATTACTCTTGACATTAGAGATTTGGTTGTCAACCTCAATTCACAGCTTGTCATCCTTCAACTCAATGGGCAATATTCCCTCAAATATTGAGAATGTATCTTCGTATTCGTCTACGTATGATAATATTCCTAGGCACATGAATACACTGATAGATGCATTAGCTAATTATGTGTTGGATAGACATTTACAAAACACGTGAAAAGATAAGACAAACCGTTTGTACCATAGTAAGCAAGAGAATACGACATATATATATATATATATATATATATATATCGTGAGAATTTTGTATACATCAGAACCCCAAAAAAATAATATGTGTATCCAAAATAACATCAGCAGCTTGCAGGCCTCATATATCCGTGGCACACAGGTCTCAAAAAATGTAAGCAATGGACCTAGAAACTAATCATCATGATGATTGTGGTAGCACGATATAGCTTATGCAACACATGTAAGAAATCAGCAGATGCGATTTGAGACACCCACTGTGTGTCTCTGGTATTGACGAGGAATGTCTCCTACCCGAGCATACTCTGGGATACCACCAGTCAACCCCTCAAGGTTCCTCACGATCTCCTTCCCATTGTCACTCCCCTCCTTATAAGGAGCAACAACATCAATCAGGCAGGGGACGTGCCTGGTTATTGCGAACATCCTAGTAGACTTCTCTTGTCCAACATCTACATTAACAAGAGAAATGTTATAAGCACATATATATAAAAAACAATTAAAAAATATCAAAATTAAAAGTGTGATTTTTTACCCTCATTGTCAAAATCCTCTCCATCTGGTAAGGGCATGTCTGGATCTCCACGAAAGTCGATGCCACTGTATGGCCAGTCCTCCACGACGATATTCTATCATCATAGCCATGAAAAGAATGCATGTTTGTATGACATGTGCTGATCCCCAATGATCTTGGGCATCAAATGACTCCAGCAGGCCATCCGATAATCATGTGGCATAGGAGGATCTACCTTAGTCAATTGATACTGGAACCGTGGCACCCATTCCAAGAAAAAGGTCACGAGCAAAGCTCTGAAGCAAAATTGCTTCAAATTCCACGCCTTAGCTTTGGAAAGCTCGTGTTTTATGTTGATCTTCATGGCCTCTTCCTAGTTGAAGATCATATGTGTTGTATAGTCAATAGCATACATGAACTTCAACTTGTTGGTCTCATGTTTCACCTAGGACCCTGCCATTTTGTTGATGGTCAACAGAAGCACCCTCAAAGTCAAATCCCGAACACAATCTCAGTCTTCCCACTCTTTGATTTTAGAGCCTCAGGGAAGTATTCAATAGGAAATGAAGATGTGCTTGCCCCAATCAATCGTGTCACGTACAAGTTGACTGGTTCCCCTCTTCGAAGCAGTCTAGTGATGAAATATATATCAGAAGTTTCCAACTCCAACTCCTGGTCACCAATGAAAAATATTTCCCAATTTATCTCCCAAAGACTAATCAGGTAGCAAAGCAACTCAGGTTTGGCCTATATCCTAGGCTTTAGAAAGAAATTGAGGAGCCCACAAGCCCTCAAATCTTTCAGGAAATTTGGATCATTCAGTTCCTGGGTGTCCACATCCTCATGTTCCCACTCTTTCCAGTCCACCATTTTCGATGATTATTTCCTACAAAAATCATTAATTTGAGTCAAAAATCATGCTTGATCCATAAAATTCAAGTTTTAACGGTGACTTTTTGAGGAAATAGGGTTTTCCCCTATGCACAATGTTGATGTGCCTATTGTAAAAATAGTTGCACCAATGGCACGACTGGCTTTGTTAATCATCCTTGGCCAGCGTGATTCCATGCCCAGAAGTCGCATCGACTAAGGGCAAATTTTTTTTTGCAAAACCCCCACAAAAAAAAATGGTTAAAAATAGGAATAAATAACATGAAAATGGAGCTCAGGGCTTTGCCTCTTACATGTAACTGGTGGCTTGGCGATTGACCTCCCAAATCTCCTGCAATCTGCTCCGAAACAATTAGGGAAAAAGTGAGTAAAGAAATTTTCACAACAAGGTAAAATGGTAAATGGTAAAAACATATTTACTTTTCTCCTTTTTATTCACTTTTCCATGAAAATATCAGGTTTTTGTAAAAACTTTAACCTATTTTGCCTCAAGAACTGGATAATACACTTTATCTTTTTGTACAATGATAGGTGATGGATGTTCAACATTGATGACGAGTCACGTTTCACCTCTTTTCTTGACTCGTTAAGCTCATATGAAAATATTGCCGAGTGTTTTTCCCTTTTGACTCGTAAAAGAGAATAAATGGGGGGTCTGCTTTCAAGCTCTTTTATAACCCTTTAAAAGCGAAAATATGTTGAGCCCTTGTCATTTCTAGCTCGTTAATGGATGTGA
This sequence comes from Pinus tabuliformis, assembly GCA_031772625.1. Classification (NCBI taxonomy): domain Eukaryota; kingdom Viridiplantae; phylum Streptophyta; class Pinopsida; order Pinales; family Pinaceae; genus Pinus; species Pinus tabuliformis. Next base: position 723,126,562 of record CM062819.1, read on the forward strand.
AACATTGTGCACCTAGTATAAGTTTACCCCATTTTCAGGCTAGGAGGCACTATTTATGAAAAAGTTACTCGTTGACTGAAATGGTCAAGCGGTTCTCTCAAGTATCATTTTCTACCTTTTCGAGCTGGAGAGACACAAATGTATGAAAAGGGACCATGTGGAGTTTTCTTTTACGTGTATTTTTCACACTATCTAGACATGAAAAAGATATCGAGTTACACCTTTGTCGGACTCATTAAATATTAAACAACATCGGATTCGTCACCGTGACGAACATGAGCTTCTCCTTCCTAGGGCTCGTTAACCTTACTAGGTTGGATTTATCCGAAGGTGGAACTTACAGTGCAAGCATATGCTATCCCCTTCAAGATTGCAATTAAAAATAATTGGGGTACCTGCCAGAAATGGTGGGGGAAAATTTGGAAATATAATCAATTGCGTCGGCAGCTCACTCTTGAACAGGACACTTTCTACTTCGTTTCAGGTTGGGATATCCTCCTTTGAATCGTTGACCTTTCTTGGGTTGGGCCATTCATTTTTTCCTTCTATTTGATCTCTGCCACATCATCATGACCACCAATCCTATGGATCCAAAAGCTGCCAAAATTCTAGTTGTGTCGTCGATATGTTCAAGAGTTGTCCTTCTCCAATTATACTTATCTATGATTCTCTACATCGCCCACAATAATTTTTTCATCCTTTCATCTTGTGTCGATGATGTGGGAAACATTATGGCCCTCCTTCGACAAGGTCATTTCCCATCGACTTCAGCTCATTATCCGGGAATTTGATTGGGAGACTCCATTCCAGTACCTTAGATCTTGCATGCCATAATGGAAAGTTCTTCACACTCAATGATAAGTTCACATCATTAGCTTTTGATCCAGTGATTTCATGGGTGTTCGACTTCAGTTCCTCTACTCACATTCCGTGGATTGTGATGACAGTACCTTGAGGACCATTGTTATTATTGGTGGTTTCTCTCGCACTTGTTAATACTTTAGATCATTGATTGGTAATCAAGTGACTTTGTAGCATGCTCGATGTCAACACATCTATACACATGTTAGAATTTGTTCTTTGATCGGGTCGTGTTGGAGAGGAAGACCCTGGACTCAGGTCACAAAAGTCCAGGTTGTGAAGTGATGTGACATGGTTATGTTGATATTCATGTCTCTTTCAGATGGATGGCTGCGACCATACCATGAGTTATCATATGTGATGTTTCTCATTATTGGATGGCTACAACCATACCTTGGTTTCATTATGATCCTCTCTGACAGATGGTTACACCCATACCTGGATCCAGTTACATGATCATTCTCTAGATGGTTGCATCCATGCCTCGATTCATGTATCATTTGACAGAGTTCTCAGTTATGTATATGTATCTATGCTTTCTTGCAGGTTTTCCGATGGCAGACTACAGTTCCCTGCACTGATTCATAAAGCATTTCATCCCTCACTCTAGTTTGACCTTCACACTTTAGGGGGCATTTGTTACACAACATTTTGTCACTGTCCCTGTACTCCCCATTACTTGACCCTAGAGGACCTCTACATTGAACCATACATGCTTTCCCTTCAAGAAGAAACCCCCATTGTGTCCCCCTTCATGAGAAAATCAATTCCCTTTTGTGTCATTTCCCCTCAAACTTCTATTTTGCCCATTTTACAAGATCGACGCTAATGGCCCTTGTATTCCCCATGTTGGCGTCTAGATATTAGCACTATCCCTAGAGTTAACTGAAGTGACTGAGCTATGTTCCATTCACGTCGGTCTTGTTATGGAATGTTTTTAAAATTAAGATCCGAAGCTTCCAACTCTAGAAGCTTCGTACCGGAAGTCCGCTAAATGGTTTGGCCAAATGGGGTCGAGGATTTCAGTTTGGGCTCTTTTCCCCTATAATGATGGAACTACCTGAAAGGATAAGACCTTCACCCATGAAAAGAGTATCCATCTCCCATCCATTCATCTTATATAAACCTCCCTTCTTCCCAAGCACAAGCTAGTGTTAATGTTGGTGTGCTAGTGCTATTTTCGTTTGCAGTAAATAGTAAGTTATTCATTGTTGTAGCTCTCTAGTTGTGTGAGGGAGAAGTGTGATTTTGGTTTGGAGTGAAGCCTAAAGGGAAGAGCCTTAAAACTATTGTTGATTCAGGCCATCATGGAATGTTAGTAGAAGTGTGTGGGAACCTGGATTTTTCAGAGGAGAACAACAACATCAAGACAATGGTTGTAATCTATTCTTGATTCAATATATATGCAACTATTGATTGATTTTCTACTTGATGTGTCATGTTACATGTTCATGGCTTAATGTTTCTTGACTTGTTAAGTATGTTGAATTACAATTTGTCTATTATCACGGTTGTTATTTTCTGTTGTTTACTTGTTTCAGGTGTTTGAAGAAGAAAGTGATAGATAGCTGAAGTGAGCAAGCAAGGACATCATCAAACGGGATAAGCGTACTAAGAGGTAGGCCCCCTTAATTGGTTCTAACCCAAGGAAATCTTCCATATAATGTATTAGTGGTGGCTAGACCCTTTATCGGGCTAGAGGAATTGTTCGTGTCTGCACTCATAATTTTACTTCACCACATGTACTCAGTAGAATAATAGAAAGGCCCATAAGATATATACCGCTATGCCATATACCTCTCAGGTTTTTCCCATTGTTGAACAAAAACTTTCAATTTCTTCATGTACCTCTCTAAGAAGAACATCGAATGACAAGAAACCACACCAACTAGTTCAACTCCATATACTAGGTGAATTAGAAGATGAACCTGCAAGTCCATGAAACTCGTTGGTATTTCCTTCTCAAACATACAAACAAACTTAGATATATCTTAAATCCACCATGGAATGTTATCCATATTCATCTCCTTTTATGTGATCCAAAGTACAAATGCAGATAATTTAGATATGGCATGCCATAGGTCTTGGGGAAAATCATGGTTCACGCACCCACACACAAGAAGAGGATAATGAAACTGCACAGTAAATAGTAGATCATACAAGAATTAATTATAAAATATCCCATTTCATAATTTTAATAAAAATAAAAATAATAAAATCATGTTTTTGAAATACATAATCATAGAAGGTTAAAATGGTCATGTGATTTCAACACTGAAAAATGGCCTTCCATAGCGAAGTAATGTCATAGTGAAGACCCGTATAAAGAAGATACCCTCACACTAATTATAACTTTGTTCTGAAACCAGCTCACAAAAATATAGAAAAGAAAGACCAACACCTTAGAAATCAGTCTCTTCGAGGGGACAACCTCCTTTACATTACACAAATGAAAAATTCTTGAATGATACAAATGAGAAAACCTCCTTTCTATATATATGAGTCTAAGGGGTCACAATATAATCAAAGATGACATACCAATAATAATATAAGGGCACAACAATAACAATAAGGGCTACAATGACAATAGTAATGGGGGAATCACTAGTATTATGGGGACCTAACATGCCCCTCTTCTTTGAAAAAGTGTTTTCCTCAACACTTGAGTATTTATAACTGCTTATGTATAAAATTCTCATCCTCCCACGTGGAATCTTCAATGGGTAAGTTCTTCCACTTGACAAGATACTTCGAAATTGATCGATTTCATAGTTGTCAAGTTCTTGTTTCCATGATTGCTTCAGGCTCCAATATGATTTTTCCTTCTTCGTTAAGTTCTAACAATATTGTTTGAACTAGGAGCTTGTCACCAATAACCTTCTTTAAGCATGACATATGGAAAACTGGGTACACTCGGGAAGCTGCAGGAAGCTCTAATTTGTATGCCATAGTACCAATCTTTTACAACACCTTGTATGGACCATAATACTTTGGTGATAATTTATTATCCTTCTTAGCTTTCTTGAGGGAAATTTGCTTATATGGTTGTAGCCGTAGAAATACCCAGTCACCTATATCAAAACTTCTTTCACTGCGATGTTGATCTATCTGTTGTTTCATTCTATTCTATGTCAAAGTTAGGTTATCCTTTAAGAGTTGGAGAACTTTTTGTTGAGGCTCAATGTGATCTTCCACTGCTTGAACCTTCGAATTTACTGTTAAATATGATGTGATGGATGGTGGGTGATATCCATAAAGTGCCATAAATGGGGTAATTTTCGCTACAGTATGGAAGGAAGGGTTATACCACCATTCACCCAAAGGAAACCATTTTACCCATTGTGTATGTTTATCAGATACAAAGCAACAAAGATATCCTTCCACGCATTTGTTTACTATCTCAGTTTGCCCATCAGATTGAGGATGATAAGATGAGCTATGAGCTAATTGAGTACCAAGACAAGAAAATAATTCCATCCAAAAATTTCGAGTGAAAATGGGATCTCTGATGCTTACAATAATCTTTGGTTTTCCATGTAGCTTTTGAATTGTTTCCATAAATGTAGTAGAAACTATATTGGCTTTAAGTGGATGAGATAATGCACAAAAGTGTGCATACTTGGTAAGTTTGTCAACTACCACTATGATGAAACTCTTTCCTTCGGACTTGGGTAAAGCTATAATGAAATCCATTGAAATCCCCTCCCAATGTTGAATTGGAATGGATAAAGGTTGTAATAGACCTAGGGTCTTAATTGTTTCAACTTTATTTTGTTAGCAAACCAAATATTCTACCACAAACTTTTGAATATCAGATTTAAGGCCATCCCAAAAAACTCCTTCTTAACCCTATGGTAAGTTTTTAAAAATCCTGAATCCCTCCTAAGGGAGAGGAATGCAATTCCATAAGAATTTTTTGTTTGAGTTGGGAGTTCTAACATAGGTATAAGCGATCTTTGTACCATAACGAATCATTTTTCTAGGTAAATGTATCAGATGTACTAGGATCTTGTTGTAACTTTTGAATGAGTGCCCACACTTCTTCATTATTCTTCCATTCATCCCTTGCTTCATTTATCCAGTCTGGTTAGATAATAGAAATGGCATAAAGCAATGCTTCCACATCCTTGTCCTTTCTTGAGAGTGCATCTGCCACAACAATTTTCTTCCCTTTTTTGTATATGATTTCAAAGTCATAACCCAACATCTTTGTGACCCATTTTTGCTGCTCTTATGAATATAATCTTTGTTCTAAAAATTATTTAAGGCTATCATGATCCGTTTTTACCTTTAAGTGTCTTCCCATTAGGTAGGGTCATCATTTCTTAAGTGCATGTAGTATTGCCAACATTTCCTTCTTATAAAAAGCTTTTTGTAAATACTTTCCTTTGATTGGACAACTTTCAAAAGAAATGGGTCTTTCTTCTTACATTAAAACATCACCAATTCGATTTCCCTAGGCATCACATTCCACAATAAAGGTTTTCATGAAGTTCGGCATAGCTAAGACTGGTGCTTGGCATATTGCCTCTTTAATATTTTCAAAGGCCTTCATTGCTTCTGGAGTCCATAAAAATGCATCTTTCTTCAATAATGTTGTTAGAGGTGTTGTTATTCTCCCATAATTCTTAACAAAATTGTGATAATACCCTGTGAACTTGAGAAATCCTCTGAGATGCTTTATGGATGTGGGGATTTTCCATTTTTTAATGGCTTTAATTTTGCTAGGGTCTACCTTAACACCTTCATGAGATACAATATGACCTAGATATTCCACCTCTTGTACTCCAAAGAAACATTTGTAGCTTTTTGCATATAATTCTTTCTCCTCCAATAGTTTGAGCACCTGTCAACATGATGAACATGATCCATCCAAGACTTATTATAGATTAGTATATCATCAAAAAATACTAAAACAAATTTTCTAAGGAATGGTTTGAAAATGGAATTCATCGACGCTTAAAATGTAGAAGGTGCATTGGTAGGATCAAAAGGCATCACCAAAAATTCATAATGACCCTCATGAGTTCTAAATGTTTTTTTCGGAATGTCTTCAGTCTTGATTTTGATTTGATGATATCTTGAATCAATATCCAACTTGGTGAAGTAAATTGATCCATGAAACTCATCCAATAGTTCATCAATGACAGGAATGGGAAATTTATCTTTAATAGTGAGCTTGTTGAGCTCCCTATAATCTGGACACATGCGCCATGATCCATCATTGTTGTCCACCAATATTACTGGAGCAGAGAAAAAACTTTGACTACGTTGAATTATACTAGCCTCTAGCATTTGTGCAACCATACATTCAATTTCACTCTTTTGGGCATAAGGATATCTGTAAGGTCTTATGTTTGGAGGAACACTTCCTGGAATCGAATGAATAGCATGATCATGATCATGAATAGGTGGAATACCTTTGGGAGTCTCAAATACCTTGGAATGATTGTCCATGACTTTTAGGAGATCTGGAGAAATAGATGATTTTGATGTGGGAACCACTAGTGAACATAATTGTTGGGTCCCTATAATACTAGTGATTACCCCATTACTATTGTAGTTATACCCCTTATTAATATTGTTGTACCCCTATTTCCCCCATATTTTTATTACTGTGCCCCATAGAATCCCTCTATTGTTATTTTTGTGGCTTTATATTATTATTGTTAGGTCGGTTGGATTATATTGTGACTCCTTAGACTCCTATATAGAAAGGAGATTTTGTCATTTGAATCATCCAAGAATTGCTCATTTATGTAATGTAAAGGAGGTTTCCCCCTCGAAGAGGCTGAATTCTAAGGCGTTGATCTATCTTTTCTATCTTTTCTTGAGCTAGTTTCATAACATTTGGTATCAGAGCTTTGGATTCTAGGGTTTCGCTGCTCCAAGCAGGTCTTCGTGGAATTTTGGCTATAACTTTTTTTCTGCGTTGTTTCCGAAGTTGCAAAAAAAAACCCATTTGAGAAGAAGTCACGCTGAACCTCGGGTCCGAATTTCAGAGCTTTTTGCGCTATATTTGCAGAGATATGATCTGAGGAAGTTGGTCTTTTTGCAGACTCCTGAATTACATTCCAAAAAGGTGACCTGGGGAAAATCGTTATAACTTTCTCTCTGGGGATCAGATTGAAATTTTATAAGAAGGTACAAAAAGAGTACATACCTTAGTTTCTTGTATGCATTTTTTAGATCCAAAGGTCGAAACAGTGACTCGTGGCACGTCGTACAATTTCGCTCTACTGAATTAGTCTATAATCAAGTCACTGTGGAAGATGTCACATAACTCTTCCTTGGAGAATCCAATTTGGGTCAGACTTGTGGCATTCGAAAGAGGACACAAAGGGCTACTATAGATCACAAATTTAGAACTAGATGATTGGAAAGTACAGAGATACATTAGAGGCAATATCGAGCTCCTACAAAGTGAAAAATGGTGTGTAGTTTTTTAAAAATTTTGCATAAGATTGGTTTGAAAAATTAGTTTGAAGGAATTCAAAGGGCATAGTAAAGCATTATTATTGGTAATTGATGCCTCGAGGAAAGAAAATGCAAACACTTAGTAGGCAACTTGAAAGCTCTAACATGACCCATGAAGAAGAGGAAGAAATGCAACATGATATATCAAAATTACGAGACCAAGTGCAACAATTGTCACTTGCACAAAAAGGAACAGAATCTAAGATAGATGGTTTAAAAAAAGATGTAGAAGCTAAGATGGATGGTTTAAAGAAAGGCGTAGAAGCTAAGATGGATGATTTGAAGATAGATCTGAAGACAAACATGGACAAATTGGAGATAAATATGAATAAGTTGCTACAAGAAATGGTCACTAAGGGTGAAAGGGTACTAAAGAAACTCATGATGAGAACAAAAGAAATGTTAATCATGATTCCATAGACTCTAATGTTGGATCGAAGACTCACCATATTCCAAAAATCGATATGAGGAAGTTTGATGGCAAGGATCCTGCCACATGGATATTACAGATGGAGCAATTCTTTGATCTCAATAATGTGCAAAACACACAAAAGGTATGTATGGAAACTTTATATTTGGAACCAAATCAGTTTGTATGGTATTAATGGCTTTGCTCTCGTAAACAATTTATCACTTGGGCAATTTAATGGAAGAATTGATAGCACATTATGAGGATACAAAAAGCAACACTTTTTTTAGCCAATTGATAAGTCTCAAACAAAAGGGTTCAATAATGGAGAACATTAAGGAGTTCCAAAAATTGAACATAAGGGTAAAAGATATTCCAAAGGAGCATAGGATTGATGTGTTCATAGGGTCTTTAAAGGATAATATCCAACATGATGTTCGGCTTTGGGAACCTGATTCATTAGAGAAGGCATTCAGGTTAGCAAGAAAAATGGAAAGCAAAATTATGGAAACCAGGAAGCATACCACTCACAACTATAAAGATGGAAGTGTTGTTGCTCCTAGTCTTCCACAACCTATAAGGTTGACACCACAACAATTGGAAGAAAAAAGAGCAAAAGGGCTTTGTTATAGTTGTGATAGAAAATACACTAAAAGTCATAAGTGTGCTGAGAAGAAGTTATTCTACATAGATTGTGAAGAGGAAGAAGAAAATGAGCAAGAAAGGTCAAAAGAAGAGGATAAACTCCAGGAAAAAATCCTAGATGAAGAACAAATAAATCCGACCATATCTTGTAATGCATTGGCAAGAATTACCACTCCTCAAACCATTAAGATAGAAGGACAAATCAAGAAGAAAAAGGTAATAGTGTTGATTGATTCAGGAAGCACCCACAATTTTATTCATTGTAAGGTAGAAAAAGAATTGAATTTCTTCCTATATCCAGCACCAGAGTTTCAAGTGATGATTGCAAAGGGAGGAACAACAAATTTCTCTAGAAAGTTCCATAATATCAAGCTACCCATGGGAGAGTATGTATTGACTAGCTCAATGCTTTCCATTCCAATGGGAGGTGCTGATGTTGTACTAGGAGTCCAATGGCTACAATCCTTGGGCACAATAGCTTTTAATTTTCAAGAACTTTTCATCAAATTTTCTACGGAAGGAAAGGAAGTTGAATTAAGGGGTATTGCAGGGAAACCAGGAAATATAATAAGCTCTAATGGTATGACAAAGCTTCTAAAAAAGGAGAAAAGACGTGTAATTGCACAATTATGTTCGCTAGATGTTTCCACATTGGAATCATCTATTTCTCTAGATCTCCAAAAAGTCCTGGATAATCATTCCAAGGTATTTGAGACTCCCAAAGGTCTCCCACCTATCCGTAATCATGATCATGCTATTCATTTGATTCCAGGAAGTGTTCCTCCAAACATCAAGCCGTACAGATATCCCTATGTCCAAAAGAGTGAAATTGAACGTATGGTTGCAGAAATGCTAGAGGCTAGTATAATTCAACCGAGTCAAAGTTCTTTCTCTGCTTCAGTAGTATTGGTGCACCAGAAGGATGGATCATGGCGCATGTGTCCGGATTATAGGGAGCTCAACAAGCTCACTATTAAAGATAAGTTCCCCATTCCTGTCATTGATGAATTACTAGATGAATTGCATGGATCAATTTACTTCACCAAGTTGGATCTTCATTCAGGATATCATCAAATCAGAATGAAGACTGAAGACATTCCGAAAACAACATTTAGAACTCATGAGGGTCATTATGAATTTCTGGTCATGCCTTTTGGCCTTACCAATGCACCTTCAACATTTCAAGGTTTGATGAATTCAATTTTCAAACCATTCCTTAGAAAATTTGTGTTAGTATTTTTTGATGATATACTAATCTACAACAAGTCTTGGAAGGATCATGTTGAACATGTTGACAGGGTGCTACAACTATTGGAGGAGAAACAATTATATGCAAAAAGATCCAAGTGTTTCTTTGGAGTCCAGGAGGTGGAATATCTGGGTCATATTGTATCTCATGGAGTTAAGGTAGACCCTAGAAAAATTAAAGCCATTAAGGAGTGGAAAATACCCACATCCATAAAGCATCTGTGAGGATTTCTCAGGTTGATAGGGTATTGTCGCAAGTTTGTTAAGAATTATGGGAGAATAGCCGCACCTCTAACAACATTATTGAAGAAAGATGCATTTTCATGGACTCTGGAAGTAACAAAGGCCTTTGAACATCTTAAGGAGGCAATGTGCCAAGCACTGGTCTTAGCTACACCAGACTTCACAAAAACCTTTATTGTGGAATGTGATTCTTCAGGAAATGGAATTGGTGTTGTTCTAATGCAAGATGAAAGACCCATTGCTTTTCAAAATCGTCCAATCAAGGGAAAGTTTTTATGCAAAGCTATTTATGAGAAGGAAATATTGGCAATACCCCATGCACTTAAGAAATGGCGACCCTACCTAATGGGAAGACACTTCAAGGTAAAAACGCTTCATGATAGCCTTAAATACTTTTTAGAACAAAGATTATCCTCTGAAGAGCAACAAAAGCGAGTCACAAAGATGTTGGGTTATGACTTTGAAATCATCTACAAAAAAGGGAAGCAAAATGTGGTGGCAGATGCACTCTCAAGAAAGGATGAGGATGTGGAAGCATTGTTGAGCGCCATTTCTATTATCCAACAAAATTGGATAAACGAAGCAAGGGAGGAATGGAAGAATGACGAAGAAGTGTGGGCACTTATTCGAAAGTTACAACAAGATTCCAGTACTTCTGATACATTTAGCTGGCAAAATGATTCGTTATGGTACAAAGATTGCTTATACCTTTGTAAGAATTCCCAACTAAAACAAAAGATTCTTATGGAATTGCACACTTCTCCCTTAGGAGGGAACTCAGGATTTTTAAAAACTTACCACAGGGTTAAGAAGGAATTTTTTTGGGATGGCCTTAAATCAGATATTCAAAAGTTTGTGGCAGAATGTTTGGTTTGCCAACAAAATAAAGTTGAAACAATTAAGACACCGGGTCTATTACAACCTTTATCCATTCCAAGCCAACATTGGGAGGAGGTTTCAATGGATTTTATCACAGGTTTACCCAAGTCTGAGGGAAAGAGTGTCATCATGGTGGTAGTTGACAGACTTACCAAGTATGCACACTTTTGTGCATTATCACATCCATTTAAAGCCAATACAGTTTCTACTGCATTTATGGAAACAATTCAAAAGCTACATGGAAACCCAAAGATTATTGTAAGTGACAGAGATCCCATTTTCACTGGAAATTTTTGGACAGAATTATTTTCTTGTCTTGGTACTCAGTTAGCTCATAGCTCATCTTATCATCCTCAATCTGATGGGCAAACTGATATAGTAAACAAATGTTTGGAAGGATATCTTCGTTGCTTTGTATCTGATAAACAGACACAATGGGTCAAATGGTTGCCTCCGGCTAAATGGTGGTATAACACTTCCGTCCATACAGCAAAAAAAATGTCCCCATTTATCGCACTTTATGGGTATCAACCACCATCCATCACATCATATTTAAGAGAAAAATCTAAGGTTCAGGCAATGGAACATCACATCGAACATCAACAACAAGTCCTCCAACTCTTAAAGGATAACCTTGTGTTGGCACAGAATAGAATGAAACAACAGGTAGATCAACATCGCAGCGAAAGAAGTTCTAATGTAGGTGATTGGGTATTCCTATGGCTACAGCCATATAAGCAAATTTCCCTCAAGTAAGCTAAGAAGGATAATAAATTATCACCAAAGTATTATGGTCCGTACAAGGTGTTGCAAAAGATTGGTACTATGGCATACAAATTGGAGCTTCCTGTAGCTTCTCGATTGCACCCAGTTTTCCATGTTTCATGTTTAAAGAAGGTTATAGGCGACAAGCTCCCAGTTCAAACAATATTGCCAGAACTTGACGAGGAAGGAAAAATTATATTGGAACTGGAAGCAGTCACAGAAACAAGAACTCGACAGCTACAAAATCGATCAATTTCAGAGTATCTTATCAAGTGGAAGAACTTATCCGCTGAAGATTCCACATGGGAGGATGATAATTTTATGCAGAAGTATCCATAACTACTCAAGCGTTGAGGACAACACTTTTTTGAAGGAGAGGGGCATGTTGGGTCCCTATAATACTAGTGATTACCCCATTACTATTGTAGTTATACCCCTTATTAATATTGTTGTGCCCCTATTGCCCCCATATTGTTATTACTGTGCCCCATAGAATCCCTCTATTGTTATTTTTGTCACTTTATATTATTATTCTTAGGTCGGCTGGATTATATTGTGACTCCTTAGACTCCTATATATAGAAAGGAGGTTTTGTCATTTGAATCATCCAAGAATTGCTCATTTATGTAAATGTAAAGGAGGTTTCCCCCTCGAAGAGGCTGAATTCTAAGGCGTTGATCTATCTTTTCTATCTTTCCTTGAGCTGGTTTCATAACAATAATTGTGCAATTATGCCTCGTTGTTATTTCTTTAGAAGCTTTTACATTCCATTAGAGATGATTATCTTTCCTGGTTTCCCTACGATACCTCTTAATTCAACTTCCTTTCCTTTTGAAGAAAATTTCATGAAAAGTTCTTGAAAATTAAAAGCTATTGTACCCAAGGATTATAGCCATTGGACTCCTAATACAACATTAGTGCACCCATTGGTATGGAAAGCATTGGACTATCCAATGTACATATTATTCCATGGATAGCTTGATATTATGGCACTTTCCAGAACAATTCATGGTTCCTCCACTTGCAACCATCACTTGACACCAATGTGTTGGATATAGGAAGAAGTTCAATTCCTTGGCTACCTTACAATGAATAAAATTATGGGTATTGCCCGAATCAATCAACACTATTACCTTTTTCTTCTTGATATGTCATTTTATCTTGATAGTTTGATGAGTGGTAATTCTAACCAATGTATTACAAGATATGGTCAGATTCATTTATTCTTTCTCTAGGGTTTGTTCCTACTGTATATCTCCTTTTGACATTTCTTGTTATTTTTCTTCCTCCTCTTCACAATCTATGTAAAATAATTTCTTCTCAGCACACTTATGACCTTTAGTGTATTTGCTATCATAACTGTAACAAAGCCCTTTTGATCTTTTTTCCTCCAATTGTTGGGGTGTTAAACTTGTATGTTGTGGAAGGCTAGGGGAAACAACACTTCCATCATTATAGTTGTGAGTGGTAGGCTTCCTTGTTTCCATAATTTTTCTTCCATTTTTCTTTCCAACTTGAATGCCTTCTCCAATGAGTTAGGTTCCCAAAGGCGAACCTCATGTTGGATGTTATCCTTTAAAGTCCCTATGAACACATCAATCCTATGCTCCCATGGAATATATTTTACCCTTATATTCAATTTTTGGAAGTCCTCAATGTGATCCATCATTGAACCCTTTTCTTTGATGTTTATCAACTAGCTAAAAAAATTGTTTCTTTTTGTATCCTTATAATCTGCTATCATTTCTTCCATAAAAATTGCAGAAGTGACAATTTTTTTTACAAGAGAAAATCCGTCAATACCATACAAACTGATTTGGTTCCAAATATAAAGTTGCAATTCGTACCTTTTGTGTATTTCACACATTATGGAGATCAAAATATTGCTCCATCTGTAGTATCCACGTTACGGGATTCTTGCCATCAAATTTCCTCATATTGATATTTGGAACATGGTGGGTCTTCAATCCAACATTAGAGTCTATGAAATCATGATTAAGATTTCTTTTGTTCTCATCATGAGTTTCCTTTACTACCCTTTCACCATTAGTAATCATTTATTGTAGCAACTTAGTCAAATCTATCTTCAAATCATCCATCTTAGCTTCCATGCCATCCATCTTAGCTTCCACGCCATTCATCTTAACTTGCATGCCATTCATATTAGCTTCCACATCATTCATCTTAGCCTCCACTCCTTTCTTTAAACGATCAATATTAACTTATGTTACCTTTTGCGAGAGTGAAATTTGTTGCACTTGGTCTCGTAATTTTGATATATCGTGTTGCATTTCTTCCTCTTCTTCATGAGTCATGCTAGAGCTTTCATGTTGCTTACTAGGTGTTTCCATTTTCTTTCTTCGGGGCATCAATTAATGATAATTTTGCTTCACTATTCCCTTTGAACTTCAACCTAATTTTTCAATCCAAACTTATACAAAATTTTAAAAATGCTACACACCTTTTTTCTCTTTATAGAAGTTTGATATTGAATATTTTTTATCTCTATAATTACAGATCTCTAAGGTCTTAAATTTATTCTTACGGTAGCCCCCTGTGTCCTCTTTCCAATGCCACTAGTCTGATCAAAATTTAGTTCTCCAAGAAAGAGTGCCCAATCTCCCAAGATGACCTGGTTATATAATTTTTCAGTAGAGTGAACTTGTACGACATTCCATGTGTCACTGTTTCAACCTTCGAATCTGAAAATGATACACAGAAAACTACAGTCCATCCTATTGCTATAACTTCTTATGAAATTTCAATTTGATGCTCAGTGAGAAAATTATGACAATTTTCCTAATGTCACCTGTTTGGAATGTAATTTAGGAATCTGCAAAAACCCTAACTTCCTCAAATCATATATCCAAAAATATAGTGAGAAAATATCTGACATTTGGACACAAGGTTCAAGATGATTCCGGCTCAAATGGGTTTTTGTTTTAGCATCTGAAATAATGCAGAAAAAAGTTATAGCGAAAATTCAACAATGACCTATTTGGAGCAGCAAAACCCTAGAATCTAAAGCTCTGATACCAAATGGTATGAAACAAGCTCATAAAAAGATAGAAAAGAAAGATCCACACCTTATAAATCAATCTCGTTAAGGGGGGAACCTCCTTTACATTACACAAATGAACAATTCTTGGATGATACAAATGACAAAACCTCCTTTCTATATATAGGAGTCTAAGGGGTCACAATATAATCAAGGATGACCTAATAATAATAATATAAGGAAACAAAAATAACAATAGTGGGCTTCTATGGGGCACAATAATAACAATATGGGAACAACAATAACAATAAGGGCTACAATGACCATATTGATGGGGGAATCACTAGTATTATAGGGACCCAACAAACTTCCTTTGCTAAGGAAAGATCATCTTTCTTTAAAATCCATGGGAGATCACCAAGAGTTACTAGCCTCTCCTCTAATTTATTGTCTTGGCCAATGTTTCCTTTTAGTTTTTGAATAAAAAAGATCACTCCTAATAACCAATGTGTCATTTTCTTTCGATGATATGTTCCTCCATAAATAAGATGAATTTTTTTTTTTTATATGCATGGGATCTAGTAAGTGAGAACTCTTAAGATGCTCCTAATATGGGAGCTATCAAAAGGAAGATTTCCTTTTCATCCCAATGGGAAATTTCTCAACATATGTGTCAAAGAATTATAGATAATCAAACATGGGCTCCCCATATGAATTGAACATTTCTGCAAAATCCTTCTCCTTCTCTCTCTCATATGATCTAATCCATTCAACTAGTGTCATTATTGTAGAACTTTGCGTTCTCTCTCGTTTACCATTGAAAGTGGATGTTTCCCTTCTATAAGGGTGCTCTTCTGGGAGGAATACCCTGGAGCATTCATACAATGGCTTTTGTAGGTGGTTAGACCACCTAGCCTTCAGAGAATGTCCACAACATTTACATCCATGATACCCTTTTGTTACAAGACCTACGAAATCATTGTATACATGCCAACACGTTAGAGACCATGAAGGTTAAAACAATTACAGAAAATTAAATTAATATCTGAAATAATATTGTTATGTATAAAAATAAATCATTAAAAATGTAATTTACTAGAATAATCTCCTAATCCTTGATAATGATGTGTGGTGTAATCATATATTCCATACAATGTAAAACTCCTCTTTTCTACGATGGGTCTTGATACATCGTACACATGTATCCCTTCACATAATTCCTTCAATTCATCTACCAATTTTTGTAAGTAGGCATCCATATTCTTCAAGTATGTTCTACTAGGGACTATGAGAACCAACATAAGATGTTCATTCTTCACATATAACCATCTGGGGATATTGTTATTGATCACTACTATAGTCCAAATAGAATAGTTGGTGTTTTGGAGGGAATATGGGTTGACATCATCCATGGCTATGCTAAGTCATAAACTTCTTATTTCACCCTTGAATTTTTAGGCCATGTATCCTCTATATGCTTCATGGTTATTGAATATGTTGGGCTTCACATAACTACTGAATCACTTCTATGTGAGGCATGTCATCCTTTCAATGTAGCTAATTCTTTGCAACAAAAGAGCCTTTGAATCCTTGGGATCATAGGAATGTGCCTCAATATCTTATGAGGAGCACCATGTGATTTACTCGTTTTTTTAATTACGGTACTTGTCATTCCCACATTGGAGACATATCTCTTTGTTTGCATATTCTCCTCGATATATAATGTAATCATTCGAACATGCATGATATGATATGTACTCAACACCCAACATTTTTAACAACATCTTTGCCTCTTCGCAACTACCTAGCAAGACATTATCACTCAGAAGAAACCTATCTTTTAATAAACTACAGTTGGTGGGGTATATAATTATATAATGTCAATATTTAACGTTCGTAAAATCGACCATTTTTAATGTTGATTGTGTGACAATATTTCTCAAAATATAAGGGACTTAATCAATCATGCAGGTGAATTACCTCAATATTTCTAAGAGGAATGCATTTGACATGCCAAACTTTTCTTTCAAGTTATAAAACAACATTGTTGTCCTCAAATGAGTAGACTTTGACTCGCTGCCAAGTCCAAAGAGAGGGGTGGTGAAAGTAGATTTCAAGCTTTTGAATAAGGTATCAGTGATATGAGTATCATCCCTTAGCTCATCATTCTAGAATGCATCTAACAAAATTCCCTCTATGGTAGTCGTATCCCATAAGTAACCATTTATACCAACCTATATTTGATTACCTCTGTTACCAACTTTTGGTGAAGAACTATTGTTATTGTATTCATTCACAATTGGTGAAGTTAGACGTAATGGGAATTGAATAGGTGGTTGATTTAACCATTCTTTGTATGCTTCTCTCTAGGGCTTGATATTAATGCATCCTTCTCTTGAATGGACATTGTAGTGGTGTGAACTGTAAGATGGTAGGTGGTTCGCTCATCATCACTAGAATCCTAATTTCAAAAAATATTGAACGTCATTAGTATAATATGAATGATATTAGTAAGTACGTCAATGAAACGTTTTGTTCAAATTACATTATAACAAACAATTATTACCATCATTGATCCATGATCGTAGCTATAAGATGCAATCTTCCAATTGGTAGGGTGAAGAGGGTTTCCATTTTCATCTACCAACAGTTTGTGATATGCTACTCTTCATAAGAGCTTCTGACGTTTCTGAAATGGAAGAATATATTATACATTTAAACTTGATTCTAAATCAAGGTCCTACAAATTTGGATACATTTTTATTCAAATTGATATGGATTTAAGAAAATCAATTAGATAATCGAAATATGAATAAAATGTGAACTTACTGAGATGGAAAGGGAGAAATCCACAAAGGACTTTTATCAACAAAATGGAATGAGATGGAATTTAAAAAAATTTACCATTTGACATTATTGAGATTTTGTCCCTGCATTTGAGAAAAATCAGAAATAGAATTTTGTGTGCATATCTAAAATTAATTTCGAGAACCATATAACCACAATCTAAATTTCAATATAGTTTTCAACCATTTTTCAATAATAAGGTGACTTTAAGCAGGAAATTTATACTATGAACTACTATAATTCATGTTGATGTGTCCTAAAGGATAATTTGAGATTAATATGCCATTCTATGTGAAAATAAAATTTCAGATAGATTTTTAACCCTATTGGTATGCTTATCAGAACCAATCACACTAATGTGTTTAAATCATAACAGAAAAGAGGCATTCAAATAATACCTGCACCATTTTTTAGCATTTCGAAAAATATAAAGTATGTTATCATATCAATGATCTTATACAAAACCACATCGATGCATTTAAATAAAAACAATATCAGCGCACACCTGTTTCTAGGATTTTGAAAATAAAAATGAAGTCTACCATGTTGGTGCTTTTATAGCAATTACAACATCGATGCATTTAAACACAAACTGCATTGTTGCAATAAAATATTAATTACATTTTTTGGGATTTCGAAAAAAAAAAAATTGTAGCATGTCGGTGAAAAAATTTGGTGACCTAGTAATGGCGGCTTGCTTTACTTGTAAATGCACTAGTGGTCTTTACTATCGAATGCATCGATGTTCGAATAAGTGAAAAAAACACACACACACACACACACACAACTTGTTTTCTTTTCTTCTTTTTTTTAATTTAAAAATCAGGGGTGATTGATTTTTTGAAATCTAATTTCATAGTCTTTTAAATAGTAAAATGATATTCACTATTTCATATTTTTTCCCAAAATTTGAAGGGAGTGATTTGTAAGAGAGACATACTAGGAGAAATGTGCAGCAACATAATTCTTTGAAGCAACTGAACTATTCAGAAGATCGGACGCTGAAAGGTATGGTGATTCACTCAAAACCCTACATAGTCAAAATTTTAAATTTTATTGTTGATTTTACTAGTAAAATTTTTATAATTTCTTTTAGGGTTTAATTAAAAGAGTTATCATTTACAAGAGAAACATATTAGGAGCATTGTGGAGCACAAAAATGTTTTGGAACCATAGAAAGATAAAAAATTGAATTGTATGGTGATTCACTCAAAACCATGCATATCAAAATTTTACATTATACTATTAAAGTTTTTTACAATTTTTGTTAGATTTATTCACAATATATATATATATATATATATATATATATATATATATATATATATATATATATATATATATATATATATATATATATATATATATATATATATATATATATATATATATTACTATTTTTGTTTCTCAGTGCGCTAATGTAATAGAATGCATGGGTGCACCTTATGTAATATAATGCATCGGTGTATTATAGCCCTGTCAGTAATGTCCAATCTGTTCATCAGTGTTCCTGATGTAATATAACGTATCGGTGTGCCTCTGCCAAATAGAATCTTTAAGTCATTGTAGTGTGTTTATCATTACAAATCGTACCATCATAATTTAAATTTATTTTAAAAAATAATTTCCACTGACGATACTGAACAATCACACGATTGGTGTGTTTAATGGCATAAATGCACTAGTTACCAGAGCTTCTTTTTTATGAAAATTATTTGATTTATGTATCAAATATATTAAATGACTTCTATATTGAATGCTACAGGTTGTATATTGATCAAATATGTATGAGAATGTGTTAACTAATATAAATATTGATCAACACAATGATAACACAATGAAAAAAATAGAGAAGGAAACTTCTTTGTAAATTCTTTAAATAAATTATTTTTTTAATTTATTTATTTATATATTTTTTATCTATGTTGGTATTAGCATCCTTCTTATAGAATTTTTTGTTGTTTTATTCTTTATTAGAGTTTATTTTCTTGATCCTTCATGTTTTTTTATGTATTTTATCATCCTATTCGTTCTCAACTCCTTTTAGTATTTTTGTTATTTGTTTAATGGGCCTGAGCCCCATATTTTATTGTTGACCCTTTTATTTATTGATTGTTCTTCTTTGGAGATATATATTTCATTTTATTTTATTTATTTTTCCATTGATTATTTTTAACTTATTTTATTTTATTTCCAGTAGATATTTTATTTATCAAATGATCTGGTCTTGATTAGGGTCTTCACTCATTTTTATAATTTTTGACCCCCCTCCTTTAAAGTTTGACATTGATTATTTATTTTAAAAACTAGTTGTTTAATATAGTGGTTACTTATTAATATCTGTTTTTAATAAATTAATAAACTAATATCACAGATTAAATATTATTTTCCAAAAACTAGTAATATTTGGTTTTAATAAATTAATTTAAATATTATTTTTCAAAAACTAGCCATTTAATATAGACGTTACATATTAATATTTTAATAAATTAATAAACTAATATCATTATTTAAATATTATTTTTCAAGAACTACTAATATTTGGTTTTAATAAATTAATTTAAATGTCATTTTTCAAAAACTAGCCATTTAATATAGTCGTTACCTATTAATATTTTTAATAATGAAATAATAGCATTATTTATTTATATTTTCAAAAACTAGTTGTTTAATATAGCCATTACATATTAATATTTTAATAAATTAATCAGCTAATATCATTATTTAAATATTATTTTTCAAGAACTAGTAATATTTGGTTTTACTCAATTAATTTAAATTTTATTTTTCAAAAACTAACCGTTTAATATAGTCGTTACCTATTAATATTTTTAATAAATTAATGAAATAATATCATTATTTAAATATTTTTTTCAAAAACTAGTCGTTTAATATAATCATTACTTAATAATATTTGTTTTTAATATATTAATAAATTAATATTATAATTTAAACATTAATGTTCAAATATAGTCGTTACTTGAAATTATGTCTCTACATTGCTCTATATTTAAGCCTTTGCCATGGTCTACCTCTTCATCTAGTCTTGATGATGAACCACAATTGTTGGTTCAAAACGTGTGGGCCAAAAAAAAAATTCTCTCATGTGATTTCTACTAAAAGACTTTGTTCAATTCATTATGGATCACAGAAGCTAGAATACAGAAATTACTACCCTATACGGAAGGGCCACTTCTATTAAAGTTCATCACTTTGAACAATCTCGCGTAAGGGTTTCCAAGTTGAAGACAGAGCTGGCTTTTCTAAAACAATGTAGAGACTCTTCCCTTGTTCCTCCATTCGCTTAGATTAAGCACCCTCTTAATAATTCTAGTGGTTGTCGTATCTTTCTTAATGCTAGCATGGCATTGGTTCATTTGGAGATTGGCAGGGTGAGAATGGTTTTGGATTTCATTTCTCGTAATTCGTTGTCTCTCCATTTGGAACTTTCAAATCAAATCACTGCTCCCCTTTGGTCAAGGATAGAAGCATTCTCGGCTCTGAAATCTTCTCATCTGGAAGAAATATGGAAAGTAAAGCAGTCCAAGAAGTTCAATAAGCTCTCGAAGAAATTCATCCTAGATCTCAATGAATCTAGTTGCTTTCATGGTCCTTCCAGAAGAAGAATTAATTCTAATCAAATCTCTGCTCTCCGATCTTGGGTTGACATTGTTTCTCACCCTTCTACCATCAAAGGTGAAGCTAGAACAATCTCGTATTCACTAAGTCAGATTCCCTCAGGTTCGTTGTCTATTAATTCTTATCTAGTTTCTGTTGGTTTCAATAATAGTGGAAGTGCTTCTATTAATATAATATTCAATTAAATAATAATAATAATAATAATAATAATAATAATTGATTTAATAGTAATACTAATAATAGTGATTATATTTTCACCTCCCATAGGAATAATAATATTAAGAATAACAATAATAATTTATGTTTGGATAATAATAATAATATCACTCGGCGTAATAATAATAATATTAATGAGGTTAGTGACTCTGTTTTCAATTCCGATAATTTTAATAATAATAGGACTGGTAATAAGATTCTAAGTTTGGATAATATTGATTGTTCTAATTTTCTTTCCTCTTCTAGTAATAGGGTTGTCAATCTCTCTAGTTTTTCTTTTGATCCCCATGTATTTAGTCTTTTGGAGAAAGGTTTAAATTTTTCTCTTGCCCCTAGAAAGATCCCAGTCGACAATATCATCTGTGACATTGAATATGGTATTAGAGACTTAGCGGACGTCACTAAAGATATCATTCGTCAAGATTGTGCGGTTGTCCTTAGAAAGGCAAAGCCCCCAAAAATAACATCAGTAGACCTAAGTTTGATGCTCTTGAATAGTTAAATGATAATAAGAATATTGTTTTTCTCAAAGCCGACAAAGGTGGTGATGTGGTTATTCTGTATAAAGATGATTACTCTTGAAAGATGTTGGACCACCTCCATAATAGCAGGAGCTATAGGAAACTCAACAAGGATCCTCTGAAGAAGATTTCCAAAAATGTTGCTCTTGCTATAAAGGCTAGTAGCTCAGTCATCTCATTCAATCATAAGCTTATTGAAAGTTGCCCTCTTTCCCCTAGAATCTATGGTCTACCAAAGATTCATAAGGAAGGAGCTCCTCTGAGACCCATTGCCAACATGATAAGAGGGCCAACTTATCTTCTTGCTAAATATTTAGCCCAGAAGCTTAAGCCCCTTGTTGGCCATACAGAATCCTTCGTCAAGGACTCAACATCATTTGTTAATGAGTTAAAGAGTTTCAAGATTGATCTAGATGACAAGCTTGTGAGCTTCACTGTGGTCTCTCTCTACACTAATATCCCTATCAATGAGGTTATCGAAGTCATCAAGTGCATCACAGATCCTGATACGGCATATTTAGTTGGTATTTGTCTTACTTCTACTTTCTTTTCATTCGATGGGTAATTCTATGAGCAAACTTGCAGTGTCACCATGGGTTCCGCCCTCTCCCCTATGGTAGCTAATCTATTCATGGAGGATTTTGAATCAAAGGCCTTAGCCTCTTCTCATCTTGTACCTAAGTTGTGGAAGAGGTTTGTGGATGACACTTTTGTCATCTAGTCCCATGGTAAAGAAAAGTTAGAATTATTTTCCCTCCATCTTAACAATCAATCTAGTTCTATAAAGTTCACCATGGAATTTGAATGTAATGGTAGTCTTCCCTTCCTTGACGTCCTCCTCTCAAGGAATGATAATGGCTCTTTCTCTCATCAGGTATATTGTAAGAAAACTCATACGGAACAATATCTTCATGCTAATTCTCATCATTTCCCAGCTCAAAAGCTTGGTGTTATCAACACCTTAGCAACTAGAGTTTTAAAAGTGTCTGATGAGAACCATCTCAAGGAAGAGAAAGCACATCTCCTAAGTGTTTTATTTAATAATGGGTATAGTAGACACCAATATACTAAGGCTTTCCTCGGAGCTGAAAAAGGTCCTAAAGCTAAGAAAGATACCAAGAATCGATTTTCTGGTGTTCATCTTCCTTTTATCCAAGGGACCACTGACAAGATTGCAAGGATCCTAAAGAAGCACAAGGTGGCTTCAACCTTTCGGCCTTTAAATACCATACGAAGCTCCCTTAGATCTGTAAAAGAACCAGTGGACCCCAAGAATATGAAGGGTGTTTACATTATCCCATCCTCTTGTGGGACTCCCTACATTGGTGAGATTGGTCGCTCGATTAATCAAAGGATTCATGAGCATGCTACTAACATCAAGCATGGCAGGACCCGCTCCTCTTCATTGGTTGAGCATGCAGATAAATCTAAGCATCACATCTACATTGAGGAGGCCCAAGTCGTTGCTAAGGTTAGTCATTTTCATCATCGTAAATTGAGGGAGGCCCTAGAAAATGAAAAAATACCAAATAATTTGAATAGAGATGATGGTTGGAATATTAGTAGAAGTTGGGTCCTTCTCTTGTCCTCCTAGTTTTTTATTTTTTATTTTTTATTTTTTTGTTATTTTATTTTTTATTTTTTAATTAATTAATTAATTAATTTATATATATATTTTTTATCTATGTTGGTATTTGCATCCTTTTTATAGTATTTGTTGTTGTTTTATTATTCATTAGAGTTTATTTTCTTGATCCTTCATGTTTTTTATGTATTTTATCATCCTATTCGTTCTTAACTCCTTTTAGTATTTTTATTATTTGTTTAATGGGCCTG